>OU342978.1:26161325-26708825 GCA_910592155.1 Ypsolopha scabrella | reverse complement strand
TAGAAATAGAGAACAAGTGTTTTTTACGAGCAGTACGTTCACGTCTTCGAGGAACCCGGAATTGAATATATTGCAATAATGCGGGAGCATCGATTATAGAATTTAACATTTTATACAAAACAACGGCGTCATTGTAATCACGCCGGTGTTTTAACAGTTCAATGTTATGCCTTTTTGCTGATAACGTATAGTAAGAGTAAATATGACCTGTCCTATAATCTAGGGCCTTAACGAACTTCCTTTGAAGCGTTTCTATTCTATCAATATGTATAGCATAGAACGGATGCCAGGCTGTACAACCGAATTCCAGACGGCTACGAACAAAGCAGTTGTACAAAAGTTTATAAGTACAAGAATTTTTAAATGGCTTAGCGACACGTAAAACAAAGCCTATCAGCCGTAGGCCTTATTAAGCAGTTTATCTATGTGTGGTACAAAGCTCAGTTTGGAATCCGTGATGACACCCAAATCGCGAATTTCAGTAACTCTGGTTAAATCTTTATTACATACTTTGTAATTATACATTATTGGGTTTTTCTTTCTTGTGAAAGTAATAAGGAAACATTTATCCGGATTTAAATACAAATTGTTGTTATTGCAAAAGCTTTCAAATACGTTCAGGTCATTTTGTAGCAAGTTGCAGTCACCAGGTTCATGTATAATTCTAAAAATTTTGGTATCGTCAGCGTAAAGCAATACGTTTGAATGTGATATATTTGTTGTTATGTCATTAATATACAAAATAAATAATAAAGGGCCCAAATGAGAGCCTTGTGGAATTCCTGAACTAATTTGCTTAAGCTGTGAGGAAAAGCCACGTAAAACAACAGCCTGACTTCTTTTTGTAATGTATGATTTAATCCAGCGGAAAAGGTCACCGTGTATACCGAGCCGCCAAAATATAAAAGATAATTTTATTTGCTTCAAATATGGTACTTAAAGAGATATTATAATTTAAAATGTCCAACATATTTCACCTTAAGAAGGCATGCAAATATTTACAAATGGTAGAAGTTAAATTTAAATCTTTTAATTATTATAAGTTGGAGACGTCACCAAACACACAAAAACATAAAGAGAAAGTTATTAAAAGTTACACCAAAAAACATTCCTCTCAAAAACTAACATGTCAAGAAGGAATAAGTTAGAACAGAATTAAAATTACAATGTCATAGAAATTTGCATACGAAAAATTTTATTTTACAATTTAAAATACAATTTCTAATATGTCACAATACACATTAACTATATTTTATTTCTCTACGTCAAGAATTGATTTACACTATAAAAACATTTCTCAACGAGCCAGTTGTATAGTCTCCTATTAAATAATTGAGGGGCTACATACTAATGGCCATTGGAAAGCAGCTGTCTGAATAGAGAGCACTTTTTTTCATTGAATTAGTCAATTTATTTGGATTTCTTAACCTATATACACCAAAAGCTGCTTCTTGCTTCGTCTTAAAAAAAGTTCGATACTTTTTGACGAAAACACAGATTTCAAAAATATATAAACTTGGTAAAGTAAGCAGTTTGAATTTATGAAATAATGACTTACAGGAGTCTAGGGGTTTTGCGCCACATAAAGCACGGACACGTTTCTTTTGGGCGATAAATACTCTGTTTACTTCCGCAGATTATCCCCAGAGAAGGGAAAGCTTCAATAGTAAAGTGTTATGTTATGTATGACATATCTTATCAAAGGCTTTGGAAAAATCGGTATACACGGCGTCAACTTGACATTTGTTATCCATCGAATTTAGAATAATATCAATAAATGAGAGAAGGTTGCTGTCCACACTACGACGTCTATAAAAACCATGCTGATGGGGTATAATATGACGACGACGTACAGGACTAGACAACTGTTCAGTAACAATTTAGAATAATATCAATAAATGAGAGAAGGTTGCTGTCCACACTACGACCTCTATAAAAACCATGCTGATGGGGTATAATATGACGACGTACAGTACTAGACAACTGTTCAGTAACAATTTAGAATAATATCAATAAATGAGAGAAGGTTGCTGTCCACACTACGACCTCTATAAAAACCATGCTGATGGGGTATAATATGACGACGTACAGTACTAGACAACTGTTCAGTAACAATTTAGAATAATATCAATAAATGAGAGAAGGTTGCTGTCCACACTACGACCTCTATAAAAACCATGCTGATGGGGTATAATATGACGACGTACAGTACTAGACAACTGTTCAGTAACAATTTAGAATAATATCAATAAATGAGAGAAGGTTGCTGTCCACACTACGACCTCTATAAAAACCATGCTGATGGGGTATAATATGACGACGACGTACAGGACTAGACAACTGTTCAGTAACAATTTAGAATAATATCAATAAATGAGAGAAGGTTGCTGTCCACACTACGACCTCTATAAAAACCATGCTGATGGGGTATAATATGACGACGACGTACAGGACTAGACAACTGTTCAGTAACAATTTAGAATAATATCAATAAATGAGAGAAGGTTGCTGTCCACACTACGACGTCTATAAAAACCATGCTGATGGGGTATAATATGACGACGTACAGTACTAGACAACTGTTCAGTAACAATTTAGAATAATATCAATAAATGAGAGAAGGTTGCTGTCCACACTACGACCTCTATAAAAACCATGCTGATGGGGTATAATATGACGACGTACAGTACTAGACAACTGTTCAGTAACAATTTAGAATAATATCAATAAATGAGAGAAGGTTGCTGTCCACACTACGACCTCTATAAAAACCATGCTGATGGGGTATAATATGACGACGTACAGTACTAGACAACTGTTCAGTAACAATTTAGAATAATATCAATAAATGAGAGAAGGTTGCTGTCCACACTACGACCTCTATAAAAACCATGCTGATGGGGTATAATATGACGACGTACAGTACTAGACAACTGTTCAGTAACAATTTAGAATAATATCAATAAATGAGAGAAGGTTGCTGTCCACACTACGACCTCTATAAAAACCATGCTGATGGGGTATAATATGACGACGTACAGTACTAGACAACTGTTCAGTAACAATTTAGAATAATATCAATAAATGAGAGAAGGTTGCTGTCCACACTACGACCTCTATAAAAACCATGCTGATGGGGTATAATATGACGACGTACAGTACTAGACAACTGTTCAGTAACAATTTAGAATAATATCAATAAATGAGAGAAGGTTGCTGTCCACACTACGACCTCTATAAAAACCATGCTGATGGGGTATAATATGACGACGTACAGTACTAGACAACTGTTCAGTAACAATTTAGAATAATATCAATAAATGAGAGAAGGTTGCTGTCCACACTACGACGTCTATAAAAACCATGCTGATGGGGTATAATATGACGACGACGTACAGGACTAGACAACTGTTCAGTAACAATTTAGAATAATATCAATAAATGAGAGAAGGTTGCTGTCCACACTACGACCTCTATAAAAACCATGCTGATGGGGTATAATATGACGACGTACAGTACTAGACAACTGTTCAGTAACAATTTAGAATAATATCAATAAATGAGAGAAGGTTGCTGTCCACACTACGACCTCTATAAAAACCATGCTGATGGGGTATAATATGACGACGTACAGTACTAGACAACTGTTCAGTAACAATTTAGAATAATATCAATAAATGAGAGAAGGTTGCTGTCCACACTACGACCTCTATAAAAACCATGCTGATGGGGTATAATATGACGACGTACAGTACTAGACAACTGTTCAGTAACAATTTAGAATAATATCAATAAATGAGAGAAGGTTGCTGTCCACACTACGACGTCTATAAAAACCATGCTGATGGGGTATAATATGACGACGTACAGTACTAGACAACTGTTCAGTAACAATTTAGAATAATATCAATAAATGAGAGAAGGTTGCTGTCCACACTACGACCTCTATAAAAACCATGCTGATGGGGTATAATATGACGACGTACAGTACTAGACAACTGTTCAGTAACAATTTAGAATAATATCAATAAATGAGAGAAGGTTGCTGTCCACACTACGACCTCTATAAAAACCATGCTGATGGGGTATAATATGACGACGTACAGTACTAGACAACTGTTCAGTAACAATTTAGAATAATATCAATAAATGAGAGAAGGTTGCTGTCCACACTACGACCTCTATAAAAACCATGCTGATGGGGTATAATATGACGACGTACAGTACTAGACAACTGTTCAGTAACAATTTAGAATAATATCAATAAATGAGAGAAGGTTGCTGTCCACACTACGACCTCTATAAAAACCATGCTGATGGGGTATAATATGACGACGTACAGTACTAGACAACTGTTCAGTAACAATTTAGAATAATATCAATAAATGAGAGAAGGTTGCTGTCCACACTACGACCTCTATAAAAACCATGCTGATGGGGTATAATATGACGACGTACAGTACTAGACAACTGTTCAGTAACAATTTAGAATAATATCAATAAATGAGAGAAGGTTGCTGTCCACACTACGACCTCTATAAAAACCATGCTGATGGGGTATAATATGACGACGACGTACAGGACTAGACAACTGTTCAGTAACAATTTAGAATAATATCAATAAATGAGAGAAGGTTGCTGTCCACACTACGACCTCTATAAAAACCATGCTGATGGGGTATAATATGACGACGTACAGTACTAGACAACTGTTCAGTAACAATTTTTTCTTGAATTTTACCAAATATACGTGGGACACTCAGAAAGTTTTGCGAAACCAAAAAAAATTGTTCTATCGGTACATTTTTTTTTAAATCTTTTCAAAGTATTTTCCACCAGCCTCTATACAAAGTTTCATGCGACTAAACCAGTTTTCAAAACACTTTTTCCAGTCCGCCGCAGACACCTCGTTTACAGCCTGCTCGAACGCAGCCAGCGCATCATCCGGCGACGAAAATTGTATTCCTTTGAGCTGATTTTTTATTTTTGGAAATAAAAAGAAGTCACACAGTGCTAAATCAGGACTGTAAGGAGGGTGACCCAGGAGTTTGACTGGCGTGCTGTCCAGGAAGTCCCTCGTTTTGAGTGCGGTGTGCGCAGGTGCATTGTCGTGGTGGAGCAGTAGCCCGCGGAGCCCTGTGTTTGGTCGCTTGTTGCTAACAACAGAGAAAACTTCTGGCAAACATTTGGTAGTATACCATTCGGCATTGATGCTTCTTTGATCCCGTAAGGGAATTGATACCAAGTGGCCAGTCAAATTAAAAAAGCTAGCGATCAAAATCTTCCCCCCGCTTCTAGATCGCTTCACTTTAGTAGGCGTTGGTTCATTTTAAAACACCCAAACGGTCGACTGGCGCTTGGTTTCTGGGTCGTATTGATAAATCCAGGACTCATCACCTGTAACGATTTGTTTAGCATATCACGGCACCATTCCACCCGAGCCTGCTTCTGAGCATCGGTGAGGTTGTGAGGCACCCAGCGTGATACTATCCTCCTCACGCGAAGATGGCTGTGTAGAATCTCGTGAACGCTTCCCGATCCAATCTTCAAATGAAATTGTTCACTGCCAGCACGTTTTCTTCGGTAACAGCCGTCAAAGGGCGACCGCTTCTTTCTTCATCCCCCAAAGTTGGTCGACCGCGCTTGAATTCGTTATACCAACGATACACGGTTGCCTTGGAATGGCCTTCATCCATGAATGCCATTTGGAGTCTATCGTACGATTCATCCGGTTTCAGGCGACACTTGAAATCGTAAAAAATCATAGCTCTAAAATGTTCCCGGCGCAGATCCATATTTTAGCGAGAAACAATACCTTGAATTAGCTCGCAAAATATGTGGAGGGAAATTTTGAAATCAGAACATACCTATTTTTACTTAGAAATAATCATATTTTCGAAAACATCATAACTGGCCAGTCTTCCATATATAAAAACTTTTTATCGCAATACTTTCTGAGGGGTCTGGTACATAGCTTTGAAATAGGTCGGTACTTTTCGATATCCTGACTAACTGCGCCTTTAGGAATAGGAGTGACCCATGCCCGCTTCCAAATGCAAGGTACAGATCCCTCACCAAATGATTTTAAGTAAATTAATGAAAAAGGTAATGTTAACTGATTTTAAATATTTGAAAACGAGGCATTGGGTAACCTCTATCGAACTAAGATCGAAAACTGCATCATGAGGTGATATCAAATTATCAATATTAAAAGTCTGATTAGTCGAGGTCTCGAAAACAGAATGAAAATTTGCAGATCTGTTCCCCATCTGAGGCTGACGTCCCCCTATAATTCATAGTTTGTGGTGGCCCATTGTTTGGAAAGATGGATTTACAAATGTCCAGAAGAACTTTGGGTTGCTTTTAATTTTATCTTCAGAATATTTTATGTAATTGTTATAGCATTCTTTATCTAATTTATCTGCTCTTTTCCTTAATATCTTGAAACTTTCGTAATCTAAAGGTTTTTATAAATTTTCCATAATTTATGGTATTTACGTTTTTCGTTCAATACTCTTCTAAGCGCTTTGGTATGCCAAACAGGGATCGAACTAGAGGTACGAAGCACACGTCCGGGAACGAACCTACGGATTAAGTCATTAATATCTGATAGAATTTACCATCACACTCCTCTAAGTCCAATGAAGAAAATAATTTATTCCAGTAAATTTTAGTAATTTCTCTGTTAATTTCGTTATAGTCACCAGCTCTGAAATTATGAACGTAAGAGCTAGATGCCTTCAGTCGTGGTATAAATTGAAGTTGTATATTAATGGGAGTGCTCTGTGATGCAGATCCTCAGGTGTGAGTGGGTTATCACTGCCTGTGACGAGACACTCGGAGTTACTGAATATTAGATCAAGTATTCGATTATTAATATTTTGAACGTCACTGTATTGAGTTAGGTTAGTAAATGCTAGAAACTCTGATAGTATTTGCACTGCATAGGCTCCACCAGTCGGCATCAAACGCAATTGGCACGAGATAGGGTCGATCCAGTCTGCTTCCGGAACATTAAAATCGCCAGTTAATAGGAATGAGTCATTGGGTCTATCAGTTATTATTTTACCGGATATATCGTAAAACGATGTCAAGGCATCCTTATACAGCGGGCCATGCGGAATATAAACACACGCGAAGTTAAATAAGTAATAGTATTCTATCTCCATACAAACGGGCCGAAACGCCCCCCCCCCCCCCCTAAACTCAGCTCAACTCGGTTTACGACAGTCGCGGTCGCACCGCAGTTAAGTACGCACGTTGTCACTTTTGTTAATTATGGCACGAAATTACAGAGTATGTTGGGCATTGTATGGTTGCTTAAATACAACTTTTATAATAATAACAGCATTATCAGATACGTAAACAGTCAGTTGGCAGCCCTAGCGTGTGTTTAGGCACCGAGCGACCGTAGGAGTACATTTCAAGGACACCGCCTAGTTAAACTACTGTTGTTACCTATACTATGGTGACAAAGTCCAATACCGGAGGCTAGCGGCAATGATACCCAAACGCACTCCGCGGCAGCGCAGCGGCGGCGGGGGGACATGGCCAGTCGCGGCGCAGAGGCTGAAACTCAGTTCGCACCGCCACGGGCGGAGCCGCGGGCAAAAGCTAGTAATTTATAAATAACACAAGATAAGAACGATTAAATGTATGTTGTGTTGATGGTGAATGGTTCAACGTCTCTAGTGAGGTAGGCGAGGATGTGTAACATCACCGTTGTTGTTCAACTGTTCAACGTCTTTGTGTAAAGTTGTTTAAATTATTTAAAAGAACGTAAATATAAACTGAAGTTGGGAGTTTCTTATCAAATAGTTTTATTCGCCGATACTTGTCGAATCGAGCCCATCGGGCTGCAAGATGAAAGCCCCGTACCACCAGCTTCTTCGTCATTCATTTCGTTGAGCGTGTTGGTCTTAAATTGTTTACCAGACTACCAAAGATAACAATTAATTTATTTGACCAAAATACAGGTTAGTTGAATCGCAATCGAACTTCGCTTATACAAATCTAAGAACCGACAATACACGTTAATAAAATAAAACCGTAGCTTCAGAAATGATGCATCATTTTAAAACCATTGGTGGTGTGTTCCACCAATCCCACGTATTGTTTTAACTACAGGGATCGCTTCAGTATCTCTTAACCAAGTAAATTAACTAATTTGTTTTAAAAAAACTATGAAAGAAATAAATTCTAATATTTTAAACACTTTATTTAAACAGACTAGATTTTATATCATTGCGGTATGGGAAAGCATATAGGTAAATTCGCAGGTTGTGTTGAGAACTGGATAGCTCAGTGGCAGTGCAACCGCCTAGTAAGCGAGAGGTCCCGAGTTCGAGTCCCGGTTCAGAGCTCCTCACGTCCAGATTAACTTTTCTGATTTTCTATACCGAAATGATATAAAACTTTAATTAATTTGTTTTAGCTTACACAGGAAGTGGCCAACCTAATTTGACGCATCATTTTATTGCTTAACTAACTTCAATGGCCTAAATGGCCAATCGCCGACATGAAGGCGTTAGAATGGAGACCATGTACAGGAAAGCGTAGCGTAGGCCGACCTCATGCCCGCTGGACCGACGACCTGAAGAAGGTTGCGGGTGGCGGCTGGATGAGGAACACGGAGGACCGCCTAGAGTGGCGAACTTTAGGAAAGGCTTATGTCCAGCAGTGGACGAACACAGGCTTATTGATAGTTGGATGAATGGTGCATAGGAACGCGCAAAAAGTCTGTCCTCGGGGACTTCTAGCAGAGACCTTAGAACGACGAGTGTGGCTCACGCGTTTGTACCGCGTTGCGAAAACATTGCGCGCCGCACGTTGACAATTATTAAATTGTTTCACTGCGTAGCGAGCAATGTATTCTTTGTTAATTCTGTCTATCCGCGTGTGTATCTAGCCCTAAAACTGTACATTATACTAAAAAAGCGGGATTCGGTCCGTTACGTTCTTTTCCCGAATGTCCATCGTCCAAATTCCATAAACGTCCATTTCCTTGTATGTTCATAAATAATATTTTTTCAAAATGTCTAAAAATGCCCGGCGCCTAGTTGTTTTGTAGCTTGTTCTTAATCTCACCCATTTTGACATCCGGGAGTTGATTGGTGTAATGGCGGACTAGAGGTGCACGTTTGTCGTCTTCATCGCGAGCAGTTGGCTTGGGAACGTGTGAAGTATATAGGAGCCCATAAAATTTCTCGATTTCGGCGAGGATTTCTGGCCTAGACGTATCGGTTCTAAAGTAAGATGTCTTCAGCTTCGTCAGATTGGTCCTTCTTAACTGCTTTAATTTTAATTTTTAAAATGATAAACAGATTTACGTCAAACAGCTTAGAAGGTCGAAGTATAGACTATTTATTATATCTTCAACCTTCTACTCTGTTCGACATGAATCTGCTTGGAATTTTAAAAAAATCCTAGGAATTGTATACGTACTGTAAAAAATATACATACATTTATGGTAACATCTATTAAGTATTGGGTATGTAATTTACGGAATTTTTATTATCTAAATAAATAATATTTTAAGAAGCCGACTCCGTAGTTGCAAACGTTTTCTAGTATTTTTTCAACTTTAGGTATTATATCGATCCCTGCTTATTATATTTGTATGAAAAAGAAATCATCTGTCACTTTTGAAATCTGTTAGAAAAAAGTAATCATCCGTCACTTTTGACATCTGCATAAAAACAAATCATCTGTCACTTTTGACATCTGTCATAAACAAGAAACAATCTATCGCTTTTGACACCTGCATAAAAATAAATTATCTTGCACTTTGACATCTGTCATAAAATTTATAAAAAGGTGAAAGGCAGGTCTAGTACTGAACTTGACCTGGTGTTATTTTCATTAATCCATGATGTTCAATTAATGAAATCAAGTTAAATGTAAAGGATTTTGCCGATATAAAAGCTGTGTCAAAACCATGAACATCTATAAGAATGGAAAAACAAGATATTTGCGTTTTTGTTACATGCTCTATACATGATTTTGTATAAAGTTACTCAGCTTGTACAAAGTTACACAGCTGAACTGCATGTAAAGTACGTAGACACTATAAGCATGAATCGGAACGATAAAGTAAAAAATAAAAAATGAAAACTCAATGGTCAATCCATCCTAAGTCTATGGGACAATCATAGAGTAATCGCCACCACTGAAGTCCGATGGATTATGGCATTTGGGTTCATATTCCAAAGCCAATAAAGGCTTCGTCGCAAGACTTCAGTGGTGGCGTGAACTCTAGCCATCGACAGTTCTCAAGATGGCAGTCATTCGTACGTTCAAAACCATTCATTTGGATGAATTTTTCAGAAAAACTTACTCTGCCAAAAAATCATGCAAGTTTTGTATAATGCACGTACTTTGATTTCTTGAACATGCCGTTAAAACGAGAAAATTGGGGGCCGCCAATAGCCATGATCCTTTGATCCTATGTCACAAAATCTGTATAAAAAATAATCATCTGTGAAATAAGAGTTTAAAATATCAATCATCTTTGAATGGAAGTAATGCAAATATCTAATTTTGGTACTCGCAGTAGTTCCATTCCAAATTTGAGTTTTCCTTTCAACAAACACAACATTGATTGCTTTATAATTATTGATAAAATATGACAAACAAAACAATTAATTTATTAAAGACAAAGCTAATCTAAAGTAGTTAACAAACAAGATATCTCTAAGGAGGTGAATCCAACTCTGTAATGGTAATTTTACTTTTTCTATGTTCACGTTTAGAATGGACGTTCAAGGAAATGGACATTCGGGGAAATGGACGTTTGGGAAATTGATGTTTCGTACTAAACTAGACATTCGGGGAAAAGGACGTAACCGACCGAATTCAATAAGCGTTGTATAAAAGTCGAAGGGTCTGTATTAGTGGATGTCGTATTTCAAGTGGCATTATTACTAAACGCTTTCTGATACTCACGTAAAAGCCATTCCACCAAATTATGCGTTTTGCATGGAGTGACTTTGTGGATAGTAATTTTCGTGAAATTTAGAGTGACGTTTATTATGTTTTACGGTCTAATTAAAGGAATTGATTGTCAATATAATTGCAGAATTCGATTGATTACTGTGACATGAAATTATTCAATAATAAACTGGCGACATTAATCAGAAAAATTGGCGAAAGTATTTTTATTTCAACGGTTAATGTGATACATAATGAAAATTCCGGTGCAATATGTTCCAACAAATTTATATGTACCTATCATGTTTTGGCAATTTTTTTAAGCAAAGTAATTGTTCGCGAATGAAAGATTTAGCTATTTGAAGTTGACAGTGTGATTATGTAAACGAGGTGTGGTGTAGAAGATTAATCACTAAAATAAATATAAAGTAGTATTTTCAAATGTGATACATTAATGTTCAGTGCGAAAATGTAATGAAAATGAAAATTGGACCCTGCGCCACCCTCTGATAACAAAGACCGCACAGAAACACCTGACCTTGGGTCCAATGTATTCTAGAGGTTTCTGACCCATGGACCAACTAACCAACCAACTGGTTGGTCCGCCGAGGGCATCCTAATAGTCGGTTTACATTTGCTATCTGTAGCCATCTCCAGGATGGTATAACTCTGAGACGCTTCCTACTACAAAATGCGAACCTCAGCATATAGGTACTCAGAATAACCTCGGTTACTTGTCGATGCCCTGAAGACGCGGTCTAAAGGAACTACGTATTGAATGTAACAAGATGAACAAATAAAAGGAATATAACTACAATATCTTACGTCAACACATTTCTGTAAACTGGTACGTTGATGGTTTTGCCATCATAAATGTTCATTATAAAAGAGATGAGAAGATGTACCTACTTACTAAAATTTAAAAGGCTCTTGTTTAAGCAATCACCAGATATAATAAAATATAATGCCAAAGAAATCGAAGAAATTAATCCCCATTTTTTAGTAAGAAATTATAACCAATAAATGTATAACCTACATGAAGCAAGTATCTCTAAAATAATCGCTGAACAATCCAGAAATAGTAAACAAGCACCAAATATTTAACCGCATTAGGTACAATTAAAAATTTCATCCATGTGTTTTCTTGTAGTATCTACAAGAGTTGTAATTTACCTTAGATAAATAAACAAATAAGTAAGTACTCCATCGTTCTATATGGACCCTTCGCCACTGCTGCATACTAACGTCTAACTAAATCAAAAATATTCAAAATAACGTCATAAAAAGTAATTTAAAAGGTGAAACCGCGAAATATCTCAAGTGCGAGTCGGACTCGCCCACCGAGGGTTCCGTACAAATCAGTAAAAGTTAAAAGATTTGTTCACCCGTACAATTATGACCGCGCATACCGTTGCTTAACCTCGATGATTTTATTATAAAAGTATGGTTTTAAGATTTTTCCTCTACTTGTAGTATAAGACGGTATTACTTGGCAAATTTCATAGTTCTAGGTCAACGGGAAATATCCTATAAATTTTGATTCCCTTGACAGTGTCGAAATATACGTTTTTTGCGGCATAAACGGCGGTATCTTTTTTTTTCAAGTTAGCTTAGAAGTTTGATTTTTTAGTTTCCTTGCTACTCTGAATTTGGCAAGTTTTCACAGCTAAACGTTTTAAACCATACACTTGCCAAGTTCTTTAAATTCAGTTGCAAACTTAAGGCCCTAACAAACCTTCTTTTAAAACAAGTGAAAAACGTTGTACATAATGGAAGAAGAAACTTATTGCAAAATAGGTTGCCTTACAAAATAAATACAAAAATGTAATACACAACATAGTTATAATACAAATTTACCAGGGGTCCCCAAACTCAGCTAGGCTAGTAACTTGGGGTATTTACCAGAAATTTTCGTATGTAGAAAAGTTACAACATTTATTATAATTTTAAACAACAGAATTATTCTAAAACATAAAGTGAAATTTACAAGAAAAAAGAAATAAAGTTACTACAAGATTAAATTAAGATAAAATAAAATACCTAACACATCTCCTATCTTATAGAAAGCAATCACAGTAATTTATCTTTTATTTGAGAGAAATTTCCCACCCCATTTCACTAATAAAATAACAGAAAAATGTAACTGAAAACTGGAGTCGGATGAATTAGACGTGTGCCAAATTTTAATATACTATTTGTATGTTGATG
This sequence comes from Ypsolopha scabrella, assembly GCA_910592155.1. Lineage (NCBI taxonomy): Eukaryota > Metazoa > Arthropoda > Insecta > Lepidoptera > Ypsolophidae > Ypsolopha > Ypsolopha scabrella. Next base: position 26,695,688 of record OU342978.1, on the reverse strand, counting down.
GTCTGTTTCTCTTGCAGGAAGAAGTCGTAAGGAGTGCGGCGCAGCAGCGTGCCCTCGTCGACGAGCGGGCTGATTGCCACTTTGTGTGTGAGAGGAACAGCGTTGTTTAGTTTTTGAATTTAACAAATGTGATTATTATTTTTAAAGCACTGTTCATATATTTTTACTGCAATTGTTATGCTTTTAAGCGAATTTATGACTAACTTTAATAAGTATTTTATTATCACGGTAATACAAATTATTATTATTATTAATCTGTTTGCATTCAATCGACTATGTTTAACATATTAGTTGGGTTATCAATCCCTTTTATATTTTTTTACTCGATTTAACACCTCTTAATAAATGATGTTCTAAAGCAAGTCCAATGAGCGTGCTCGTAATAGGGCGGGTGTAGTCTCCAGCACTATCTGTAGTCTAGTGTAGGGTAGGTGTGTAGATACCGCGGGAATTGTCTGCCATGTCCGACAGATCTTCACACAAATATGTCTAATCTGGCTACTTGGCCGATGGTGAGATTGCGTCGGCCACTATTATATTGTTAATGTATATTGTACTATATAGTCTAATATTGGACGAGTTAATGCGTCATCGTTTACCATTTGCTTTATAAGAGTGATAAAACAGTATAATTGTAAAAATATGATTTTCAATCCTATATAATAATACCAAATAAATTAATTTTGTTTCAGTTCTTGTTTTATATTTTTTATCTGACCTCATATCGTAAAATCCTGATTATGAACTCAAAAATAGTGCATTTACGAAAATTTCTCTTCACGAACGTCTCTAATATGTACAGAAAAAAAAACTAAATTATAACAGTATAACTCTCCTAGCAACATGATTCTATAATAGTAATTTATGCTATTGCTATACATATGAGGCAATAGCTTACGAGGAAAGATTTGAAACACGAGCGAATAGCGACTGTTTTAAACGTTACTAGTAAGTTATTGCCCTTGCCCGCGTGTATCATACTAGATACGGTTTACAATGCATAGTGTGAGTAAATGAAACAGAAACAAACAAACAATAAGTATTGGTATTTCTGTCAGTAGGGTTGCCAGATCGTCGGATTGTCCCGGAAATGTCTACGAGTCCCGGCAAAATACAAACTGTCCCGACAAATAACAATAAGTATGTTTTAGTTGTCTCATAACTTCAACTTACAATTTTCAACTGTATTCAAATTAGTATATCACATTGTGTAACTTGGTTAATCGGTATAGTAAAAATAATATATACAGTAGTCTATAGGGCTGATAGATTGATCTTAGAAAAAATGCAAAATCTTAAAATTCGCTTATAGAAGAAAATTACGAAGTTACCTCTAAATTTGTGTGTTAAAGGACTTTCCTTAAATCATGTATTTAATAATAAGTTAACAAATGACATCGTGGGCTCGTCTTAGAATATTAGTATGTTGTCAGAAAGTCTACATTAGAACGCGCGCTGCCGGCACGCAAGTAAAAAGTACTTGATGTAGGAGTTTTTTCACCTGACATCGGAAAATAAGCCGTTTTTTCTTGTTATAGCCGTAATTTCAGACATAAAACTGAAGCCGTTTAGATATAAAACAAATTAATAACTTAAAAAGGGAATAACTTTCAAAAATAAAATCTATTGAGTGAAATAATTTAAGGTGGTAGAGCTAATGCCGGGCTCGACTGTGGAGGTACCACCATCTTACTCGCAAATCCTCCCGAAGTTATTCGGGGGAGAGTAAGAGAACAGCTCTCAGGCAAAACCAGGCGGCCCACCATTGCCTGGGACCGATGGATGGCGGTATATCCATCCCCAATTGCCGGGCCTTATATAAATCAGACTGGTGATGGGCAGCGGCGTCACTGGTGCAAGGGTTTCGGCACCGCGCTCACCAACCCGCCTGCCCAGCGTGTGTGAGTATGGGCATTTCTTCTAGGAGGACCGCCAAGAGTGACGAAATCCTGGAAAGGCCTATGTCCAGCAGTGGACGAAACAGGCTGATGTATTGATGGATGGAGTGAAATGTGTCCCATTGGGTATGTAATTTTCCAAAGTTTTGTTGTGGTGACGTGTGTCATGAAGTAAGCTAAATTGACCTGGTAACGCCAGATAAAACCCTAGTCCTATTTCTTTGAGTAATTGTTGCTTCCTAACTCCCTTATTTTATCTTCCGAAATACGAGTACCTACATACCTTTTGCTACTAAGTGAAGTACGCGCAAAGGGAGTTCGTGCGTGAACACTACAACCCGGTCACAATATCTGTGCACCTGACCTCGTGACGTCATATCGGCGGTCTGGGTACGGTGTGAAAAAAAGTTTTTTCGAGAAATGTGGAGGTAAAAAAAAATTACTAACCTTTTCAAATCAATTGATGAAGGGTTTGTTTATTATTAAACTCAGTCACTATAAATTATTGACTCTATGCCTGACATTGTATCTTCCTCACTCTCACTTTCTGAACTCGCCGAACTGTCTTCCCCTAGTGATATTAAAAGTTGTGTGATGTTGTCATCTGCTAGATGATCCTTTTCCCAGTATTCTCGCTGTAGTCTCTCCATGTGATTCACTTCTTTTTTCCAGTCAGCTGGCGTAATCGCATCTTTTGTAAATTGTTCTATGTTCTTTTCCGATTGAAAAACTTGAGCACTTTCAAGATTAAATTTCTTGATTCGCTGTGTATTGTTTTTCCCATGACTTCAGTTTAACAGCTACAACAATTTTAATAACAACCAAACCAGTCCAAACTTAACAGTAAACAGTATAAACTTAACAATAAACATTAAAAAACAAAACAACAATAAAGCGAAAATATCAAAATTATCGGGACGTGTAGCGGCAACGAAGATGCTAACCGTACTGTCGCACCGGGGAGTGCGCGGAGAGGTGACAGGGGAAGCGGGAGAGGCGCCACATTCCAGCGAGGTGCACAGATACTGGGACCGGGTTGTACGTAGCAGAACACAGATCCCGAGTTAACTTGATGAAGAGCGCACGCGCACCGTTTTAGCCTCACTACGTATGTGCATCCAATATGGCGGAGTCGCCGGCTTAGCTTCTCCTGTTATCTCAAGAACGGGCGCCCGGAACCAGGAAGAAAGGAGCATAGAGTGAAGTGCTGTTGGTAGATAGTGATCTCGATCAGCGGAGGTGGCTTGCAAGCCTCTGCAAGACCCACACAAAAGGTACTTTCGCTCATCCTACTACATTCCCATACATCCTATCAATCAACCCCTGATGAACCACCCCTAAAGAAAAAAAATATAGTCCACTAACGCTTTCTCTGGAACACGACCTTTTTATTCATAGAGAATGAAGAGATTGATACCTTTTCCTTATACGTATCTGACTATTAAAAAAAGAACAAGACAAAGACAAAAAATATATAGTTCTCAAAGTGATACCGTTAAATTATAAAAGTTTCAACAAAAGTGTGAGTAAACTATAAATAGTAACAGTAAAACAGTATTAAAGTACACTAGATGTTCGGTTTGGTTTAATATGCACATACGATAGACGAAGTACTTGAGTATAGAATTAACACACTGAAAGTAATGGTTAGTAGCAGACCCCACACTAAGTCGGACTTGTCCCGGTGGTCTAGACCAAGGTTGCAAACATTATTGTGATGAGGTACTTTTAATGAAATCACGATGATAACTTCACACGATGTTTATTATTGAATGCGCACAACATGGGCGTATGGCGCTTCGAATATCCGAATATGGAATGGAATGACATCGCTCGGTCGCACGCAGCAGAGCGCAGACCGAAAGCTTTTCATAAGAACTGACTCTATACAAGAAAGAGAACACATACTCAATGTTGGAGGTTAACTAATACAAAAGAGCGAGACAACAGGAGATCATCTAAGTCTATCGGCTTAGTAGGAAATATGAATACACATACTACTAAGAGGTGCTTATATATAATATAGGTAATGTACATTGGTGGCAATACTAGACTAACTAATTATAACACTCGGCTTTTCATAAGAACTGACTCTATACAAGAAAGAGAACACATACTCAATGTTGGAGGTTAACTAATACAAAAGAGCGAGACAACAGGAGATCATCTAAGTCTATCGGCTTAGTAGGAAATATGAATACACATACTACAGAGAGGTGCTTATATATAATATAGGTAATGTACATTGGTGGCAATACTAGACTAACTAATTATAACACTCGGCTTTTCATAAGAACTGACTCTATACAAGAAAGAGAACACATACTCAATGTTGGAGGTTAACTAATACAAAAGAGCGAGACAACAGGAGATCATCTAAGTCTATCGGCTTAGTAGGAAATATGAATACACATACTACTAAGAGGTGCTTATATATAATATAGGTAATGTACATTGGTGGCAATACTAGACTAACTAATTATAACACTCGGCTTTTCATAAGAACTGACTCTATACAAGAAAGAGAACACATACTCAATGTTGGAGGTTAACTAATACAAAAGAGCGAGACAACAGGAGATCATCTAAGTCTATCGGCTTAGTAGGAAATATGAATACACATACTACAGAGAGGTGCTTATATATAATATAGGTAATGTACATTGGTGGCAATACTAGACTAACTAATTATAACACTCGGCTTTTCATAAGAACTGACTCTATACAAGAAAGAGAACACATACTCAATGTTGGAGGTTAACTAATACAAAAGAGCGAGACAACAGGAGATCATCTAAGTCTATCGGCTTAGTAGGAAATATGAATACACATACTACTAAGAGGTGCTTATATATAATATAGGTAATGTACATTGGTGGCAATACTAGACTAACTAATTATAACACTCGGCTTTTCATAAGAACTGACTCTATACAAGAAAGAGAACACATACTCAATGTTGGAGGTTAACTAATACAAAAGAGCGAGACAACAGGAGATCATCTAAGTCTATCGGCTTAGTAGGAAATATGAATACACATACTACAGAGAGGTGCTTATATATAATATAGGTAATGTACATTGGTGGCAATACTAGACTAACTAATTATAACACTCGGCTTTTCATAAGAACTGACTCTATACAAGAAAGAGAACACATACTCAATGTTGGAGGTTAACTAATACAAAAGAGCGAGACAACAGGAGATCATCTAAGTCTATCGGCTTAGTAGGAAATATGAATACACATACTACTAAGAGGTGCTTATATATAATATAGGTAATGTACATTGGTGGCAATACTAGACTAACTAATTATAACACTCGGCTTTTCATAAGAACTGACTCTATACAAGAAAGAGAACACATACTCAATGTTGGAGGTTAACTAATACAAAAGAGCGAGACAACAGGAGATCATCTAAGTCTATCGGCTTAGTAGGAAATATGAATACACATACTACAGAGAGGTGCTTATATATAATATAGGTAATGTACATTGGTGGCAATACTAGACTAACTAATTATAACACTCGGCTTTTCATAAGAACTGACTCTATACAAGAAAGAGAACACATACTCAATGTTGGAGGTTAACTAATACAAAAGAGCGAGACAACAGGAGATCATCTAAGTCTATCGGCTTAGTAGGAAATATGAATACACATACTACTAAGAGGTGCTTATATATAATATAGGTAATGTACATTGGTGGCAATACTAGACTAACTAATTATAACACTCGGCTTTTCATAAGAACTGACTCTATACAAGAAAGAGAACACATACTCAATGTTGGAGGTTAACTAATACAAAAGAGCGAGACAACAGGAGATCATCTAAGTCTATCGGCTTAGTAGGAAATATGAATACACATACTACTAAGAGGTGCTTATATATAATATAGGTAATGTACATTGGTGGCAATACTAGACTAACTAATTATAACACTCGGCCACCCTGCAAATGTGTCGTGTCCTCACGGCGCGGCGCGGCCAGACGTTTTACTTTAAAAGTTTTTTTTCTCCGGTGTATAGGTCTGTGAAAGAGAAAAAAAAAAAGGTTGCGGCAGTTAAATATTCTCAAAATTCCTTTTAAAACGAAAGTTAATTGTTTATTTATTAGTTGCCTTTAAGTTTTTGCCGTTTAAATGTGTGTTTCTGAGTGGGTAATAAAATAAACCTCAAGTAGGTTGTAACTTTTTGTTTACTTTGGCTTTACTGATAAAGGCAATAATTTATGGACATGAGACAAAAAAAAAAGTTGTGGTTTCTTGACACTTGTGTTCGCTAAACGAGTGTTATTTTATAAATGTTTAGAATACAGCTGTCTTAGGATACTCGTAGTTTTGTAGTTATTTTATTTTGCTATTCACATTCACAGATTTATGTCATTATAGGTGTTTCACAAAGACTGCTGAGGTTGCACACTCACTACGTCCGTAATGCCTAACTCGGTATTTCAGGGCTTGTGAATTACCTATTACGAATTACATATTGCATGTCGTTTAGGTATAATAAATCACACAGATTTCTCAAATTATCAGTTGGTCATCATGATAACCATTGATTCATTATGTCCTAGGTTTTGTTTTGTTTGATGCCATGTAAGACCTAATTAGCATGAAATATTCAAAGTACATATTTTAGAATACCGTTGCATGTATTTATCATTGTAACTTTACTGCCAACAAGCACATGACACGAGTTGCTTGTAGATTTCAGTATTTGCCATACAGAGAAATTGTCTAGTTAACATGTCGCGTCATCAGTATCACTCATATATACGATGGTCACATAGCCGCTGTGATTACAGCATACAGTTGTTGGATGGAAGCATAGTCGGCGAGTAAATAACTATTTAGCACATAGGTAGTCGGTGTAGTTATAGCACACAGCTGTCGAGCACATAGCTGATAATCACATAGTCGTTGCAATGAATTGTAGCACACAGCTGTCGAGCACATAGCTGATAATCACATAGTCGTTGCAATGAATTGTAGCACACAGCTGCCGATCACATAGCCGATGATTACATAGTCGTTTTAACTTTTCTTTGTCCGGAGATTTTCATAATTTCGTCATAAATATTTTATTATTATGTAGGTATTTTCAAATCAATCAATGATTATTTATCTGGGTGTCAGCTTGAATAAAATTAGACGCGTTATTATTCAAGTATACATAGATTTATTACTTTACTAAAACTAACATGGGAATTACAATGACATTGAAATGAAACATGAAACTTTTTGATAGTGAGTATACATTATGTAGGTTCATAAAAATATTTGTAAGAATCGGTAATCTAATCACACACAGTTAACTTTCTAAAAGATCAATTAAATCGTCACGGTCTAACTCATGGTCAGTGTCGGTCGAACTATCAGAAATAATGGGCTTGTATGGTCTGAGTGCATTGCCAGGTACTACTGAACTAAATTTCCGATATCCCTTTATACCTTTAATGCTGATTATTGTGTAACGATCTATCGTATGGTCAGCTTTTATAACTTTGTAAGGTCCGGTGTACTGACTACCTAATTTTCTCACCACGTGCGCTGCGTTATCTCTGGATATACCTTCTTTCCACAAAACTAGCGCTCCTACTTGATATTTTGTGCACTTTTTGTGTTTTTTGTCAAATCTTTCTTTCATAGTTGTCATATTTTTATCTATATTAACCTTTGCAGCATGTCGACGACCTTTTAACTGTTCTTTGCTATTTTCATTTGAGCTATTGTTAGATAGAGAGGGAAGAAGAGCGTTGTCATGTGAAAACATTAGTTGGAAGGGTGTGAACCCTGTCACTGAATGTGGAGTGTTGTTGATGCCCCAAATAACGTCTGTCAACTTGCTATCCCAAGTGCATTCGCTTTCTGACATAGTGTTGAGGCCATTAATTATTGTGCGGTTGACACGTTCCACTTGTCCATTTGATCTAGGGCTTGCCACAGCATTTAAAATGTGTTTGAATTGGTTTTCTGCGGCAAATTCCTTAAAGTATCTACTTGTGTAAGCTACTCCTCGGTCAGATATTACACGCCTTGGGTTTCCGAACTGTGATATAACTTATTTTATATTTTTAATGGTTTCAATGGAGCTAACTCCCTTGACGGGTCTTGCAAACACGAACTTTGTGAATGAATCAATTATTACTAAGATATAGTTATTACCACCGCGAGTCTTAACGAAAGGACCTAAATGATCTACGTGTAACGTGTGCATAGGTATTGCTGCCTTCTCGATTGGGTGTAATTCACCTTCTAATCTACCGTAATTGCCTTTAGCATAAGCGCACTGCAAACAACAATTTATATACTTGCGTATAAATCTTGTCATACCAGGGAACCAAAAATGCTTTTTAATAGTCTTTTCACATTTTTCAAAACCTAGATGCCCTATTTGGTCATGATATTTTTGCAACAAGCTCCATTTTGACAATTTTGGTATTACAAACCTGTTCCCTTGAAGTGTTTTCCTAAAGAGGCAGTCATTTTCAAGTGCATAGTTGTTTGATAAGTCGGGGTTACTACTTTTGTCACGTAGTTGTCTAATTATACTCTGAATGTTTTCGTCCTGAAGTTGTAATGTTATGCACCAGTCACTTTCGTCAATGAGAAGGATAGGGCTCGTTTGTACTGGATTACGGCTAAGTGCATCAACGTGTTGCATTCGTTGCCCTGGTCTATATACTACATCGATATCGAAATCCTGAATTGTGAGCCACCATCGCGCAATACGTGGAACGATATCCCTTTTTAAAAGCGTTAAACGTATAGCTGCACAACCCGAGACAACTTTAACCGGAATTCCAATCAAATAAATTCGAAATCGTTTCAAAGAATCAACCATTGCAAGTGTTTCTAGCTCGTAGCTATGATAGAACTGTTCTTCTTTACTAGTTACGCGGCTAAAGTACATAATCGGTTTTAAAGTCTGATCTGGCTGATATTGCAATAAGATACTAGCAATACCTAGTTTAAAAATAAATGTTTTTGTATTTTTGTATTTTTTTTTTTTTTACTCGCATTTGTATGTAATTCTGTTTTTGCGTTGGGATCGTAAATGGCGAGTACAGGTTTTTCAGTCAGCTTTGTTTTGAGCATCTGAAATGCTTGCTCTTGTTCATGCCCCCAGGTCCATTCTATCCCTTTCTTTGTTAGATAAGTAAGTGGCCTCGCAATGTAGGCAAAGCCTTTTATAAACTTTCTAAAATAGGAGGTTAGCCCAATAAACTGGCGTAATTCATGTATATTACGGGGTGGTTTGTACTTAGCAACACAGTCTATTTTTGCTTGGCCCGGCTGCACAGTACCCGCGCTTATCTCATGTCCTAGGTACGTGACACTTGCTTTGAGGAACGCACATTTTTTTCTATTAAGTTTCAAATTGGCTTTTCTGAGTAACTTTAGTACTTCTTCAAGTAATTCCAGGCCTTCTTCTATTGTTCTCGATGGTAAATTTACGTCGTCGAGATAAATAGCTAATTTATATTCTAGCTTTCCTAGTACGGTCCGAATCAAACGAGAGAACACGGCCGGCGCATTGGCTAGACCAAAAGGCATTTTCAAAAATTCGTACTGTCCGTTAGGTGTAACGAAAGCTGTCTTGTGGATTGAGTCTTCGGACATTTTGACTTGATAGTAGCCTTGGGCTAAGTCTAATGAAGTAAAATAGATTTTACCTGACAATCTACTTAACTGGTCATCGATATGTGGCAAGGGGTAGCGATCTTTGACTGTACGTAAATTTAAAGCGCGATAATCAATGCAAAGACGGAAATCGCCCTCCTTTTTCTTTATAAGAACTACAGGGCTAGCATAATCTGAGTTAGACTCCCTAACAATACCCGCAGTAAGGAGTTCGTCTACCTTCTGCTGAACTATTTTATTTTCACTATGCGATAATCGGTAAGGTTTATAAAATACTGGGTGTTCCGTGTTTGTTTTTATCTTCATTTCAATAAGATCACTGCATCCCAGCTCTGTTGAATTTTCCGCGAATGTGTCTCGATATATGTTTAATAAATCTAACAATCGGTTCGAATATTTACCAATGTCTCCAACATTCAAATCCAATAAGCTAAATGGATTCCTACTAGAAAGACCTAAAGACCCATTCGTTTTCTCATAGTTGTCGGTAATAGTCAGGGTGTCAGCTTGTTTTAAAATTTCAGCTCGTGTCAACAACTTTCCTGCCGACCAGTCTAAACATGTTTCCCCTACGTTTATAACAGTCAATATATTGCAGCTCGGTGACAGAGTGCACTGCGGTATGTAAAATAAAGTTTTCCCTAAGGAGTACACAACCGGGTTCGTTACCAAAACATTGCTCGGTTCAAATTTTAGCGGACAAAAGATTCTAACGTCAACATGTGAGTTAGGTGGAATTTGCACAGTTTCTAGCAAGAATATCGAAGTTTTAGACACGATGTCACTATTTTGCAGTGTCATGTTTGCAAAGGGGCCGCTGCTGTCATTGTCATGAGTTTTTATTAATTTGACTGATTTTGATGTCGTTATTAAGCTCATGTTGGGTTGATTTATTAAAGGTTGACCAACAATTAGGTCCAAATCCTTTAAGTCGGTATCCGTTATCTCGGCATATCCATCGAGATACAGATCATCGATAAATAATTTAAAATTAACTTTTCCGAGCGACGGTGAGTTCATTCCACCGAAACCTCGCATAACGACATCAGATTGGCAGTTTCAATTGATTAGCAGTTTTTAAACATATGATATTGGTTTTACTTCCAGTATCGATGTAAGCCAGCAGAATAAAATTGTTAATTAACACTTTCTTTTTATAGATATCATCAATTATCTCGAAAGATGTGAAATAAACATGTTGTACCTGTAAGTTTTGTTGTGGTTGCTTTGATGTTCCCGCTCCATTCCAGCAGTTGCTGGAAGGGTGACCCAGGCGCTGGCAGTGCTGGCAGCGCTCGACTCGGCAGTCTCGTGCTTCGTGTCCAGGGCGGCGGCAGTTGTAGCAAGTCTTCGTCATCGATCGCCCCATGGATGCGCCGCGTTGCCAGGTTCCTCGTAGTCTGCGTTCTCTTGTCTCCAGTACTGCAGTCCTCACTCGTTTGTAATTTTCAAGTGACGACAAGTATCCATGATAGAGTTCGGCTGGCGCAGAACAATTATACGCCTTCGCGTTTGCTCGTAGTTCCTTTGGAAGGCCTCGTATTAGACACGAGATTGCTTCTTCTCCCTCGAACTTGCACTTTCTGACTAAAGACATCTTGTCGTGGTAAAACCTTGTCATAGTTTCGCCTTCCTCCTTCTTTCTTATTAACATTTCCTCGAGCTTATCCACAAAATCTGTCGACTTCGGAAACGCTGCAGATAAGTGTGTCTTCCAATCATACCAGTCATGGTCGTAGCTTTCCAGGTCGTCATACCATTCCCTGGCTGCACCCCGCAATCGCAGCTGCATTAGATAAATTCGATCACGGTCTTCCCACTGGTGGATATCGCCCAGTTCGTCGATCTTGTGCAGCCATCCCTTGACGTTGTTGTTTTTGGACTCCGGATCGAACTTCGGTAACAGTTCAGCATCTAGATGCGTGATTCGCCGCTTCAAAGTAGGTGTAGGAAAAAAAAATTCTTCGTCAGGATTTTCCATCTCTGATTTCCTCTTTCCCAAGCCATGGAAATATGGTCCGGCCATGGTAATCCCACTTCTGAGGTGTGATGAGGTACTTTTAATGAAATCACGATGATAACTTCACACGATGTTTATTATTGAATGCGCACAACATGGGCGTATGGCGCTTCGAATATCCGAATATGGAATGACATCGCTCGGTCGCACGCAGCAGAGCGCAGACCGAAAGCTTTTCATAAGAACTGACTCTATACAAGAAAGAGAACACATACTCAATGTTGGAGGTTAACTAATACAAAAGAGCGAGACAACAGGAGATCATCTAAGTCTATCGGCTTAGTAGGAAATATGAATACACATACTACTAAGAGGTGCTTATATATAATATAGGTAATGTACATTGGTGGCAATACTAGACTAACTAATTATAACACTCGGCTTTTCATAAGAACTGACTCTATACAAGAAAGAGAACACATACTCAATGTTGGAGGTTAACTAATACAAAAGAGCGAGACAACAGGAGATCATCTAAGTCTATCGGCTTAGTAGGAAATATGAATACACATACTACTAAGAGGTGCTTATATATAATATAGGTAATGTACATTGGTGGCAATACTAGACTAACTAATTATAACACTCGGCTTTTCATAAGAACTGACTCTATACAAGAAAGAGAACACATACTCAATGTTGGAGGTTAACTAATACAAAAGAGCGAGACAACAGGAGATCATCTAAGTCTATCGGCTTAGTAGGAAATATGAATACACATACTACAGAGAGGTGCTTATATATAATATAGGTAATGTACATTGGTGGCAATACTAGACTAACTAATTATAACACTCGGCTTTTCATAAGAACTGACTCTATACAAGAAAGAGAACACATACTCAATGTTGGAGGTTAACTAATACAAAAGAGCGAGACAACAGGAGATCATCTAAGTCTATCGGCTTAGTAGGAAATATGAATACACATACTACAGAGAGGTGCTTATATATAATATAGGTAATGTACATTGGTGGCAATACTAGACTAACTAATTATAACACTATGGTTGTACTAATAGGGCACATTACAGTTGGTTACGCTTTAGCTCGTTATATACTATATTAGCAAAAATTGAATTATTAATTACGTTAAAGACAATACGTTATTCTGTATATACACAGACGTTATTCTGTATATACAGGCAGAATAGATACAGTAAGTAATGGAGGTAAGATAACACAATAAATAATCTTCAACTTTTCATTGTTGTACCTTTAGGACAGCTTCAGTGGAGACATAATCATGGGTAAGGAAGTAAGGAGCCATTTTGTTTGTTGCCTCCCAACAAGTGCAGCTTCTCAGGTCACAGGTCTTACTGGCTTGTTTATAGATGTAAGGGAAAGCAAAAGATTTAAATCTTTGCGCAAAAGCCGTCTTCACAAGAGCAGCTTTGACGTTTAGATGATGTCGTCGTCGTCTAGTCCGATTCTGAGCACCCGATTTTAGCTCCGCTCTGTGATGCAGAGAGCCACCCGAAGTATATACAATTGCCTCACAGAAAGGACCTTCGCTTCCTTGTATGTTTCGTAAGTCGGGTGCCGGAATGGTTTCTTAAGCATGACCTTGAGAACTGACCTTTGTGCCCTTTCAATAGGAAGTCTTTGTCTACTGGTTCTGGTTTGACATTTGAAGTTTGACTGCATCAACAACAGCCAAAATTTACATTACTGGGTGAATTCACAAGAGTAGCATTGTATATTATTATGTTAGAGGTATCAGAGACTTTAGGCGTTTCGAAAGAAAATATTCACGCATGGACTGATTCTTCGGTGGTGCTTGCTTGGCTAAGCAGTCACCCCAGTAGGTGGAAAACGTTTATCGCAAATCGGGTGTCTGAATTAGTAACGATCTTAGGTGTTCATCATTGGTCGCATGTAAAATCAAAAGATGACCCAGCAGATTGTGCGTCTAGGGGACTCAAACCTCAAGATTTTTTAGAACATCAGTTGTGGATGAAAGGTCCCTTGTGGCTTCGAGAAAAACATATAATATATGTCGAACCAGAGTTAAGAGAAACTCATGAAGAGGAAAAAGTTAAGAAAAAATGTTTCTTGACAATAGAAGACACAAAAGAGGAAATTTGGAGAAGGTTTCCATCACTTAGAAAACTCATGAGAGTTCTGGCCGTATGTAAGAGATTCTCAAGGTTGTATCAAAAGAAATCACCGTTTCCTGCCTGGCGGACAACCTCTCTACAAATGGCACAAATTGGCACTTTATCCCCCCATAGTCCTAATTTTGGAAAATTATGGGAAGCAGGGATCAAAGCAACCAAACATCACCTCAAACGTGTCATTGGCAATGCCACACTTACGTTTGAGGAAATTACTACAGTACCTACTGGCTCAAATTGAAGCGTGTCTTAATTCGAGACCAATATCTCAACTTAGTAGTAGGTAACTCAGAGGGCTCATCCCCTTTAACACCGGGACATTTTTAATATGTGAGCCTTTATAACGGCTCCTGATTTCAACTATGAGACCTCGAACATCGGTAGTCTCAAAAGGTGGCAACTTACTCAGCGAATGGTGCAAGATTTCTGGCGCAGATGGTCGCAGGAGTACTTGACACAATTTCTACATCGTTATAAATGGGTTCATCAAACTCCGGAACCAAAGGTCGGTGATATCGTGCTGTTCAAGGAAAAGATGATCTTCCACCAGCCCGATGGTTGTACGGAATTATCACTAACAAGCATCCTCGATTGGGCAGCATTACGCGTGTGGTTAGTTTGCGATGCAAAGGGAACATAATAAAACGACCACTTTCAAAATTGTGCATTTTACCCCTTACAGAATAACGATTTAATGTTACTTGTTGTATTATATTTACTATGGTCCATGTTTTAAGTCGATTTTAAGTTGTCTGGCACGCTTGAGGAGTAGCTTGTTCGCCGGAGTAAGGTGGTCGCTCACGTACAGATCGACGGCAGGCCCAGAACACCCGATGTCGGCACTGGTTAGGCTTCGACGCGCACGCACCGCGGCCAGCAGCTGGTCCTTGTACAGACGCCTCGTGCATCTCACTATGATGGATGGAGGACGGGGTCGCGACTACTCCTGTCGGTTAGTATCAACGGCACCTGCGGCGGTGAAACGACGAACCCGGTGTATGGAATCTATTTCGTTATCTTCTAGTTTCACTCCCACCTTGAGGCAGATGTTACTAACAATTTCTCGAAGATTTTCGCCGCTAGAGACGGGCACACCTGATATTTCCAAATTATTCATTAATGGAATACTGATCGCGAGTACCTACTATTTTCAGCTTGGAGGCTAGATATGGTCTCCTTGGCAACTTCCAGATCCAACCTGCAATTTGGACATGGTCACCATTTTATTATCTAGGGTGACAATGCGATCCTCCAGGCTAGTAAATCGTGATTCCATTTCACGTTGAGGGTTTGTATACCGGTGGATTCACTTTGTATGTCCGCTTTTACGTTAGTAAATTCAGCCCTGAAGGCTTTAATCTCCATCAACACCTCCTTGATGAGTGTTGGTTCGGGGACTGAGGCAGTTGGCTGCGGAGTCTGGGAACCACGACAAGAAGCGCAACGCCACATGATTTCCTTTCGGCACTAATTTTTCGCTAAGTGGTCTCAGATAAACCAGCACAGCCGTAGTGCAGACGTCCATAGCATGCATGACAATCCACAGGATCAGCAACATGATCAGATTTAGTATACTAGGGGATTACTGGACCTTAACGAGCTACAACAAACAACTGATCAGTATGTAGGGACTCTCACTGTCGACACCTAAAAGTGCTTCCACTGGACTGGGGGAGTACTGGACCGTAACGAGCTACAACAAACAACTGATCAGTTTGTAGGGACTCTCACTGTCGACACCTACAAGTGCTTCCACTCGACTGGGGGAGTACTGGACCGTAACGAGCTACAACAAACAACTGATCAGTGTGTAGGGACTCTCACTGTTGACACCTACAAGTACTTCCACTCGACTGGGGGAGTACTGGACCGTAACGAGGTACAACAAACAACTGATCAGTGTGTAGGGCCTCTCACTGTCGACACCTACAAGTGCTTCTACTCGACTGGGGGAGTACTGGACCGTAACGAGGTACAAAAAACAACTGATCAGTGTGTAGGGACTCTCACTGTCGACACCTCCAAGTACTTCCACTCGACTGGGGGAGTACTGGACCGTAACGAGGTACAACAAACAACTGATCAGTGTGTAGGGACTCTCACTGTCGACACCTCCAAGTACTTCCACTCGACTGGGGGAGTACTGGACCGTAACGAGGTACCACAAACAACTGATCAGTGTGTAGGGACTCTCACTGTCGACACCTACAAGTGCTTCCACTCGACTGGGGGAGTACTGGACCGTAACGAGCTACAACAAACAACTGATCAGTGTGTAGGGACTTTCACTGTCGACACCTACAAGTGCTTCCACTCGACTGGGGGAGTACTGGACCGTAACGAGCTACAACAAACAACTGATCAGTGTGTAGGGACACTCACTGTCGACACCTACAAGTGCTTCCACTCGACTGGCGGAGTACTGGACCGTAACGAGCTACAACAAACAACTGATCAGTGTGTAGGGACTTTCACTGTCGACACCTACAAGTGCTTCCACTCGACTGGGGGAGTACTGGACCGTAACGAGCTACAACAAACAACTGATCAGTGTGTAGGGACACTCACTGTCGACACCTACAAGTGCTTCCACTCGACTGGCGGAGTACTGGACCGTAACGAGCTACAACAAACAACTGATCAGTGTGTAGGGACTCTCACTGTCGACACCTACAAGTGCTTCCACTCGACTGGCGGAGTACTGGACCGTAACGAGCTACAACAAACAACTGATCAGTGTGTAGGGACTCTCACTAAGCGACACCTCCAAGTACTTCCACTCGACTGGGGGAGTACTGGACCGTAACGAGCTACAACAAACAACTGATCAGTGTGTAGGGACTCTCACTGTCGACATCTACAAGTGCTTCCACTCGATTGGGGGAGTACTGGACCGTAACGAGGTACAACAAACAACTGGGGCCTTACCACGGTCGAATTTGCGAAAAGAGCCTTTTGCTCTTTTCTTTCGAAAGTCACCTTCGCTCTTTTGAAGAGACTCTTTTTTTTATCCATAGAATGTGCACACTTTTCTCTTGTGCGCTCTTCTCACTTTTGGAAGCCAAGACACAGACAACCATTCATTCAAAAAAAAAATGGGTATAGACAAAAAAGTGTGTCAAAATCCAAAGTGTATGCAATGCTATTAGCGGTGCTTTAGCGGTGAGAGGTCACATGATAAACTGAAAAATATTCGCTGGATGGGTGACTTTAAATATCGAATCATTGGTACAGTGGCTGACAGTATTAGATGCAAGTAACCAGGGGCCTTATTGTCTAACTTCATTATTGCTTTCAAATGTATTGCGATGGGCTAAAAATATATGGCTCATAGTTTTAACAGAAATCATGTTATACACAAAATTCCTTCTTGTTTTACAATTCACGGCACCGCATCCCAACGAAGAACACTACCGCTAGCAGCAACGTTACAACGTATCGTCTTATTCGTAGTTGGTTGATACGTTGTTTATTAGGGTACCGCTAGCGGCAACGCATACATTTCAAAATAATCATCCATCACCAAGGAAAGAACATTAAATATTTCTTGTTGTTTAAACTTATCAAGTGAAAAGAAGCAAACAAATCACCCTTCGATGAAAAAAGAGAAGAATCTAAGGTTGGGGTGTAGATAAGGGGGCACTATGGGAAAAAAGACTTAGAAAATTTTCGCTTGGGCGCCGCCATGTTGGAGTGTGTATGGAGAAGTATGTAGACGTTTACTATTCTTCGTTTTTACAGGAAAAAAATTGCCCTTGTTCTACTCTTTCCCCGATGTAAGCGTACCTACTCTAAGTTTCCCCGTGTTTGAGATTGGCTCCTATCCCATTTCAGTGTCGGAAAAGTAGATTGCTACATCACCTACATGTATATGTCGCAGTCATCTGGTTGAATCTGCTATTTGATTGAATGACTAGCGCGTCTATTGAATGACTAAAGGACAACACGTCAAGGCGTTGAATCTAACGTTCAACATCTTGACTGAACGTAATTTAGCGAAGTCGTTGAATGGGATATAGCCGACTTTGTAATCTTTGGTTAGGGTGACCATGAGTTCGCAACTTAAAAGTTAACCTTACGATATTACTGTCGATTGCCGTAAGTTTCATCATTGGCCGCAAAAATTTTAGGTCGTCCATAGTGGGGTCCCATGTAGGGTGACCATAAAGATTAGGTTTGCTTATTAGGTAGGATGCTCATGAGAATTTTGGGAGAATAAAAAAATTACCGATTTATAAACTGCTAAGCTTAAAATAATAAAAGATTGTAGCATGATTTCCAATGCTCTACTTTAAAATATTAATCATCTTTGCCCTCGGCTTCAAAGCTAGAACACGTATTTGTTTACTCTCTGTCATTTAATAAAATTACTGGCGTATTACGGCTGTCTTTCGGAAAAAAATTACGATACAGTGGAAGTGTACAGTTATTCAATCATATTTACATATGTGCAGTGGTGTTAAATCAGTGATTGATACATATTATCTAAATTATCTAAGCAATTACTCATATCGAATTCTACACGTCACTCATTAGCCGGTTGTTCTATGTCAAGCAACTTCTACTCTTAGGTGTGCGGACGACGGGTGAGAATCGCTTGCGGAGCGCTTGTATGACGACGGATACCGGTTCGAGTCGCCTATCAAAGATCAGCGAGTTTCGACTGTGAGCGTCAATACCTATCTACACTCGGCATCTGAGAGGCTCCCTGTTGTTGGAATAGACATAACATAACACGGGGACAGCTAGACCTTTCTACGGAGCTTGTATCTGCGATAAATTAATAAAACAATGTCCTCATGTGATAAGTGCAATAGGGCCGTGGCAGATCCATTGGCGTGTAAATTATGCGGAAATGATTACCACTCTAAATGTGGTGGTGTGAGTGAAGCTGCTTTCAAAGCCATGCGTTCGGATGAGAAACTGGATTGGTGCTGCTTAAACTGTCGAGAAAAAGGAAAATTTGAGTGCATCATGGATGAACTAAAGAGGTTTCGTGCTGATTTTGATGTAACATCTAGAAAAATTGATAAAGTCAACGATAAGCTCTCCAAGTTGACCGAAAGGATTGACACCATGGAAAATCGTATAAACATTACTGAAACTAAGTTAGTGGAAGCGAATGAAAAAATTAGCCAACTCCTTCAAGAAAACGACATACGTGACCAATTCCTGCGCTTAAACAACGTGGAAATATCGGGAATTCCCATACAGAAAGGCGAAAATTTAAATAACCTTGCCCTAACATTGTGTCGCAAGGTAGGCGTAGATATTTCACTTTCCGAAATTGACACCATACATCGTGTCAGGCGATTTGATTCGGGGAATGTAGCCGGCGATGCAGCATCGCACTCCCGTCCTCCCGCCATCATCATGCGTTTTCTGCAGAAGAGAAGGAAGGATGAGGTCCTCGCTGCAGTGCGCGCGCGTCGCGGTCTACGAACCTCGGACTTAGAGATTGCTGGACCTCCCGTGGACATCTTTGTAAATGATCACTTAACGCGTACAAATAAGATATTACTTAAACGTGCCAGGGAAGTTAAAGCTGAAAGGAACCTGGAGTTTTTATGGGTTCGTGACTGTAAGATTTTCCTTAGAAAGAATCCAAATTCAAAATCCTTTAAAATTGCCAACGCTTCAGATTTCGATAAAATAAAATGACTTTTCTTATCTATTTGTTTTGTGTATGTTGTGCATTATTATGGTAACACTATAAGAACCTTGAACATAAATTTCATTTATTCTTCACGTTATAAGTTGCAGTATTTTTGTACCAGTGTGAACATGTATATCTATGCAGGTATGTGTATGCAATCTTATTGTAAATTACTGCATTTAATTTATTGTGCTCACTCAAACATAAAGGGATGTACTCGTGCTAGAAACCGTTTTAATATAAAGTTATGCTTCTTTTATATACCTATAGGTATATTAAATCGTCTTATAAATTATAAATTTTGTGTTATTCTATTAATGAATTGCTCATATTTATCGTGTATTGAGGATGTAACAGATTGCTATAAATTCTACGGTATTTTTCATATTTTATGTGTTGTGAGCGTGCATTGGTCGACTTTTCAAATTTCATCACTAATTTTTTTTATGTACGTTTTTGATTTTAGTTAGCGATGATGGCTCCACAGAGTAAACTTAATATTTACTATCAGAACGTAAGAGGGTTGCGCACTAAATCAGATGTTTTTCTTTCTAACGTGGTAAAAAACGAATATGACGTAGTTATTTTGACAGAATCTTGGTTGAATAACGAGTTTAGTAGTAGGGAATATTTTGATGATCGTTACGATGTTTACCGCTGTGACCGTACAGAGGTAGAGGAGTCTGACCGCCGAGGTGGCGGCGTGCTCGTGGCTGTACGCCGAGAGTTGGGCTGCATCCGTCGGGTGAATTGGTGTGCACACCCACCTCTCGAGGAGTTATGGGTGAGTATCCCAATATGTCACCGTACCGACTCATTGAATCGACGTAAATATTTGCATATTGCTTGTGTGTATTTACCCCACAAAACAAGTAAAAATGAAACAATGCACCTCGAATGTTTGTCACGATTTTTTGATAACGCTTGCAGAAATATATCGAGTCATCCCGACGATTTATTTTTCCTGGCAGGCGATTATAATTCAACCTATGCGTCATGGAATACACAATGTGACGGTTCAAAACACTTATCTTTGTCAACCAATAATGATAAAATTGCAACTGTAATTTCTAACTTTATGTCATTTTCGGATTTTAAACAATATAACTGGTGTTTAAATATAAATGCTCGGATCCTTGATTTAATATTTTCAAACAGTAATTGCATAGTCTCACCATGCGAGTTGCCCCTTACCGGTGAAGACTTGAACCACGTATCTCTTGATATAGACCTTCATCTCGGACAATCTTTGCAGAAACTTCTAAAGCCGAAATGTACTAACAATTACATTTTCAATAAAGCAAATTTCGCCGGTATTTCTGCCGGTTTGAGTTCATTTGATTGGAGTTCATTAGAAAATCTGTCCACTGATGAATCTGTCTCTGTTTTTTATTCAATTTTAAATGATCTTATTAAAGAGCATGTGCCTAGGCGTAAAATTTATTCATGCCATCGCTATCCACCCTGGTTTTCCATTGCACTCATTAAGTTAACTAAAGAAAAAAGAAAAATTCATAAAAGGTGGAAATCTTATAGCAATCCTCTTGACTATTTAGAATTCAAATGTTTAAGAGCTCGACAAAGTAAAATGGAAAAAGAATGCTATGACTTGTATATTAGTTATGCCGAAAATAATATAAGTAAATCACCAAAATATTTTTGGAATTTCATTAAGTCAAAATCATCATCTAATGGGATCCCGGATATTATGTCATATAACGGTAAAATTAGTAATAATGGAGAATCCATTTGTGAATTATTTAATGAATATTTTGGTTCAGTTTTTATTACAAGCGACGGTACGTTACCGAATATTCCTAGCTGTGCATCATCTTCATCTGTTGATGTTACTTCCATTAACATGAATGAAACAATAGTTCTTAAACATCTTCAAAAACTTGATACAACAAAAAGTGCTGGTCCTGATGGCATTCATCCACTCATTATTTCTAAATGCGCAAAAGAAATGGCTAAACCCCTTGCTTTAATTTTTAACAAGTCTCTAAAAGAGGGATGTTTTCCAGATGTCTGGAAACAAGCATATATAACACCAATCTTTAAGGGTGGCGACGCAAATGAAGTTCCTAATTATAGACCTATTTCAAAGCTATCTTTGATTGGTAAAGTTTTCGAAAAAATTGTTACGCTTGAGTTAAATCAAATGGTCAAGCAACATATATCAGGTAAACAACATGGTTTTATCAAAGGTAGGAGTGTTGACACAAACCTTGTTACCTTTACTGATTTCATTTTGAATAGTATGGATGATGGATATCAGGTGGATGCCGTGTATACCGATTTCTCTAAAGCATTTGATAAAATTTCTCATAAACTATTAATTTGTAAATTGTATGAGTTCGGTATACACGGCGATCTTCTTAGGTGGATTAAATCCTATATCAGTAACCGCAGCCAGGCTGTTGCTCTTAAGGGGTATACATCAACATTTTTACGCGTGCCTTCTGGTGTTCCACAAGGTTCACATTTGGGCCCTTGCCTTTTCACTATCTATGTTAATGATATTTCAGACAAAGTTTTCAGTGCTAATAACCATCTGCTGTACGCAGATGACACTAAAATTTACAGTGTAATTCGCTGTATTAAAGATAGTGAAAACCTTCAAAATGATCTTAGTAATTTTGTTGACTATTGTAATCAAAATCAACTTATTCTAAATTTTAATAAATGCTACACCATTTCTTTTAGTAGAAAGCTTAATCCACTTAACTTTAATTATAATTTATCGGGTAATATTTTGCAGCGGGTAAGTGAGATTAGAGACCTAGGTGTAACTTTAGATAGTAAACTTCATTTTAATCTTCATATTGATAAAATAATAAATAAGGCATATAAAAAATTGGGATTGATTTTGCGTCTGGGTAAGCCCTTTAAACGGTCAGATACCTATAAAATACTCTATTTTGCATTTGTCCGCAGTCTCTTAGAACACTGTTGTATTGTGTGGAATCCTCAATACGTTGTCCACATCGATCGTATAGAAAAAATACAAAATAAGTTTTTAAAATCCTTAGACTATCGAACTGGTAACTACTTTGAGGATTATGCTGAATCAGCTACCCGTCATCAAATACCTTCTCTTGCTAAGCGCCGTCAATATTTGGATGCTTTGTTTTTGTTTAAAATTATCAACGGGAAAATTGACTCACCTGCTTTACTAGAAAAAGTATTTTTCTATTTGCGCAGACCCTCTTCACGTTCTCGTTACCTATTGTTTAATTCTTTATGTCGAACCAACTACGCTAGCAACACGTATTTAAGACGAGTTTCTAAACTTTATAATGATAAACTAGAATCCACAGACATGTTTTCATCCAGTTTGTATCAATTTAAAAATCTGCTCCGTGAAATTCTTTTCTAATGCATACCTACCATAGAAATGTCATCTCTTTGTTTCCAAAAACAGGTTTTAGTAGTGCTACGAACCAATGTTAGCTCTTAATATAAATAAAAATAAGAACGTGTTTGAATTCCTTCTATAGGTGTGATTTTGTTAGAATTTTGTCTTCACTGTTTATTATCTGTAAGGACCTGCTATTATAAATAATAATAATAATTACCTTAGTCAACACCTTCATGTATCTAAGTTATTTGTTATTCTAAACATCATTGTTTTTTCTAAATTTCAGTCATTTTTCTTTTCATGTCAGTGTGTTGAGTATGCATTTATTTTTGTAAACTCCTGAAGCCTAGCGGTCAAATCACTAAAATATCCTTTTATTGTACCATTTATGAAACATGTAGTCCTTTTGTTTAATATTTAAGTTTATCATCTTAAGTTTAAGACGTTTTGTTTCTTATAAAATAAATATAAATAAATATAAAATAATAAATAAATATTAATCTCATATTTTTGCTTCGTATAAAAAAGTGAAAAACATAGAAAAATTGATCATATTATTTCAAAAGTAATTTATTAAAATATGCGAGTCTCTGGGACTCCAAAAAGTTGTTAAATTAAGCCTTTGCCACCTAATGAGGGCTTAGATTTAAAAAAAAAACTTAAAGTCACAGGATCAGTTTCATTTACAAATAACGCACTTTAAAGTAAATTTAATCGAAAAATATATAAACACAGTTCTATCTATGCGAGCTGTTTGACGCCATATTTGTTTTGGTGACTACTAGCGCCGCAGTGGAAAAAAAATGAACTAAATTTGAATCACCTGACTGATTTTACGTCCGCTCTGTTCATAGGGCTGTGTTACATTCCGCTAACTAGTTGGACGTTGAGTGACGCTTGTTCAATCAACGTTCGGCCTAGTCATTCAATTGAATTTCGTCATTCAAGGAACGCACTAGTCATTCAATCGAATAGCAGATTCAACCAGATGACTGCGACATATACACGCTAATGTCGATCATTTTTATTTCAGACATTGCAACCTGTCCCATGTGCTATATAAGTCTCACACCCAAATACTCGAAAGCCAGTTAAATATTTGAGACCATTTCAAACATTTAAGACCTTGTTAACATATTCTTAGTCGTCAGTCAAACTCCCACTCAAAAGTTAACAGGCCTTTAAAATAACATGGATTCAAGTGCTAAATAGTATTCTTGAACGCTATTTATCGTTTGACAGCTGTTTGACAGACCTTTAAATGCGGTAACAGACTGTTATTATTGAGATTGGTCTCGACTTCTTTTAAAAGTGTATCTTCACAAAATGTCTCTTTCTTCGTTGTCTTCGCTTTCCGATGAAGATACTCATCCCAGACGCAGACGGAGAAACCTAACGCCTTTGAAAAATACGATGATGTGGAGTTTCGGATGCGGTTTCGTCTTACTAAAGAAACGGTGCTACATCTGGTGGATTTGATCGGAGAAAAGATAAAACCTGCTACCAAACGAAGTAGAGCAATAGAACCTCTTGACCAGATCCTCATTGCCCTCAGATGTTTTTCTACTGGCACGTACCAGAGAGTCATTGGGGATATTTTTCATATTGAGCAGCCGACAGTTCACCGCATTGTGCATAGAGTTGCAGCTGAACTGGCAAAGTTGAAATCCCGGTATATAAATATGCCAAATGTCCAGGAGCAGCTTCAGGTTGCAAATGAATTCTATGCGATTGCTGGTTTCCCAAGAGTGACAGGTGCTGTGGATTGCTCTCATGTGAAAATTACATCCCCAGGTGTGTATCTATTTTCCCAAAAACTATCTTTTACTAGCCAAGATATCAAATCATGAATTATTTCTTTCAGGAGGTGCTCAAGCAGAAACCTTTAGTAACAGAAAAGGCTTTTTTTCTTTGAATGTGCACATGGTCTGTGATGCAAAATTAATAATTCGTCATGTAATAGCAAGATGGCCAGGTTCTGTACATGACAGTACAATATTCAATGATTCCCCACTGTGTGCCCAAATGGAACGTGGAGATTTTGGCAATATGTTTCTGCTTGGAGACAGTGGTTACCCTTGCAGGAGCTATTTGCTAACACCTATTCTTAACCCTACTACTGCAGCCCAAGAGGCTTACAACCGTGCACAGATTAGTACTAGGAATCCTGTGGAAAGGCTATTTGGGGTCCTGAAGAGAAGATTTCCTTGTCTTCATTTTGGTCTCGGCCTTAAAGTGCAAAATGTACCACCAATCATTGTTGCATGTGCAGTGTTACATAACATTGCAATAATGAGTAACGATAATGTAATGGGTTTCGAAGAAGAACCATATATTGAAGACATGGAAGAAGTCATTGGGCAACATGAGGTATTGCCAAACCAAATTCCGAATGAAAATTTTAGTGTGCGGACATCTATAGTTAATACCCATTTTTCAAATTCCAATTAATTTAATAGTTATAAGTGAAAATAAAAGAAGTACTGTGAAATAACTGAATTTTTATTATTTTAAACACTTACTAAATAATGTCAGGAATTAATCTATACCCTGCTTCACTTCCGCATTTTCTTTAATTTAAATTTGAGGATTTGCATTTCTAGTTTGTGTTTTTCTATTTCCATTTTATTTTTATTTAATATCATTTTATTTTTATTTATTAAATACTTCTTTTCCAATTGTGCATTAAAAAGTTTTGTCTTAAAATACATTTCTTTTGTATTTGTTTTCTTCGCTTTTTTGCTGGAAGTAGGTGGCTCCAATAATTGTGCAACTTCATTAGTCTCAATGACTGTAATTTCAGCTGAAATAATAAAAAGAAGTTAATAAAATTAAAACGAAATGTAGTAAATCAACCAATCAATCAAAGCAATTTTATCTGGCTTCCTATAATGTGTCTCCGTACATTAGTTCCTCCAATATCTAGTTTTAAGTGAATAGACTCGCTGGAAGATTAAAGTTAAAATTTGGTTAACTTGAGTTCTCAATAAAATATCTAAATACAAAGAACATTACAAGTACACAATATATGTATATACAGAGAAAAATAAACATTAATACAACCGTAATATGTTACCTACATTAAATATTGAATATTATTAAAATATACCTACACAACACACTACCTATGTTACTTTTATAGTTTTATATTATTTAATCTAATAAACTTATATAAAGTGTATACAAAAGTCAGCAGAAAGCTGAAGTTAGCGGGACGGGGGATTTGTGGAGGGAGAACATCATATAAAGAAGTAGCAGTAGTAGTTGCATAGTCAAGTTGCATACTTGTTTATTTTAAATAAAATGATTGTTGTCCTGTTTTTTTCAGATGTGTCTCTGTGACAGACAGGATGTATATAAAGTCACACTAAATATAATGTTTTCTTTTTGAAAAAGGTTGTCTTCAGATCTTTAAAATGTTATTAGAACATATAAACTACATCTAAGTGATAGTTGGACCTAAAATACATCAGCAAAGCTCTTACCATCTACAATGTCTGGTGTTGGTTCAGCCTCTATTTCAATATCATCATTGATCTGTTCCTGTTCAGCCTCTATAACAATTTGAAGAATCAATAGAAGTCTACACCAAGAGGTTACACACCTATTAATGTAGACATTTACCATTGAAGTGTTGAGCAATTGGAGTATCTTCAACATTGTCTTCACCTGTAACAAAATTTGTCTTGATGAAAAATTATAGCAGGTTATCAAATAACACATTAAATTATGATAAAATTGCTATTAATTGAAATCACAGATACACTGATAATATGGAAGCGTAAAAAGTAATAGTTAGCAAGTAGTTTCCATACCAATCAAAAACAGCTGATTATGGTAGTTAGCATTATGCTACATAGGTGGTAGAGCTGATGCCGCGCTCAACTGTGGAGGTACCACCATCTTACTCGCATATCCTCCCGAAGTTATTTGGGGGAGGGTAAGAGAACAGCTCTCGGGCAAACCCAGGCGGCCCACCATCGCCTGGGACCGATGGATGGCGGTATAACCGCGCTCACCAACCCGCCTGCCCAGCGTGTTTGAGTATGGGCATTTCTTCCAGGGGGACCGCCAAGAGTGGCGAAATCCTGGAAAGGCCTATGGTCCAGCAGTGGACGAAACAGGCTGATGGAGGGTGGAGTGGATTACGCTACAATTTTATAGCACTGGTTTACTTGGCGGGTCCACAAACACAAACTGCTCCAAACTACCATAAAACATCATACTGCTGAAGTCATGACAATCAATACCAACACTCACCAAAGTATGATGCAGCATCATCATAAGGGTTCTCTAATGGTTTCACTTGCTTGGCTATTAAAGCTAGTATTTTCTGGTCAGAATCCTTTAGAATACTTGTGTAACCGCCTCCACCAGTACGTATGATCTCCTTCTGAAAAAACAAAAAAGTTAAATCTGTCTTGTTATAGAAATTTGCATAAAAACCTAGGAACTTACAAACCTTGTCATCGGATGCTTTCTTTTTTAATTCTAATATTTCGTCTTTTTTATTTTCTTTGTCCAAAAATCTCTTCCTCTGTAAATAAAAATGAGTTAAGTAAAGAGAAAATCTATGGTGTTCAGTTTTTCATATGTAGGAACCTAGCTAAAAAAATATTACCGACTATAAGAAAACAACACAAAACTCACGTTATCTATCGCAACATTCTTCTTGGTTCTTTGCTTTTGGTTTTCGTACCATTGACGAAGCTGGAACCATGTCCTTTGCCCACTCACGGCAACAGCATTAAATTGCTCAGAAATGATCTGCCAGGTCTTCCTCTTTCGTGAAATCATATTTGCATTTGTTTCCTTGTTTTCTATGATGCTGATATACCTATAAATTTAAAATGTACTCGTAATAATAATATGTACAAGCAATAAACAACAGATGCAGAACTTGAGGTAGGTTGTATGCACTTACTTCTTTACTATCTCGGTAATAATTTCTTTCTCGTATTCTGTATAATTACATCCTCTATTTTTCGTCTTCTTTTCCATCTTAATTTTATTTTCTATAGTCAGTTTTATGGGATCAGTAAGGTTAGGATAATTTTTTTTACCACAGTCATAAAACAAACACTGCGTTTTTTGACATTATGACGTTTCGTTTTACCTACGTCACTACAGATATATTTGTTTTGTTTGAGTGACAGGTGTATTAGTTTGCGTTAAACTAAACGTTGTCGTCCCAAAATATTAATTTGTAATTGAAAACAGACTTTTCATTGTAATGTTGCCAGACATCATTTATTTAACAGATGTTCAGCTAATAGGCTTCTTAAAGACGTAATCGATGTTCGAGAATTCCAGTTAAATTTAATGTCATCTCAACAGTAACTCGCCTTTAACAAACTGTAAAATTTAACTGGCTTTCGAGTATTCGGGTGTCAAAGTCTTAAAACGTCGTCATAACTCCTGCTTTGGTATTCCCTATCGTGTGGCTAGTGGTGCCAGGAAACTGCAGGAAGGTAAGACAAAGTTTTTGTTCTATAGTACTTTCTTGTTTAAATGTTTGAAGCAGTGGTAGCTCGCTGGCCTTTCAATCTTGCGACCCAGGTTTAATCTCCGGTCACCACCAATGAGTTTTTCGAAATTTATGTGCACAGTATTTGTGTTCTTAGCTAATTTAAATACTTACCACTAATGAACAATGAAGTAAAACATTGTGAAGAAACCTGCATGCCCTAAAAAGCGTGTAATTTTGCCTGAAGTGTAGCAATATGGCGTATCATGTAAATTGTTTGAAATTTATTTGCACTAAGTACCATATTGTTTGCTACTACTGTGAATGTGTCCCAACTAAAAACTCACTCTAAAAAGGTAGCATTTCATAGATTCCAAAATTGAATTGGAAATTAGAAGCATCGCCTCAAATCAAACGCTGGTTGTTTAAACCTTGGAATGCGAAGCACATATTCTTAAGATCTTACAAAGGTGTTTTTGTCTTTTCAGAAAAGGATTTGCTGTTGACAAGGTGCAATGACACCTTTTGACAGAGCCACTGTGCTGCCGGTGGAGAGAATCCTGACCCTCACTAAACCAACATTGGTTGGAACTTGAGACAGGAAGGAACAGGAGGCACATGAGTTTTAATAGAAATCTAACAAATAAAATGAAAAAAACATTAATGATCTTTTTATCAGTAACAGGTGTAGGTATCAAACATTTTCAAAGAATAAAAATTATCAAGTATATTGTTTTACACTTTTTTCCATCCTCACAAAATTTTATTTTATGATGTCTTTTATGGCAAATTTTCAAGCTAGGTAGCATAAAAATTACTGTGTGCAATGCAAAAGTATGAAATTGTTTATAAATAATAAAACCTGACTGCCTCTGTAGCGAATGGTTGCTCTGCACTTGTCTGCTAACCTAGAGGTTCTGTGTTCAATCTCTGCACCCTGCACATCACTGTTTAGTCTGCGTGCTTCGGAAAGCATATCAAGCTGTTGATCTATTTATGCCCTATATTTATGTTTATAGATCTATAGGGCCCATCACATTTGAGAATAAATAATAGTGTAGTGTGTAAATAAAGAGCATTGAAATATTGAAAATAAATAAAATAGAGATGGTATATATAATGTCATCTCACTCACACTATATTTATGATACTTGCATCTGATACAGAATATAAAGTATTATGTATGTATGATGTTCAAGAGGTATTTACAATTACATGGGTCAAAAGTGCTTTTCTTGTAATTGAATCAAATTAAATAATTTTACTGTCAGGCATCTGTGGCCCATACAAACTAACATTATAGTACAAAGTATAACAATATTAGCCTTTATTCTGTCCTACAGTGATTTTAAAGTTAATTTTTATAGAACATCTTATTCATTACAATTAGGTCACGTAGCACAGTGCCACATGGCAAAGGCCTTGTCCAACTCCTTCCAATGTTCTCTGTCCCATGCCACTCTTCTCCAGTATGGATTGGCTGTCAATTTAAGTTTGTCTTCCCAGCATCGCCAACCACTAGTTATTTTTCCTTCATGTGGTTACCAGTCTGTGATCTTTTTACTCTATTTCTCTGGGTTACTACGCAGCATATGACCTGCCAATCTCCATTTCTGCTGGTCAATCCTTGAAAAGAAATATAGGGGAGTCTGGTTTTATTCCTCAGTAGGTCGACCATGAGTTTTGCTTACTATACTGTTCCCGTCTGTGTAAAATATTTTGTATGAGAAATGCTGGTTCCTGTAGTAAGCTGCTAGGGGTGCTGCACAATTTCTCACATAAATATTTTACACAGACGTTAATGTGTATAGTAAGCAAAACTCATGTAGGTCTTCGTTTCTAGTTCTATCCTTTACTCTTGACTCCCAACATGCTTCTCACCATGGCTCTCTGGCATCTTTCGAGTTTAGTGTTCTTTGTTTAAGGCCCACATCTCGCACCCATATGTTAGACAGGGAAGAATAAATGTGTTGAGTGTTTTTGTTTTCGTTGATAGTCAAGACTTTACTTTTCATCTCTTTTAGGGACTAGTATCTCTTCCACCCATTGGCTATTCGCTTGTTGATTTCTTTGTGTGTCTACTCATTTGGAAAAATTATTTGACCAAGGTATAACCCGGTCCCAGTATCTGTGCACCTCGCTGGAATGTGGCGCCTCTCCCGCTTCCCCTGTCACCTCTCCGCGCACTCCCCGGTGCGACAGTACGGTTAGCATCTTCGTTGCCGCTACACGTCCCGATAATTTTGATATTTTCGCTTTATTGTTGTTTTGTTTTTTAATGTTTATTGTTAAGTTTAGACTGTTTACTGTTAAGTTTGGACTGGTTTGGTTGTTATTAAAATTGTTGTAGCTGTTAAACTGAAGTCATGGGAAAAACAATACACAGCGAATCAAGAAATTTAATCTTGAAAGTGCTCAAGTTTTTTGAATCGGAGAAAGCAAACAAACAGTACACCATACCTGTAGACCAAGTGGTGAAACGAACCTGTGCTGCAACTGGGATATCAAAGAGGACTCTAATGAAAATTAAAAATGAAGCCAAAGTACAACCACCTACTTCGCCGGGCGCTAGTCCGACTCCAAGTACTAGTAATAATTTAGAAACCCACCCAGAACCAAAATTATCGACACCGGGTAAGAAGCGTAAACAGTACAAAAAAGGATCATCCAGCAGATGACAACATCACACAACTTTTAATATCACTAGGGGAAGACAGTTCGGCGAGTTCAGAAAGTGAGAGTGAGGAAGATACAATGTCAGGCATAGAGTCAATAATTTATAGTGACTGAGTTTAATAATAAATGTTTTTGTAATCAAAATTATTGTTTTTTAATAACAAACCCTTCATCAATAATAAATTGATTTGAAAAGGTTAGTAAATTTTTTTTACCTCCACATTTCTCGAAAAAACTTTTTTTCACACCGTACCCAGACCGCCGATATGACGTCACGAGGTCAGGTGCACAGATATTGTGACCGGGTTGTACACATATTCCTTTACATATTCTTAGTTACATAGTATATTGGTACAAAATTGAATTAGTAAATAGAGCATGAACTATGTTATTATCACTTCACTTTGCA
The DNA here is from genome assembly GCA_910592155.1 of Ypsolopha scabrella. Classification (NCBI taxonomy): domain Eukaryota; kingdom Metazoa; phylum Arthropoda; class Insecta; order Lepidoptera; family Ypsolophidae; genus Ypsolopha; species Ypsolopha scabrella. Next base: position 26,664,431 of record OU342978.1, on the reverse strand, counting down.
CTACCTATGTCATAGTGCTGTCCTATGGCACTTGTCCACGGAAGCAACGGAGAACTCTCACCACAAACGCCGAAAAGTTGACGTTGCGGCGCGACTCCAGCAACTGCACCCTAGGCGGATGGATGATACCCCATCTTGGGCTCCCTAAGAGCTTTGCCGCAGCGGTTCTGGGTCGTACGTGGTTGGCGCTTCCTCCTTTGCACAGTCTCGAAACCATTATCAATAGCCCGATTCGGCGCCTTCTTACTGGGAGCGGTAGGGGCGCTCGCGGTAACGTGGCGAAATCTCGATGACGAGGTAGGTACCTACATAACTAATGGTCCAACCAATTTAGAATTTTTAGAAAAATATTTTGCTTGTCGACCTTGTCGTAAGTTTTCTCATGAAATTTATTACTTACAATGTAACAACGGTCGTTGCAAGTCCGGTATTTTGACCGTATTTTGTAATTATAATGTCTTTGCATTAGTCATAAACTCCAATTTCATGACAAAAAACCCACGAAAACTTCACAAAAGGCACTAAATTTGGTCACTGTTTTTTAGAAGAGTAGAAGTCACTTTAGCTCTGCAAAAGGCGGCAAAAAGAAAGACCAAACGTTTGTCAAAATGCCACCGTTCTACGGAAATAAGCAAAAAAGTATCTTTTTGAATGAACGAAAAACGACACTCTTTATCGTTAGAAGCCAAAGTAAAATAAAAGTCACTTTTTTTGCTCTGTTATTCTAAGAAATCAAGTTTGATAGCTGAAGTGAAACTAAAATGTCCGGACATGAACTGCTTTATTGAACACCTACCCACATACACATTATAATATACTACAATAGCTGAAGACTCTTTCAAAAGACACTCTTTTTGTGCCTCGTTCTAGACCCCCGATCAGTGTGTAGGGATTTCGTACTATCGCGACCCTCTTTTAACTCTTAACTATTTCATTCTAAAAGACATGTACCTATTAAATTTTACCTCTTGTTTTATTCATTCTTAATTTAGATTAACTTCCTAGGCCTCTTCCAGGCAAACACTTGCTTAGCAATAAACGTGACGGGACATAAATAAAAGTCGAATAACATGAATGTTTGTTTACTGGGGCTCCACTCTAGAGGGTAGATACACACGTAAGTACATCTACAACAACACACGAATCGACCTGCTGCTACATATTTACACTCTGCTACATATAATTACACTTTATACTAACTATACATGTTACTCACAACTTATGAACTGTAATCAATCATACATTCGATATAATATTAAAGAATATAACAGACCAAAGTGTCACGAGCGATACAACGTCTACAGAATCACGTTACAATTTAATACTTAATGAATAGGTAAATGATTAATCTTATATGATTGAAATAATAAATAGATAAAATATACCACAACAATGTGGTAGTGCTGTCTCGGTCTCGCACGTTGCTGCGTCTCGCTCACTCCCGATGCAGCTTACGCCCAGATCTGTCGACGAACAGTCGGATGTCAGTGCCACGTGACCATGCTCACTCACTGGGTAAGGTAGGACGCGCCAGACTCAAGGTCGGAAGTCTGCCCGTCGAGCATGCAACAATAGTATTTGTATGTTCTCCACTTGGTGATAGGTGAACTAAATCACTGCTACGAACTTTCTCAAACATCCTCCTCAATAGGCGCTTTTCTTTTGAAAAAAGAAGACGATAAAAAACATAGCAAACTTGTTTTCTAAAGTAATTAACTAGACTAGATGCGCTACAGTTTGGTATTTGAATCATCTTTGTGTCTACTTAATAGTTACCAAGACACGATACTTCAAAATATTGATTGAGGAATTGATTTTCAAACATTTAGATTTCGATGTTAAAATGTATTTATCAGAAATTAATGTATCACCTATGTACTCATGAAGAGTGTAGCTTTCTACCAGTGTAAGAATCTTTAGAATAAGTTTGGTAGTTCCAGAGATATTTCTTTTAAATATCAAATTACAATATCAATAATAAAATTAAAAACAAACAATAAGAAAGTACACGGCTTAAGCAAAACAGAAAATCTACTATTTTCGTCGTTTAGATGGACCTGGCGTTTCATCTTTTACTTCATTACTCTCTATGTCACCGTTCTTTGATCGTTCAAAATCATCATTGTCATCATCAATTTTAACTGGAATATCTGGCTTATTTTCACAAGATTGACAAACACAAAATACGTATAATATTGAATACTCGTCAAGCCCAGCTTTTGGGCACCCAAAATGATTGCCACAACCTTTTTTGCAACCACATGAAATTAATTCTTTTCCCACACGGTTTGAGTTCTGTGTTACAACCATACTACACGCATTCCAGAGATTAGGTAGTTTAGTTTTACGGAGTCCTTATTGCTTTGCTTGGGAGATTGTCAATTTCTATACCTATCTATATTCAATTGAGGACCAATGGGAGCGCTTAATGTTTGTTTCCTGAAGGCCACGCGGGGGAAGCCGCTGGCAGAAGCTGGTGTAATATAAAATGTAAAGGAAATCGAAATTTTGTGGAATTAGTCCTAACTGCTTATATTTTGAAGTATCGTACCTTGGTAACTATTAGTTATACAAAGATGATTCAAATACCAAATTGTAGCGCATTTAGTCTAGTTAATTACTTTAGAAAACAACTTTGCTATAAACCTCAAAGTTTAGGATTTATTAATAGAAAACTGAAAAAACATCGAAATTTTTATTGTTTTAAGAACATGGCAGAGCCCCCGGCAGCACTCCAAGGTCGAGAACTTGCCTTTTTAAATGAAGGCCTCTACTAGAATAACATATCCAAAAATTGCAGATACCCAACCTTTAGCAAGGCAAAATGTTAAAATTTAATAGATTTATGTACTACGTATACTATTCTACATCTACACTATTATATAAAGAGGAAAGATTTGTTTGTTTGTTTGTATGTTTGAGGTAAACTTTGGAACTACTGAACCGATTCAAAAAAGAAATTCTTTTGTAAGAAGCTACACTATTGCTGAGTAACATAGGCTATATTTCATTTTAATACAAAATAAGTTTTCAGTTTGAAAATTCAATATTTGTGAATCAAGTCGGGGGAAAAAGTGCTGCTTAGCTGCTCTGCTTTATCGGCGTACCTTGACTAAATGGTTAGTTATACGTGGTAAAACCGGTTGTTTTTCCATACGGGAAAACTGTATCAGTTTAATCTGACAAAAGATTTCCATTTGTTTAACGATCCTGACACACCTCTTGCTAATATTAAGCTTGAAAAAGTGACTACAGCCAGGTTTAAGCATAGACACATTAAATACTATGGTTTAAGTAATGATTTTATCCCGTACGGGAAAACTGTATGAGCTTAATTTGACTACAGATTTACTTCTACAACGATCCGGACACATATTTTTCTCTTGCATATTTTTAACCGAATTCAAAAAAGAGAAGTGTAGCAACCAAAGTTGATACTTTTGGCTACAGTACCTACTCATAATATTCAATTATTTATTTAACTACTGGCCCCGTCTAAATGTGAATTTCTACTAACTTAGCCAGGGGCGGGACCAAAATTTATTATCATAATATCGACTTCGATTCTATGTCAGCTGTGTTTGACTTCAAAATAGAATGTGTCTTTAATCTCTTGCGACGTTTTAAATTTGGAATACATTGCGCTTTTTTAAGACGTGCTACGGTCGACTATGCCAAATCTGTACGGATTCCATAGCATTTGTAACCTTATAGCCATAGCGACATAAGTGTCGTATTGTTTGGAGAGGAAACGATAATTTTACACTCTTTCTGTGGGCAAGCTTTCCTGTGGCGCCGATATAATTTTTTTCAAAGTTCTCAGGTCATAAACCAAACGAATTTATTGCCATTTGGACAGGACGTCAAAGGTTAGATTTCAGAAACATTTTAATATTTTTTAGAAAGCAGAGCACTTCCCAGAAATTTACATTGAGGTAGGAATACGGCATAGCAGGCAGTTTAATAATAAATAAATTATACTTAAAATCAGAAGCGTAAAATTGATGTAATCTCTTATGTAAGAACGTCGAATAATAATAATAAAACATATACATATAATTTAGGAGTTTTGACTGGTACTGTCTTCCAGTTTTATTGATGAAAGGATTTCTAAGAGGGCTCAAAATTGTTTACGATGCAGAGAAACAGGAATGGAGTTCTTTGATCTAGAAATATATTACATTTTTATTTATTCGATTGTTCTTTCCACCTCATTTGCATCTTGGAAACTGTTGACTCAGTTATTCCTACCTCTATGTTCTTCGACATCGCAAAAAACTGCAGTCTTCAGGGCATTTATTTTGAATTGACAGGATTTTTTTCAGATTGGTAAATACACTTCAGATAGGTTTTGACAGGTAATAAAATAGAAAATTAATGTGTCTACGGGGGCGTAACCTGGAATAATCTGGGTGGGAGAAGGAGCTGATTTAAAGGAAATCAGGGTTTTTTTAAGGACAGTCAAGCGCGAGTCGGAGATTGTAGTTGATCTCGAAGCGCGAACGGGTCGTCAAATCGCGGAATAAAACCTCGGAAGGATATCAATCAGTATCTACGTCGCGCGCGAACCAAAGTCTAGGCGTACGAGTCGTGTATCGGGTTAAAGAGTGTCGAGTATCGTGTACGTTCATCGAAAGTGCGGAATTGCGATAAATAAAGCTTCGTTATTTAAATATATTGAAAGTGTTAACAGTGCGTTGGTGAAGTTCGTTCGTAATTGCGTAAACTTGAATTAGCTAATTTAAATTTTACCCGCAACGGTTTTCTCATGAACTCAATAGAAACGAAATATTATTATTTCGCTATAGAGGCGTCGCGAAAATAGCGGGTGTACAATATTTATAAATATCAAGTATCTACACCAGAAATTTATTTATGTAACACGTTTTATATTTATCCTTTATCTCTATAGCTATCTAGGTCCTGAAGGAGATTATATTATATTATTTTAGCTTTCCTTCGTCTGGCAGAGATACTTATATTTTGATCTAGTATAGACGGTCTGTGGAAATTACGACAATTTTAGGTGAAGGAACTAGCAGAAACAATTCTTACCTTTTTCCCTATATTTAGGTTTTCTTCATACAGGTGTTTCTTTTTTTTCCAGCTTTCCTTTTTTTTATAGCTAGATCAACGAGATCCAGGGCTGAAAATTTCCACATGACTGTTCTCAAACTTCTGTCTTCAGGTTTTATTTTAGAACCTTTTGTGAAAATGGAGTATTGTGTATCTAATATTATTTTAGGAACCAAGGGGTTTAGGAACGTAGAGTTTTTCCAAGGGTAAAGCATTTAGGTGTGTGACCGGGCCAGGTGTGCAGTTAGCTGTGGAGGGAAGCCTTACTTTTATGTTTGTGTCGGAAACCACAGCTGGCCTGAGCCGTACCAGGACCCCATCTGTTAGTATCTTGTAGGAGCCCTACGTTCACCAGTCAAGCTTAGTAAGTTAGAAAACTTAAAACTGACTTGGCCAGGTCTTTAGGAGAGATGTGTGAAAATTGGAGATGTTTTGAAAGGATTTTGTTTGGAAGCGTGTTATTCTGTGTAATACGTGGGCACGACTATTAAAGGTTGGCAGGGAGGTCGTTTCTAAATCGTTAGGGCCCCCACTTCATTCTGGATTTGCAAAGAATCTCGAATTCCCTCAAATTTTAATTATAGCTGCAGCAACGCTACGAGTATCGACGACCCTTCAATATTCTTTATAAAACCATATATCCCTAATATTATACCTAACACACATATACAAAATAATTATATAACACATTATGATTACACACTGAATTCATCTTCGGCTTACGTTAAATTTCGTATTTGCGCGGGTGTATATCATCTTTGTATCAAAGCGTGTCAAATTAAAGTGTTATGCGGTGATACGGTATGTAATAATAATAATACAGTGTAATTGTTGGAGTCCTGGGAGTTGCTGAAACCTGTTGTTCCTGAAGGAGCGGTTTATCCAGCTAAGTCGCATGAAATACTTCAATCTTACGATTTCTCTCCTTTCATTTGATAAATTCTGAACTTGTGTACCTGTACCCATTTATTACGGTGTCCGGATCAAAATCCTATTTCTCTGCTTATTTTAACCGTTATGATCACACAATGTAGAGGCCCTACCAAAATAGATACTAGACGATGATCAGAAATTACTATGGCCATAATATTAAATAAATAAATATTTAAATATATAGATAAATATTTAAATAAATAAATAGATAAACAAATATATAAATGACGAATAAGTACTCGACCAGAGTCTTATTTTGTTACAGAAGGTTCTCAATTTTCCTGTATTTTGTTATAGTTTTTTTTTTTGGTATATTACTTTATTATTCCGGCATTTCTTAGCCGATTTGTAAGTTTTTTTTTGTTTGGAAGGTTGTGCTTCCGAATAGGTCGGACTTTAGTTTTGTCTTGATCTAACCTGGTGGTCTTCAGAGATAGGCAGTGGAAGTCCTCAATGGATGACAGCATATCACTCGATATTGAGGCAAAGCTTTGTACCAGGATGCTGATAACAGGGTATTATTTTAAAATTGTCATGAACCCATCTGACCGTCGATCCTGACCTGATCACCATATAACTCTTCAATAGATGACAGGACATAACTCAAGATGTTTCCTTACATGTACCCCTTATGTTAGTGTGCTCATTGCAGGATATTACGTGAAATTTGTCATTATATTATCTGACCTTCGACTACCAACGGATGCCAGCACAAAACTTGAGATTGCGGCAATAAATTTGTGTTCGTGTGCTCATTGCAGGATATTACGTGAAATTTGTCATTATATCATCTGACCTTCGACTACCAACGGATGCCAGCACAAAACTTGAGATTGCGGCAATAAATTTGTGTTCGTGTGCTCATTGCAGGATATTACGTGAAATTTGTCACTATATCATCTGACCTTCGACTACCAACGGATGCCAGCACAAAACTTGAGATTGCGGCAATAAATTTGTGTTCGTGTGCTCATTGCAGGATATTACTCAAAATTGTCATAATGCCACCTGAACTTCAATCCTGGCCTCATCACCATGTACCTAACTCCTTGATGGATGACAGCACATAACTCGTGTTACTTTGTGTTAGTGTGTTCATTACAAGATATTACATAAAAATGTTCCTTAATGTCACCACCATAGAACTCTTCAACGGATGACACCACATAATTTAAGTTTGTGGCAATCACTATGTGTTAGTGTGCTGATTGCTGAGTATTACTTGAACTTGAAATTACGCCACTTCAATGGATAACAGCTCACCATTCGCGATGGCAGGAATTGCTTTGTGTTAGGGTGCTGATTGTAGTATACCACTTGAATATTGTCATAATATCACTTTGACCTTTGTTTCGTATGAACAACGCGCTTACAATAACTACCCATATTTCACAATTCAATCCGTGATTATAATCGATACGATATGAATCCCCGACGGGGTGTCAGAGGTGTTTCCGAATTGTTATTATGTGTAAAAATAAGAACCTGCCGCTAACCCAAGATGCACTAAATCAACACGTTCTTCGGGCTATACACCAGGGGTGTGGAACCATTAAAACATGTGATGTACCGTGACAATCTATATCTATACTAATAATAATGTAGTAAAAAGGTCGTGTCTTTACATAGTCTATTATTTTTGAGAAAAAATGAAATATGTTAAATTAGTATTGTAGGTACTTAGGCCAGAACCACATTTTGTTATGTTTGTCTGTCTGTTTGTTTGATGTTCTTGGGAGGATTTGAATGCGGTTTTTTTTAATTATGGTCGTAGCGATCTTGGTCAACATATGGGCTATACGGGATGTTCATAAAACAACGCCCAACTCTAAAGCGGGGCAGAAATTGAATACACGCGGGCACAGGCTAGTAAGTGGTACTCTGTAATCAGTAAGTCAGGACCAAGGTTCAATGACGCATTCGGTGAAATAAGCCACATATAATTTAGTCTATACCAATTGAGTCGAGGTTGTTCTTGAACAAGTATAGGGGCATAAACGTCTGCTGACAAAGCCGGTGTTAGTTGTCGGTACTCTCGCAGCAATGTCTTTTCTTCTTCTACTGTTTATACTGGGATCATGCAGCAAAGTCCTATGTTCTCTAGGTTTAGTCACAAGATATAGGGCTTCAGCAGAAAATCTTTTCTGAATATTTAAAAACGGATTTGACTCACGTCTCACTCATTGTTTAACTGTGACGAGTACTATCGAGTCCTGATGATAATAATGAGTTATAATCTCACCGCAAGCTCTGCCTATACATTCCACCCCTCCTGAGGCCTCCTTGCACAGTTAAACAACCGAGAAGAATCCGTTATTTAAACATTCTTAATGTGTACAAATCTTTCGTCTTAAATCTTTTCAACCCAAAGAAACTTAGTTTTTGAGGCGCCATCCCAAGCATCTTTTAGACAATAAATTGAGGGTGAGTATGCATTAGATATTACAGCAGCATAAAATTCAAGTTTTTTCTCTTCCTCTTGTTGGCACATATTACATGCAAAATAGTTACTTATGGTGAGTATAAAATTATGCAAACGCATTACACAATCTTGAGTTTTTCTTTCTTTCTGTGGCTAGAGTTTTTAATATTCGATATAATTATTATTATCACTTAGCACTTTTACATAATGGATGCCTGATATTTTTTTGTGTATTTAAGAATTTATTGTTATTCTCTTTTTCTTGGTCCAAAAATAAGATGTTTTTAATATCTTATGTGTGGATCTAAATTTCTTAGCGTCAGTAAATTATTATAATCAGTGTACGTAATTAGATGTTTAATGTATGACTGACCCTGAGCGTGGTGTCCCAGGAGGCGGTGCTGAGCGCGGTGCCGTCGGGCGCGCGCTGCACCCTCGACACCCGGTGCTCGTGCCCGCACAGCACGGCCACGCGGGCCACGCGCAGCGCGTCCCACGCGCACGCCGTGTAGTCGCTGTAGCCGGCGAATAGCAGCCGGCCCGAGACCGACCACTCGACTGAGTTGACGCCGAACAGCAGCGAGTCCTTGCGGTAGCTGGCCACCTCGCGGTCGGCGCGCAGGTCGAAAACGCGGCACGCCGAGTCGTCCGAGCCCGAGGCCAGCGCGTCGCCGCCCGGGTGGAAGCGCACCGCGTTCACATCCGAGTCGTGCGCGTCGAACGCCTGCACGGCGTGCCCGGAGCGCGCGTCCCACACCAGCACGGCCCGGTCGCATCCCGCGGAGACGAACGTGTCACCCAGGTCGGACGGCGCCAGGTCCAGCGCCATCACGTCGGCGCCGTGCCCCAGGAACGACTGCAGCAGCTGGCCCGACTCCACGTCCCAGAGCGCGCAGGCGCCATCGCCGCCGCCCGTCAGCACCTGCCGCTCCGTGTTGGGGAACAGCACGCAGGACATGTACGCGGTGCTGGTGGCGACGGTGCGCTTGCGCGGCGCCTCCTCGTCGCCCAGCGCGAACACGGTCACCTTGTTGTCGAGCCCCCCCGCCGCCACCATGTTGCCGGAGGGCGCGTACGCGCACGCCATCACCCAGGTGCTCGGCATGGAGATCGTCTGCTCCTTGGTCGCGGTGAACGCGTCCCACACTATCACCTTCCCATCCTGAAACAATTGTATAACATTACAGTCTATAATTTCCAGATTGAGGTCGCGGGTTCAGTCGCATATCTGATGGTTCCCAGCGGTCCGGTTTGAGAAATGTTGGAGTCAGGTCGCTAACTTCCGTCCGGTCAGATAGAATTGTGAAAAGAGCTGATTTATTGTGGGTTTCATTTTACAAATAATCTACAGCCCCAAATATTCTTAGAATCGCACATAGTCTAGGCGCTAGCTCATGTCTCGTGTGTCCCCTAAGTTTTGGTAAGGGTCTTTGTTAAACACCTGTAGGAGTACAAAAAGAAATTGGTCACATGGTTCAGATCACGGTCGTTTGGTCGCCATTTTAAAAATGTTACAAGGTTTACACATTAACCTAAAAATTATATAATTTATTGACCTATAGAGTATATAGGTAAGTTGATGATGTGCAATGTTTCACCGAGTGCCGACAATCATGTAAGTATTGGAGGTTGATCTGTAGATCAGGATATCTAGCTAGATCAAAAAGGTGAAAAGTTGCCATATAAGAAACCCAAATTGTACACGGTTGACAATATTGACAATAATAGAGCTGCATTTTTTAAATATCGATGACGGGTATATCCTGCCTCCGTCACAAAGAGCTCTTATATACCATATGCGTAGAGCAATCTACCACTACCAAGCTTACAATTGGGCCACTACAGATGTGGCAGTTCAAAAATTACCACCACCTACCAAACATGATTGGACATCGGATGACGAATAACCATGCATTTGTTTAGTGGCACAGCTAAGGCCAGGCTCGACCTTGGAGGTACCACTATCTCACTCGCGAACCCCCAAAGTATTGCCGATCCTTGTACCGACATCACCAACTCGTGGCGTAAGCCCAGCGTGCGTGAATACGGGCATTTCTGAACAGCAGTGGATGAACGGGAGAGTCTTCTCTAAAAGATTTAGAACTAATAAATTACCACCACCTACCAAACATGATTGGACATCGGATGACGAATAACCATGCATTTGTTTAGTGGCACAGCTAAGGCCAGGCTCGACCTTGGAGGTACCACTATCTCACTCGCGAACCCCCAAAGTATTGCCGATCCTTGTACCGACATCACCAACTCGTGGCGTAAGCCCAGCGTGCGTGAATACGGGCATTTCTGAACAGCAGTGGATGAACGGGAGAGTCTTCTCTAAAAGATTTAGAACTAATAAATTACCACCACCTACCAAACATGATTGGACATCGGATGACGAATAACCATGCATTTGTTTAGTGGCACAGCTAAGGCCAGGCTCGACCTTGGAGGTACCACTATCTCACTCGCGAACCCCCAAAGTATTGCCGATCCTTGTACCGACATCACCAACTCGTGGCGTAAGCCCAGCGTGCGTGAATACGGGCATTTCTGAACAGCAGTGGATGAACGGGAGAGTCTTCTCTAAAAGATTTAGAACTAATAAATTACCACCACCTACCAAACATGATTGGACATCGGATGACGAATAACCATGCATTTGTTTAGTGGCACAGCTAAGGCCAGGCTCGACCTTGGAGGTACCACTATCTCACTCGCGAACCCCCAAAGTATTGCCGATCCTTGTACCGACATCACCAACTCGTGGCGTAAGCCCAGCGTGCGTGAATACGGGCATTTCTGAACAGCAGTGGATGAACGGGAGAGTCTTCTCTAAAAGATTTAGAACTAATATATTGCCAGTGCAAAGTATTGCCGATCCTTGTACCGACATCACCAACTCGTGGCGTAAGCCCAGCGTGCGTGAATACGGGCATTTCTGAACAGCAGTGGATGAACGGGAGAGTCTTCTCTAAAAGATTTAGAACTAATATATTGCCAGTGCAAAGTATTGCCGATCCTTGTACCGACATCACCAACTCGTGGCGTAAGCCCAGCGTGCGTGAATACGGGCATTTCTGAACAGCAGTGGATGAACGGGAGAGTCTTCTCTAAAAGATTTAGAACTAATATATTGCCAGTGCAAAACGGGCCATGGCATTGTGACACGTGGTGTTTGCTATATCGAAGAGGAACTATGGTTGAATCAGTATAATTTTGGTGATCTTGATCAATCGTTTTAGTTTTACTTTGCATGCTTGCAATTAAGAATAGTTTGGTTTCAATAGGAGTAAAAAATACAAGGTAACTTTCGTTTATCATTGTCATTGAGCCATGGTCCTGACCACTTACCGAGTCTCCAGAATGAATTTGTACAAACGAAAGTCACCTTATATTTATAAAACTGTTAAATTGTTTTGGATTTCTCATTCTCCTTAATAAATAAATATTTGGCTCTTTGAAGCTTTTTATTGTTTTTTATTTATTGTAGACTAGCTTTTGCCCGCGGCTGCGACCGCGTCGAAGAGATTTTCGTGGAAATGAGGCAAACGCAAGAATATGATTTTTTGAACGAAAATATGCAATGGTCACCATGTTTTACCAAGTGCTAATAAATACCAATCAAATAAGCCCAAACTCAAAAGGGTCTGCTGGTCGTTGAGGAGATACCGTACCCACCTTCCAGTCCCATCAGCAGACCCTGGTCACCATGTTTTACCAAAGTGCTAATAAAGGCCAATCAAATAAGCCCACACTTGGAGGGTCTGCTGTTGTCCGTTGAGGAGATCCCGTACCCACCTTCCAGTCCCTTCATCAGACCATGGTCACCATGTTTTACCAAAGTGCTAATAAAGACCAATCGAATAAGCCCAAACTCGAAGGGTCAACTGTTGTCCGTTGAGGAGATCCCGTACCCACCTTCCAGTCCCTTCATCAGACCATGGTCACCATGTTTTACCAAAGTGCTAATAAAGACCAATCGAATAAGCCCAAACTCGAAGGGTCTGTTGTTATCCGTTGAGGAGATCCCATAACCACCTTCCAGTCCCATCAGCAGACCCTGGTCACCATGCTTACCAAAGTCCTAATAAATACCAACTAAATAAGCCTCAACTCGAAGGGTCTGCTATTGTCCGTTCAGGTCATCCCGTACCCACCTTCCAGTCCAATCATCAGATCCTGGTCACCATGTTTTACCAAAGTGCTAAAAAAGACCAATTAAATAAGCCCAAATTTGAAGGGTCTGCTGTTGTCCGTTGAGGAGAACCCATACCCACCTTCCAGTCCCATCAACAGACCTTGGTCACCATGTTTTACCAAAGTGCTAATAAATACCAACAAAATAATCCTAAACTCGAAGGGTCTGCTGTTGTCCGTTGAGGAGATCCCGTACCCACCTTCCAGTCCCATCATCAGACCATGGTAACCATGTTTTACCAAAGTGCTAATAAAGACCAATCAAATAAGCCCAAATTTGAAGGGTCTGCTGTTGTCCGTTGTGGAGAACCCATACCCACCTTCCAGTCCCATCAACAGACCTTGGTCACCATGTTTTACCAAAGTGCTAATAAATACCAACAAAATAATCCTAAACTCGAAGGGTCTGCTGTTGTCCGTTGAGGAGATTCCGTACCCACCTTCCAGTCCCATCATCAGACCATGGTAACCATGTTTTACCAAAGTGCTAATAAAGACCAATCAAATAAGCCCAAATTTGAAGGGTCTGCTGTTGTCCGTTGAGGAGAACCCATACCCACCTTCCAGTCCCATCAACAGACCTTGGTCACCATGTTTTACCAAAGTGCTAATAAATACCAACAAAATAATCCTAAACTCGAAGGGTCTGCTGTTGTCCGTTGAGGAGATCCCGTACCCACCTTCCAGTCCCATCATCAGACCATGGTAACCATGTTTTACCAAAGTGCTAATAAAGACCAATCGAATAAGCCCGAACTCGAAGGGTCTGCTGTTGCCCATTGAGGAGATCCCATAACCACCTTCCAGTCCCATCAGCAGACCCTGGTCACCATGTTTCACCAAAGTGCTAATAAATACCAAGTAAATAAGCCTAAACTCGAACCGTCTGCTATTGTTCGTTGAGGAGATCCCGTACCCACCTTTCAGTCCCATTATCAGACCGTGGTCACCATGTTTTACCAAAGTGCTAATAAAGACCAATCAAATAAGCCCAAACTCGAAGGGTCTGCTGTTATCCGTTGAGGAGATCCCGTACCCACCCCCCAGTCCCGTCATTAGATACTGGTCACCATGTTATACAAAAATACTCATCAATACCGATCAAATAAACTTAAACTGGAGAGGTCTCCGAAAAAAAACATTTCCCAGTGGATGATAAAAACCCCGACGATGAGACTACACGACTACGCAGGGCGCACATACCACATGATTAGCTAAAAATCTTATTGAGTGCTTAAAGAATTTTTAAAGTCCGTTCAGAAGTTCTAGATATTACCCATTATATAGAAACAAACAAACAAAAAAATCTTTCTTCTTTATATTATAGTGTAGACAAACTTTCACGTGAGTTGATTTGAACCAGACTGCGTCAAATTCGATATTTTGAAACATGCAGCGCCATCTAGTGTATTAAAATAAAAACCATTTCAACGCCAGCTTCCTGAGCCGTTATGCAGGATAGCTTCAGAGATGGCGTTTTCTAAGGACTTGAAAATAAAAATATTTTAGTAATTGGCCTTTGCGCAGTCAAGAAATATAATTTCAGCTTTAATATTTTTTTGCAAAAATAAATATTTTTTCTGAAAATAAAATAAAATAATAAAAAATTAAAAGTGAAATTACTAGTCGGGGTTTGAACCCGCGACGATCGACTACATTACGGCGACGAACCTTCCATATGTCTCACAAAATTCTCATTGCGCTGCTCCCTTTTGTCATAGCGTGATGATACATAGCCTTAAACCTTCCCGAAGAAATGCTTTATCTTTCAGTGAAAACTGCATCAAAAATCCATTGAGTGGTTCTCAAGTTATAAGCGAACGGACAGACAGACAGACAGACGTTGCATTTTATATGTATAGAGATAGAGATGTATATAGATATAATATATAAAAAACACAGAAGAAATCAATTGAAGATATATTTCGGGCCCCACTGGGCCTGGCGTCAGTAGAAAAATATGTCAAAATGATTATACATACATACAATGTGACTCACATATTTACAAAAATAAAGAGGTTTATTTACAATTTATTAGACTAACCTACTTAATGTTACTTACATATTTACAGAAAGAAAGAGGTTTATTTACAATTGACAGAACTAATATATTTATTAATTTTCTGAGACAGTGGCACCATCCAGCAGCCGTGATGTGTTATTGCGTTAGCATTTATTTATAAACATAATAGAAAAGATGGTCTGCGTCTGACTGCTAGATGGTGTCACCTCTTTCTCCACCTTGATTTGGGCTATGTGTATTTGAATCTTGGAGAGTCGGGTCAGTGTTGACGATTTAGTCCTGATTCGTAGTACGCACCAAGTGACCATATAAACGAGGATTCCCATGTTCGGAGTTGAATTTCAGTTAATGGTGGGTTGAATGATTCGGACTGTAAAGCATTGATTAAATGTGAGGTTGTGTAGTCGTGTGTGTGTTGGTATGGGCAAGATATTATTTTGTATTTTTGATGTGTCTGTGTTGGTTTAATCTGATATGGAGTGCGTTTTTGTTTCTCCTAGGTAGAATGCCAGCACTGTCCGGCATTCTAGTAGGTATATGCAGTTTTCTGTTTTACATGTCGTGTTTGGTTGTGTTTTGTAGGTGTTAGATGAGTGGTGTGTATTGATTTTGGTGTTTGTGTTTATGATCGCGCATGTTTTACAACGTCGGCATGGGGATGTTCCGAGAGATGTGTGGGTTGTGTTTGGGGCCGGGAGTTTCGGTTTGGTTTTGGTGAGGGTGGCTTTTAGGTTTCTATTTTGTCAAAAGCAAATTTTTGGGTTCTTCGGAAGTAAGTCTTTGGTTTCATTGTTCTGATGTAAAATTGGAAGATGATCCTGAATTAGTGTTTTTAGTTTGTGGCTGCCATGAAAGAAGTTAGTGATCAGACGGGTTTCGTTTGTTGGGTTAGTGGTATGTGGAGTATTTCTGTGGTATCTCGGTCTGGTGTATAAATGTTTTTGTATGAATTGTTCTGGGTAGTTTCTTTTGAGTAGGCCGTTATGAATTTTGTCATGGTAGGTGGTGAGTGCGTTGTCAGTGTTACAGATCCGACGGCCACGTAGTGATAACGAGTAGGGAATTGTTTTTTTTGTGTGTAGGGGATGACAACTGTGAAAATCTAGGTACTGTAATTTGTTTGTGTTTTTGAAATGAACTGACGTACTAATTTGGTTACTATCGCTGATGGTTATATCGACGTTTAAAAATGTGATTCTGTCTGTTGAGATTGTGTGTGTAAATTTCAGTTGGCTATGGTTGTTTAGTCTCTGAAGGAATCCGGTCAGGGAATCCCTGCCGTGTGGCCAGACCATGAAGATGTCATCAATAAACCTTTTCCAAACCAGTGGTTTATGCGGCTCAGACATCAAGAACATTGTTTCAACGGAGGCCATAAAGATGTTGGCATAGCTGGGGGCCATTCGAGTTATATACTATTAATTATTATACATTGTATGTATAATCATTTAGACATATTTTTCAACTGACGCCGGGCCCAGAAGGGCCCGAAATATATCTTGAATTGATTTTTTGTGTGTTGTTTATATATATATATATATATATATATATGCTGGGGGCCATTCGAGTTATATTATTATACTATTAATTATTATACATTGTATGTATAATCATTTTGACATATTTTTCAACTGACGCCGGGCGCAGAAGGGTCCGAAATATATCTTGAATTTATTTTTTCTGTGTTTTATATATATATATTTATACATCTATAAATAAAAAACAATAAAAAGACTCAAAGAGCCAAATATTTATTTATTAAAAAGTTTGCTCGCAGATGCGAAACTAACACATCCAAAAAATATAGAAAATAAAAACGAAGACTCATACTCCTTAATTCATTCATTTTTCAAAAAATATAAAGATAATATTTTCTTATGAATATTACAAATAGAAAGTATATAAAATGAAAATCATAATGTGATTACAATCCGCCGCATGAAGATGCATACTTGGACTCATCTGAACAGTTTTACACAGCTCGGTCTTTTGAAATCATACTATTAACTAATTAAACTCTGCATGTTTCATATAATGTCTATAACCACAATAAAGTTACTCGTTGTCGAGAACAATTAAGCTTTCAAATGATACCTCGCAGAACCAAATTGATCTCATAGGATGCTACAATTGAAGAAAAACAAAAACCACGACATCACTGCTACCACTCCACCACCTTTGAATTAATACAACAAGCAGTTTCAAGATCTAGAGAATATTCCGGCCAATGTACCATGTAGATAGTGAAAGGTCCCACCTGCGAGGAGGAGACGATGTGTCGCTTGTCAGGCGACCAGTCAGAGCACAGCACCTTGGCCTGGTGGCCCTTCAGTACACGACGCGGCTTCAGGTTCGGGAAGTTGATCGCCTCGAGCCGCTCCGCCACTGACGACACTAGACGACTATAGGTAGTGAAAGGTCTCACCTGCGAGGAGGAGACGATGTGTCGCTTGTCGGGTGACCAGTCAGAGCACAGCACCTTGGCCTGGTGGCCCTTCAGTACACGACGCGGCTTCAGGTTCGGGAAGTTGATCGCCTCGAGCCGCTCCGCCACTGACGACACTAGACGACTATAGGTAGTGAAAGGTCCCACCTTCGAGGAGGAGACGATGTGTCGCTTGTCGGGCGACCAGTCAGAGCACAGCACCTTGGCCTGGTGGCCCTTCAGTACACGACGCGGCTTCAGGTTCGGGAAGTTGATCGCCTCGAGCCGCTCCGCCACTGACGACACTAGACGACTATAGGTAGTGAAAGGTCCCACCTGCGAGGAGGAGACGATGTGTCGCTTGTCGGGCGACCAGTCAGAGCACAGCACCTTGGCCTGGTGGCCCTTCAGTACACGACGCGGCTTCAGGTTCGGGAAGTTGATCGCCTCGAGCCGCTCCGCCACTGACGACACTAGACGACTATAGATAGTGAAAGGTCCCACCTGCGAGGAGGAGACGATGTGTCGCTTGTCGGGCGACCAGTCAGAGCACAGCACCTTGGCCTGGTGGCCCTTCAGTACACGACGCGGCTTCAGGTTCGGGAAGTTGATCGCCTCGAGCCGCTCCGCCACTGACGACACTAGACGACTATAGATAGTGAAAGGTCCCACCTGCGAGGAGGAGACGATGTGTCGCTTGTCGGGCGACCAGTCAGAGCACAGCACCTTGGCCTGGTGGCCCTTCAGTACACGACGCGGCTTCAGGTTCGGGAAGTTGATCGCCTCGAGCCGCTCCGCCACTGACGACACTAGACGACTATAGGTAGTGAAAGGTCCCACCTGCGAGGAGGAGACGATGTGTCGCTTGTCGAGCGACCAGTCAGAGCACAGCACCTTGGCCTGGTGGCCCTTCAGTACACGACGCGGCTTCAGGTTCGGGAAGTTGATCGCCTCGAGCCGCTCCGCCACTGACGACACTAGACGACTATAGGTAGTGAAAGGTCCCACCTGCGAGGAGGAGACGATGTGTCGCTTGTCGTGCGACCAGTCAGAGCACAGCACCTTGGCCTGGTGGCCCTTCAGTACACGACGCGGCTTCAGGTTCGGGAAGTTGATCGCCTCGAGCCGCTCCGCCACTGACGACACTAGACGACTATAGATAGTGAAAGGTCCCACCTGCGAGGAGGAGACGATGTGTCGCTTGTCGGGCGACCAGTCAGAGCACAGCACCTTGGCCTGGTGGCCCTTCAGTACACGACGCGGCTTCAGGTTCGGGAAGTTGATCGCCTCGAGCCGCTCCGCCACTGACGACACTAGACGACTATAGGTAGTGAAAGGTCCCACCTGCGAGGAGGAGACGATGTGTCGCTTGTCGGGCGACCAGTCAGAGCACAGCACCTTGGCCTGGTGGCCCTTCAGTACACGACGCGGCTTCAGGTTCGGGAAGTTGATCGCCTCGAGCCGCTCCGCCACTGACGACACTAGACGACTATAGGTAGTGAAAGGTCCCACCTGCGAGGAGGAGACGATGTGTCGCTTGTCGGGCGACCAGTCAGAGCACAGCACCTTGGCCTGGTGGCCCTTCAGTACACGACGCGGCTTCAGGTTCGGGAAGTTGATCGCCTCGAGCCGCTCCGCCACTGACGACACTAGACGAGTATAGATAGTGAAAGGTCCCACCTGCGAGGAGGAGACGATGTGTCGCTTGTCGGGCGACCAGTCAGAGCACAGCACCTTGGCCTGGTGGCCCTTCAGTACACGACGCGGCTTCAGGTTCGGGAAGTTGATCGCCTCGAGCCGCTCCGCCACTGACGACACTAGACGACTATAGGTAGTGAAAGGTCCCACCTGCGAGGAGGAGACGATGTGTCACTTGTCGGGCGACCAGTCAGAGCACAGCACCTTGGCCTGGTGGCCCTTCAGTACACGACGCGGCTTCAGGTTCGGGAAGTTGATCGCCTCGAGCCGCTCCGCCACTGACGACACTAGACGACTATAGGTAGTGAAAGGTCCCACCTGCGAGGAGGAGACGATGTGTCGCTTGTCGGGCGACCAGTCAGAGCACAGCACCTTGGCCTGGTGGCCCTTCAGTACACGACGCGGCTTCAGGTTCGGGAAGTTGATCGCCTCGAGCCGCTCCGCCACTGACGACACTAGACAGAACAACATAATTGGCATTAATAATGATTTAACAAAAAAGCCGATTCTGAAGGCTTTAATTTTAGTGCTGTCAAAACTAATTTTATTCATTCCAAAATAGTTCTTTAGTGTTAACAATAGAAGCTACATAAGTTTGGAAAAATTTTAGTTTTGACAGCACTAAAACTAAAATTAAATTCTTCAGAAGAGACTTCAATTATTATTTATATATTTTATTTTGTAAAATAAAATAGGTATATATTGATTTATCACAGGCACAAGAGTTAGAATGTGGGAGTTATGTCTGCTTTAGACAATGATGAATTCAGTGAAGCTAATGAGTAATCCATCAGTAAGCATCATAGTCCAAAGGCTGTCAGACTTATTACCATAATCAGCGTCACTGTTAACTGTTAGCATGTCTTAAGTGACTCAGAGAGATTAGTTGCTTGCCTGCCGTTACAGTGCATGCACACTTGTTTATTAGCAAAAGTAGATACAATGAGTATGAGGAAAAAGGAAGTTAGAATGTGGGAGTTATGTCTGCTTTAGACAATGATGAATTCAGTGAAGCTAATGAGTAATCCATCAGTAAGCATCATTGTAGGAGCTATTAGTTAAGGTTCCGTACATTTGAATGAAGTTGTAGTTATTGAGTTGTGGAGCACGAAGAGAAAGAATAGAAGAAACCTCAGTTAAGGTACTATATTGACGTAAGTACAGAGTTAAGTTTGACGTCTCTTTCTCTATATGTGTCGGTATCGACAGTTGGATTCGTACTACTTTAAAAACAGTAAAAATGTATAAATTGTCGCTAAGTAAATAAAGTAGGTTGCAACGTGAGCAAAACAATGTGCGGTTGCGAAACCGTACATATTGGCAACCCCAAAAAAGATAATAAAAAAGATAAAATAAGAGAAAGAGAGGCCAGTACAAAGCAAATAAATTCTGTAACAAATTAATTAAAGTCGAAGGCAATATTATCCGCTTGTGTGCGCATAATATCCAGCCGTGGCCGCGGTTGTGGTGGCGTCGTCGGCTCGCTGTGGTCCCCGTGCTCCTGCCGGGGAGGCTCTGTTTGTTGATGAGTTCCGCTCTTGCCACCTTTTGTTTGACTGCCGGTAAAATTACGCACGGTTCGTAGTTCGATGTTCTCGTGGTCTTGTGTTGCTGTGGCGTCTCTCCTATCCTGCCTTTTGCATCGATGTAGGCAACATCATCCAAGTTGTAACTCTCGTAACGCGAGTCAATGAACTGTATTTACTTAACAATTCAATTATTAAGTCTTTGTTTTGAGTGATAGTTAGGGCTGTCACAGTTTCTTCCGAACTCTCAATGTTTGTAGTGTAAAAACATTTCAAGTTGTTGGGTTTCTCTTGTCCCCCAATGTTTTGCAGGAACTCTGGACCTTGCCACCATAAATTGAAGTTTGTTAGTTTGCTTGGATACAGCCCTCTGGATGCGCAGTCAGCTGGATTAAGTTCTGATTTGACATAGTTCCATTTGTCAGCAGGGATGTTCAGCTTAATTTTTGTGACTCTATTGGCCACATATCTTTCCCATCTTGACGTTTCTCCTTGTAACCATGCTAGGACTACTTGAGAGTCGCACCATGCTTGTATCGAGACATTGTATGAATTGAAAGCTTTCTTTGCTTTATCCATGAGTTGCGACAGGAGTAAGGCCCCACAGAGTTCAAGACGCGGTAAACTTGTTTTTTGTGCAAGAGGGGCAACCCTAGTTTTGCCGGCGAGTAAAGTTAGGCTCGGCTGATTGTTGTCGTCTAGGACGCGAGTATATATTACGCAAGAATAAGCTTTTTCGCTTGCGTCACAGAAACCAAGTAGTTCTATATGTTGTTTTCCCCCGATCCACCTGTTAAGTTTGATGTTTTGTACATCGGGGAGTTCCTTTTTCAGTTTCAGCCATTGTTTTTTTTATTTCGCTCGGCATTTCTTCGTCCCATCCGAGTTTACTCATCCATACTTGCTGGAATAGTAGTTTGGCTGTGATGGTCACTGGAGATAACCATCCTAACGGATCATAAAGTTTTGAGATTTCCGACAGTAAAAACCTCTTCGTTAGTTTGTCCGTGGAATTTTCAGTAAGATTCCAGTAAAACGTAAATGTATCGGTAACAGGGTTCCAACCCAAGCCCAAGGTTTTCATAGATTCTTCGTGTTTGAAGTCAAAGACGTTTTGTTTTGAAATTTGATCTTCTGTTAAGTCTTCTAACAGCGTCGGGTGGTTACTCGCCCATTTGCGTAAGTTCATGCTACCTCCTTTTAGTAGATTAATGAGTGACATTTGTAGATGTTTCGCTATCTTCATTGAATTTGCGCCGCAAATGAGGTCATCGACGTAAAAATCGTTTTGAAGTACTTCAGCAGCTGTTGTACCGTTTTTCAGCGCTGGATATTTGTCACTGTCATCTAGCGCAAGTTGTCTTAGTGTTCTCATTGCCAGCCACGGTGCGCATTTTGTGCCGTAAGTCACGGTACATAGTTGATATTCTTGTAGTTTTTCTGTAGGTGTGTTTCGCCAAATAATTTTCTGTAGCGATTGTTGATTTTCTGATATCCATATGCAGCGGTACATCTTCTCTATGTCGGCAGTGAAGGCATATTTATAAGACCTCCACTTTAGAATAAGGGCTTGAATGTCTTGTTGCAGATTTGGACCCTTTTTTAATACGGTGTTTAAACTCCTGCCACTTGTAGTTTTTTGCTTTCCATTATAAACTACCCTTAACTTTGTTGTGGTTGAGCTTTGCCGGTTGTTCGAAATAGGTATAGGTCGTTTACTCCATTCCTTTCCGTTGTTATGACCCCCTTTACTGACAGTTTTGTGCAATAGCGTATGATGTTTCATATTACATTCCTTGCAAGTTTTAGCCGACGTACATTGTTCATTTCCGTGGCTAAATAAACAGTTTTTGCAAATATGCAATTTCGCAACTGTATTATTTCGTTGAACTGGATCTAAGTCAACGAACTTAGGACATTGCATTAGCACGTGGTCATTATTGCAAAAGGGGCACTGTCCATATGTTGCATGATAAATTCTTGATTGAGCTTTCTTGAAGTCAAAATTGGGTTTTTTGGCCCAATGGGATTTCTCTGCTGAGCTGGATGAAGTTGGTTTTTTGTTTTCACCGAATACTTTCTTTGGATTTTTTATGGTTTCGTAAGCCATAAACCTGCTTTCCAAGAAATACAGGAAGTTTTGTAAGTTGGGTAACGCCCTTTGATCGGGAAGCTCCTTTATATATTCTTGATAAGTTCTTGAGTCTAGCTTTTGTGCCATAAGATGCACAATGATAGGATCCCAAGAAGATGTATTTAGGCCAATGTTTGACAGTCCGTTCAAACATTCAGTTGTGACGTCATGCAACTTCTTGAGGTTGTAAGCCTCAGGTTGTTGGATAACTGGAAGCTGTAGCATCGCATTCATGAAGGAAGTAAACTGTAGGCGTTGATTGTCATACCGTTGGTTTAGTATTTCCCAACACCCGTGATAGTTGTCGGTGCTAATAGTTAAGTGTTGCACCAACTTCTCCGCTTCTCCCCGCAGCTTAGTTTTGAGATGCTGCATCTTCTGTGCATCATTTATCGTCGGGTTGTTATGAATAGTTTCGACAAAAAGATCTTTGAAGGAAATCCATTGTTGATACTTTCCGGAAAACTCTGGAACCTCTACCCTCGGCGCTGATCTTTGGTAGTGAATTGTAGACCAAATCTTGTCATTGAGAGCTTTCTTCATCGCGTCATATTTGCCCTCAATATTGACAAACATGCCGTAATAAGTTTCGTTGGACCCGTTCAGTTGAGCTTCTAGTTCCCAGTGGAGACTATCGATCTTGTCCCACTTTGATTTTAAGATGGTAAGGTGATCTTCAAGTTCCCATTTATCTCTAGTTGTGTCAATGTCAATTTTCGACATTGCTCGGTCGAGAGCTTTAAAGTTGCATTCTTGCTTGCTGAGCAGTTGCTTTAAGTTGTTGTTGTTGTTGTAACCCTCTTCCGCGATACCAGTAAGATCAAAGTTCACATCTTTTGGCTTGCGTAGGGATGCCAAGAGATATATAATATCGGCTTTTGTAGCTTCATACATTATGTCGGTTCGGTTATATACATCGTCTTGGAAGTAGTTGATGGTTTTATCTTCAATTTTTTGCTCGAGAACCTCGTGACGCGACTTGAAATTAGCCCATAAGTCTTCGAGCGATTCCAGCCGCTTAGTTAGGTAGTCTTCACTTTTTCTCGACACGCTGTCCTTTTTATAGTTGGTACATAAAGTTTTAATACTTTCGAAGTAAGTTGACTGAAGCGAAAGAGCTTCCATCTTAAGTTGATTTTCTTCTCAGTTGCGTGAAGAAAATATGTAGTCAATAAGATACACTGAAGTTAGTCACTAAAGTTAGTAAAGTTGGTTATTTTTCTTCTCAGTTGTCTGAAGAAAATATCCAGTTAAGGAAATACCTTGAAGTTAGTTAAAGTTTTTATTATCTGTCACGTGTGTAGTTTACGATGCCAGATGGTAAGCTTGGCAAAGACCACGAAGTTTCGGTAGTCTTCGCGTTCAGGATTTTCTTCAAATCTCGTAACTTGAAGTTTTCACGCTCCGAAACTTGTAGAATTCTGAAGTAACTCCGCAGTCCGTGGATCAAAGGTGCTGCTGTTCCTGCGCCTCAGTGTGCTTATTATCCTATCTACAATGTGTGCGCCTTCTCAATCTGACTGGGGAGATCCGCTTGTGGAAGGCCAGTCAAACCGAATCGCTTCTCTGAGTAGATGAGGACTTTAAACAACACTGAAGTAAACTCTCGAAGGACCATAAAATGTAGGAGCTAATAGTTAAGGTTCCGTACATTTGAATGAAGTTGTAGTTATTGAGTTGTGGAGCACGAAGAGAAAGAATAGAAGAAACCTCAGTTAAGGTACTATATTGACGTAAGTACAGAGTTAAGTTTGACGTCTCTTTCTCTATATGTGTCGGTATCGACAGTTGGATTCGTACTACTTTAAAAACAGTAAAAATGTATAAATTGTCGCTAAGTAAATAAAGTAGGTTGCAACGTGAGCAAAACAATGTGCGGTTGCGAAACCGTACAATCATAGTCCAAAGGCTGTCAGACTTATTACCATAATCAGCGTCACTGTTAACTGTTAGCATGTCTTAAGTGACTCAGAGAGATTAGTTGCTTGCCTGCTTGCCAGCCGTTACAGTGCATGCACACTTGTTTATTAGCAAAAGTAGATACAATGAGTATGAGGAAAAAGGAAGTTAGAATGTGGGAGTTATGTCTGCTTTAGACAATGATGAATTCAGTGAAGCTAATGAGTAATCCATCAGTAAGCATCATAGTCCAAAGGCTGTCAGACTTATTACCATAATCAGCGTCACTGTTAACTGTTAGCATGTCTTAAGTGACTCAGAGAGATTAGTTGCTTGCCTGCTTGCCAGCCGTTACAGTGCATGCACACTTGTTTATTAGCAAAAGTAGATACAATGAGTATGAGGAAAAAGGAAGTTAGAATGTGGGAGTTATGTCTGCTTTAGACAATGATGAATTCAGTGAAGCTAATGAGTAATCCATCAGTAAGCATCATAGTCCAAAGGCTGTCAGACTTATTACCATAATCAGCGTCACTGTTAACTGTTAGCATGTCTTAAGTGACTCAGAGAGATTAGTTGCTTGCCTGCCGTTACAGTGCATGCACACTTGTTTATTAGCAAAAGTAGATACAATGAGTATGAGGAAAAAGGAAGTTAGAATGTGGGAGTTATGTCTGCTTTAGACAATGATGAATTCAGTGAAGCTAATGAGTAATCCATCAGTAAGCATCATAGTCCAAAGGCTGTCAGACTTATTACCATAATCAGCGTCACTGTTAACTGTTAGCATGTCTTAAGTGACTCAGAGATATTAATTGCTTGCCTGCCGTTACAGTGCATGCACACTTGTTTATTAGCAAAAGTAGATACAATGAGTATGAGGAAAAAGGAAGTTAGAATGTGGGAGTTATGTCTGCTTTAGACAATGATGAATTCAGTGAAGCTAATGAGTAATCCATCAGTAAGCATCATAGTCCAAAGGCTGTCAGACTTATTACCATAATCAGCGTCACTGTTAACTGTTAGCATGTCTTAAGTGACTCAGAGAGATTAGTTGCTTGCCTGCTTGCCAGCCGTTACAGTGCATGCACACTTGTTTATTAGCAAAAGTAGATACAATGAGTCTGAGGAAAAAGGAAGTTAGAATGTGGGAGTTATGTCTGCTTTAGACAATGATGAATTCAGTGAAGCTAATGAGTAATCCATCAGTAAGCATCATAGTCCAAAGGCTGTCAGACTTATTACCATAATCAGCGTCACTGTTAACTGTTAGCATGTCTTAAGTGACTCAGAGAGATTAGTTGCTTGCCTGCCGTTACAGTGCATGCACACTTGTTTATTAGCAAAAGTAGATACAATGAGTATGAGGAAAAAGGAAGTTAGAATGTGGGAGTTATGTCTGCTTTAGACAATGATGAATTCAGTGAAGCTAATGAGTAATCCATCAGTAAGCATCATAGTCCAAAGGCTGTCAGACTTATTACCATAATCAGCGTCACTGTTAACTGTTAGCATGTCTTAAGTGACTCAGAGAGATTAGTTGCTTGCCTGCTTGCCAGCCGTTACAGTGCATGCACACTTGTTTATTAGCAAAAGTAGATACAATGAGTATGAGGAAAAAGGAAGTTAGAATGTGGGAGTTATGTCTGCTTTAGACAATGATGAATTCAGTGAAGCTAATGAGTAATCCATCAGTAAGCATCATAGTCCAAAGGCTGTCAGACTTATTACCATAATCAGCGTCACTGTTAACTGTTAGCATGTCTTAAGTGACTCAGAGAGATTAGTTGCTTGCCTGCTTGCCAGCCGTTACAGTGCATGCACACTTGTTTATTAGCAAAAGTAGATACAATGAGTATGAGGAAAAAGGAAGTTATTATACTGGGTGTAAATAAACCTAACGCACCGATATATGGGTGAGTTTCGAGGGAGCGTCATCCGTGAAACAGCTGTTTTGGTGCAGTGTTCTAAAATAGACGTTTTTCCTACGAGATAAAGTATTTGAGTTACAGTTGAATATCTTTTTCTCTAAAGATTTGTGAGTTTTTTTTTTCAATGAGTTTTTCAGTATGGTCAGTAGAGTATGTGGTTTTATTTAAAGGTTGCATTTTATTTACACCCGGTATATTACTATTATATCTATAAAAGATAACATTTTCCTCAAAATGCCATAGAGAAGTCCATTAGCATAACTAGGATTTGTAGATGGAGGGTCTGGCCCCAGCTCTGACTTATGACGCCATCAACAAGTATCTGTTCTCGATTATGTGATCATAATAAGGCAACGAGAGATAACCCTCCATTCAAGACCATATACAAACCCAAAAACAAAACAACAGACCGACAGGCAGTACAGGGCAGACACTACTCAGGGGTGGGCCATGGCCCCCTGGCTCCTACCCAGTTATAGTAGGAATTTTTTTAATGTCATAATTGGCTTAAGAGCTTATCTTCCAATAACTGGCATTGTTTGATTGTTAAGTTCACTACTAATTAGCAGTGCACAACGAAACCTATAAACAACAAAATATTTTATGTTAATAGCAACTTTAACGCCTGAACAAAAAGGCTCAAATTGGAACAGCAATTCATTTCAGATAGTACTTTTTGAAATTGAAAGTGGCAGCAAGGTACAGGTGTGATACAGAGTGAAACAATTTAAGATTTCTACATAATTTTATATGCATATTGTCAAGAAAAACAGTATTTAAGTTTAAAAAAGTTCTTTTGTCTCTTTGAAACACTAATTAAACACACATTACAATTTAAGATTTCTACATAATTTTATTTGCATGTTGTCAAGAAAAACAGTACTTAAGTTTAAAAAAGTTCTTTTGTCTCTTTGAAACACTAATTAAACACACATTACGATTTAAGATTTCTACATAATTTTATTTGCATGTTGTCAAGAAAAACAGTACTTAAGTTTAAAAAAGTTCTTTTGTCTCTTTGAAACACTAATTAAACACACATTACGATTTAAGATTTCTACATAATTTTATTTGCATGTTGTCAAGAAAAACAGTACTTAAGTTTAAAAAAGTTCTTTTGTCTCTTTGAAACACTAATTAAACACACATTACGATTTAAGATTTCTACATAATTTTATTTGCATGTTGTCAAGAAAAACAGTACTTAAGTTTAAAAAAGTTCTTTTGTCTCTTTGAAACACTAATTAAACACACATTACGATTTAAGATTTCTACATAATTTTATTTGCATGTTGTCAAGAAAAACAGTACTTAAGTTTAAAAAAGTTCTTTTGTCTCTTTGAAACACTAATTAAACACACATTACGATTTAAGATTTCTACATAATTTTATTTGCATGTTGTCAAGAAAAACAGTACTTAAGTTTAAAAAAGTTCTTTTGTCTCTTTGAAACACTAATTAAACACACATTACGATTTAAGATTTCTACATAATTTTATTTGCATGTTGTCAAGAAAAACAGTACTTAAGTTTAAAAAAGTTCTTTTGTCTCTTTGAAACACTAATTAAACACACATTACGATTTAAGATTTCTACATAATTTTATTTGCATGTTGTCAAGAAAAACAGTACTTAAGTTTAAAAAAGTTCTTTTGTCTCTTTGAAACACTAATTAAACACACATTACGATTTAAGATTTCTACATAATTTTATTTGCATGTTGTCAAGAAAAACAGTACTTAAGTTTAAAAAAGTTCATTTGTCTCTTTAAAACTTTAATTAAACACACATTTGTTGTTTATTAAATAACTATTTAGGTGGTAGAGCTGATGCCGGGCTCGACTGTAGAGGTACTACCATCTTACTCGTAAATCGTCCCGAAGTTATTTGGGGGAGAGTAAGAGAACAGCTCTCAGGCAAAACCAGGTGGCCCACCATTGCCTGGGACCGATGGATGGCAGTATATCCATCCCCAATTGCCGGGCCTTATATAAAACAGACTAGTGACGGGCAGCGGCGTCACTGGTGCAAGGGCTTCGGCACCGCGCTCACCAACCCGCCTGTCCAGCGTGTGTGAGTCTGGGTATTTCTTCCAGGAGGACCGCCAAGAGTGGTGAAATCCTGGAAAGGCATATGTCCAGCAGTGGACGAAACAGGCTGATGGAAATAACTATGTTTAATATAAATCCCATAAAAACCAGTATGTACCTACAAATACAAAAAAAAAATTGTATGGCTGCAATCTACAGGAATAAAGTAAAGTAGAGTAAAAATTTATTTGCATAAACATGTGTTGTAAGTACAGGTCTTATTGTATCTTAATATTAGAAACAGCACATTTTACCATATTATATAGTATGCAAATATTTATTCTTAAAAAACTAACAACAATATAAGCTAATTTACCTCATATGTATTGTATTTACGTTATTAATTATTATACTGTACGTATATTATATACATTATCATATTATTATTTATTATATTAGATATTTATTATGAAATTTGCACATTATGAAAGTAAACATCCTAATATAAGTATATACATTTTAATTATTTAAATATTCTTTGATATCATAAAAACATTTATCTTGGAGCCATGTATGTAATTTCCTTTTTAGGATTTTTATTAGCAAGCTTTTGAATTCTTGTGGCAATGTATTGAAAATTTTGATCGCCATGCAAGAAACATTCTTTTGAAATATGTTTAATTTACATTTTAGCATATAAAGATTATCTTTATGCCTTGTCTGCTTTTCATAAGCATCTGTATTTTTTAAAAAACAATTTTGATGTTGTGCCACAAACAAACAAATTTCTTTAATATACCTATACATGCACGGCAGAGGTAGAATCTTTAATTTTTTTTAAAGAGGTTTACAGCTATGTCTGTACCAAGCGCCACAGATTGCTCGTATGCACTTTTTCTGGACCTTAAATGCCCTTTCAACCTCTACAGAGTTCCCCCACATAATTAAGCCATAGTTGAGGACTGAAGAGACGTACCCATGGTAGGAGGTAATCGCTGCTGTTTGAGATATTGTATTTCTTAGGCGCCTCAAAGCAAATACAAATTTATCGAGTTTATTGCAAACAGCTTTAATATAATAACAGTTTCCAATTTAGATTTTTGTCCAACGTTACACCTAAAAATACCGTATAATCAACTTCATTTACTTTTTCATTATTGTGTTCGATATTTAATTTGAAATGTTGCTCTTGGTATGTTCTAAATTGCATAAAATTGGTTTTACTTAAATTAATTTTGAGTTTATTGTTCTGTAACCATTGTACATAGGTAACACTAAAAGTTTCCGGAACTGGCCACTTACATAAACAATATTTAAAAATTTATTGCAACATTTGAAAATAGAACTCTTTGGCTGTAGAATGCAGTTTGTTTCATCTGACTGTCTTTTGTTTTTACCTTGTGGCGCCATTTAAAAAATTGTGTGTCTGCATCAACATGGATTTAACTCGGGAAAATTTTCGTAGTACGATTTTCTACGATTTTAAGTGTAATTTGACAGCTCAACAGAGCATCGCTCGGCTTGAAACAGCTTTTGGCAATGAAGCACCATGCAAGACGACTGTTTATAGCTGGTTTGCAAAATTCAAGCGTGGTCGTATCAATCTCAGTGACGAATCTCGCGATGGTCGGCCGTCCACCGCTGTGACCAACAAAAACATCGATGCTGGGCGCCGTATGATTGAAACAGACAGGCATGTGACCTACCATGAAATTCGCGCATCCTTAGAAATAGGCATGAGTCAAATACAATCAATCCTACACAAACATTTGGGTGTGAGAAAGCTGTGCTCGCGGTGGATCCCACACAACTTGACCGAGGCTCAAAAAACGGACCGCGTCACTTGGTGCAGTGCCATGCTTACCAGATTCAACGAAGGTGCGTCAAATTTGGTGTGGGACATAGTAACAGGTGACGAAACATGGATTTATTGCTACGATCCCAAAACAAAGCAGCAATCGAGCGTATGGGTCTTTCAAGATGAGCCGAAACCAACCAAAGTGGCGCGCGTGAAAAGTGCATCTAAGCGGATGATTGCTTCTTTTTTTAATAAAACTGGACACGTGGCTACTGTTGCTTTAGAGAATCGTCGTACCGTGAATAGTGACTGGTACACGACCATTTGTTTGCCGGAAGTTATTGACGAACTCCGTAAAAATAACCGTAAACGCCGTATCATCCTGCACCACGACAATGCTAGTTCTCACACGGCCAGACAGACA
Source organism: Ypsolopha scabrella (assembly GCA_910592155.1). Taxonomy (NCBI): domain Eukaryota; kingdom Metazoa; phylum Arthropoda; class Insecta; order Lepidoptera; family Ypsolophidae; genus Ypsolopha; species Ypsolopha scabrella. The sequence goes on along the minus strand of OU342978.1, from coordinate 26,633,912 downwards.
AACGACTTTTTGAAGACGAAAAATGTAGAACTCATGAGTCATCCTGCATACAGTCCCGACCTGGCACCTTGTGACTTTTTTCTGTTCCCAAAAATTAAGAACCAATTACGCGGTCAACGATTTTCATCACCAGAAGAGGCTGTCGAGGAGTATGAAAAACACGTTTCAGAGGTCACCACAGGGGAGTGGCACAAAAGTTTTCAAAACTGGTTTGATCGAATGAAAAAGTGCATAGACGCCAAGGGAGATTATTTTGAAAAACAATAAATTAATTTTGTACCTTTAATAGTATTTTTTCATATTCATTCCGGAAACTTATAGTGCGTCCCACGTATAACTTGAGCCAATGCATCATTAACATTTTTTTCAAACAAATCTTTTTGCTCGCACTTTATAATAACCGAGGTGTCATCCGCAAATAGTAAACACTCATGTATAGTAGCGTTCGGTAAATCATTTATGTATAGGAGAAACAGAAGTGGACCTAATATGCTACCTTGTGGAATGCCACTTCCATTTAACCTATAGTCGGATCTAAAGCTTTGTTTCAGAGCTTTTTTGTGAGTCTTGCAAATATTTGAGATCTCTGTGCATTGATATCTGTTACTGAGATAACATTTCAACCAATCATGGGCTAATCCTCTAATACCATATCTTTGCAACTTAGATAGCAGTATTTCATGGTTTACAAAGTCAAAAGCTTTGCTCATATCTAGAAAGACCGTTACTGTTGGTGTACCTTTATTCAGATTTTCAGTCACATTCTTCACTAGGTTAAAACATGCAAGTGAAGTTGAGCTGTTTTTTCTAAAGCCGTATTGTTTCTGGGTTAAGATGTTATGCTTATTTAAAAAACTAGTTAGTCGTTTGTGCATAGTTCGTTCAAATACTTTTGAAATTACGGGAATCAGAATTACTGGGCGGTAATGGTTGAGATCTGATTTGTCACCTTTTTTGTGTATGGGCCTAACAATACAAAGCTTTAAGGCTTGTGGAAAGTTTCCTTCAGAAAATGACAGGTTTATAAGAAAACTGATGGGTACGCAGAGGAAATATGCACACAATTTGAAAACTTTGGTACTAATTTCATCATAACCCACAGAGTTGCTATTATTTAAGGACATGATTATTTTGAACACCTCTTGTGGATCCGTTGGTTGTAGGAACACATTGTTTTTCATGTCTTTGAAATTATTTTTACAACTTCTATTAACTTTACTTGAGGAATTTTCATTTGTAAGATCAATGAAGAAATTATTAAATATTTTACATATGTCACTAGGATCTAGGTCACTAGGTGAAATTAAATCAACCAACCAAATTCATACTGGAGACTCGGTTAGTCATCAGGAACAAGGTTTAATGACCCTCCAGGTGAAATTCGAAAAAAAAAAAATTTTTTTCCCGTAGAACCTGCACTAGGAATTGTACTTAAACTAGTCCAACCAGTATGGGAGAAAAAAAAAATATTTTTCGAAATTGGCCAAAAAGATTACTGAACCTATTTCTTGATCACCAACCGAGTCTCTAGTATGAATTTGGTCAGTTGATTAAATTTCACCCTATATATGTTATCATTTAATTTTATGTTGTCAATATTGTTATTAGCTATATTTCGATTAAATTTATTTTGAATTGTGTTCCAAGTTGCTTTGCATTTATTTTTATTGTTTTTAATGTATTTATCATTTTGCTGTCTTTGGCTTACTAGGATACATTTTTTTAGTAAATTAGAATATTTAGTGTATGCATTTTTATTTAAGCTTTTATTTATATTAGAGTTTCGATATTTGAAATAAAGATTTCTTTTAATCTGAAAACATGTTTTTATCCCTTTTGAAACCCATCTTAGTGTAGTAGGTCTGTTACTCATTTTAACTTTTATGACAGGAAAGCATAAGAGTTACAAGATTTTGAAATTCATTGTATGTGTCTTCAAGGTTTTTATTTTTATATACCTCTGTAAAACTCAGAGCAGTCATGCATTCATAAAATTTGTGAATATTATCATAATTATAATCTCTCCTGTATTCAAACCAGTCAGAGTAGATTTTTTTACTATTGATTTTAAGAGAGAAGGTTTGGGCCGTGTGATCTGAAAGTGCTAAGTGGTGTACCTCGCTCTTAGCACTGCGGTCGTTGCTAGCAAATTGATCGAGACAAGATTTATTCCGGGTCGGTGCATGAACATGAATGTTTAGATTGTAGTTACATTTAAAATTACATACATTACATTTTTGTACCTCTTACTCCTGCAAAATCAAAGTTCATATACACAGCCAGGGTCCTTATCCAACACACTTTTTACAAAAATCCAAATAATAAGCAATCAAAATCCTATAAAGTAGGCCAGGGTTAAATTTATAAAATATCCAGAATAAAACACAGAGAAGTGTAAGATATGAAGATCCCAAAGCCATTACTTGATCATCCTGTAACTGACACATAAAATGGCTGTCACTTCCAATTTCAGAAATGGAATGGATTCTGAAATGCGTTGGCGACTTGGCTTCCAAATTTGAGCCTTTTTGTTTGGGTGGTAAAGTTGCTATTAACATAAAATATTTTGTTGTTTATGCGTTTCGTTATGCACTGCTCATTTAGCAGTCGAACTTAGGAATAGATAACAATGCCATTCATTGGAAGATTCCAACATTTTAAAAAATTTCTACTATACACATAGGCTAGGGCGAGCCCTAGTTGATAGTGTTTTGAAGGTCCCATAGTTTGAACTGAGTTAGAAAGTTGTAAAGGGTAACTTGATTTCCCCCATCCGTGACTAATTTAGTGTCCAGCATTCATCATTATCGTCTGGGCCCATATGTCTATTTGCTCCGTGATACCAGTAGAAGAAGTGCACTTACATGTGACGTCATTGAGTTTCTGTCGCTCCTCCTCGAGTCTCGCCTTCAGCGCTTCCGCCTCGCGCAGCAGCGCCGCCAGCTGCTCCTCGGCGCCACCCGCCATCGCTCCGACCGGCTGACTGACGACTCTCGGTCAGCGAGCTACGAGATTCAGCGCCTACCGCTCAGGTTCCAAATTCAGCACCATCTTTGCATCACCCTCTCTAACTGCGTTTGATATTAAAATCCTGACTAACTATGGGTCAAGTTTTTCAAGGAGAAGAATCAAACAAAATCAATCAATACACAAACTTCCATTGAGCTTGGCTTGACAGTTTTTTTTTTTCGTTCGTCCCTTTCTAGGACAGGCACAGCCTAACGAAACTCAGTACAAATGGAGTAAAATATGAAAATTGTGCTTGGACGAATGGCGATATGTTCTTACTCTTTCGCTCACTTAGCTTGTCTCTGTCTAACGTTGTGTCAAGTCAATATGGCGGTTGTTTGTTTATTTGTAAAACATAATTCATCTGATTATAATGAGATTTAACTGTGTTACATTGATATAGTGCTTTATGTTTCATACTATTGTATTTTATTAATAGAGAAGTAAATAGAACGTATATTTGCATCACGCAATGAACTATAAAAAGCGTGAAATATGTGAGGTGCGAAGCAGTCGAAATGATGGTGAAAAAATTATATTCAGGCCAAATTTCTTTTAAAAGAGACTCGGTAAGTACCTCTGTACTCATCTTACGACTTATTTTGTGTTACAAAGAAATTTAAAAGTGAAAACATTTTCATAACATTTATTCGTAAATTCAATAGTGATGGGATTGTGTCGATAAATCATAACATTTCCACTAAGGTTAGGGTGTCATAATTTCATCCTAATATCATAGCGCAATATATTTTTAAAGTGAAAAATGTGCCTCTTTTTCGCTGACAGTCCTTAGTAAAATTATAGGATATAATAATTTTTGCGTGAATTATGGAAAATATTTTGTATTATTTATTTTCTGTTGATTGGTTAATCAACATAACTTATTGAGAAACATTAAACTGACAAAATATTCAAATCACTTTCCAAAAACGCGGTCTTGTTTTTTTTGGAATTACGATATTGTGAAGCTGCTTTTTAAAATAATACTATTATTACAGGTGACAGCAGTAAGTAAAAGTCACTGGCAGTGAAGACCTCATTTATCTACCAATAGAAAGTTTTCCTGTGGAAAACACTTTGATGACAAACATTTCAATAAGAAAACTCGGTTCAAAAAGTCAACCATACCTTCAAATCAACTCAAAGAAACATCACTTCCTGTTACGATTTTGCATGAGTTTACTTGTCACGTGTATTTAGATAAGGGTACGTACATACATATGTCATTTTATTAAAAATATTATAAGGGTTCCGTACCTCAAAAGGAAAAAACGAAACCCTTATAGAATCACTTTGTTGTCCGTCTATCCGTCTGTTCGTCCGTCCGTCCATCCGTTTGTCTGTCAAGACCCTTTATCTCGGGAACGCGAGAAGGTATAGAGTTGAAATTAAAACTATATACTCAAATTTACAGTCCCTTGAAGCTGTAAAAAAATCAAATTTCTAAGGTAACGTAAAAAAAGAAATGTCTGTTTATGCAGCAAAAAAACGTATATTTCGACACTCTCAAGGTAATCAAAATTTATTGGGTATTTCCCGTTAACTATGAAATTTGTCAAATAGTACCGTCTTAAACTACAAGTATAATTAATAATCAATTTTATTAAATATTGATAATTTGTACCTACAAGTGGGTGAGCCCGACTCGCACTTGTCCGGTTTTTTAATTTATGTGCCAGCCAGATTGAAGTTGCAAAAATTTACTTTTTTAATATTATTATTTAAAGTATGTAGACGTAATTGTTTTTTATTTTTCAGAGCCATCTACTTCAGGGCCAAGTCCAAGTCAACATCATTGCTCATATTTTTTATGTAATAAGAATTAAATTAATTGAACAGGAAGCTTTTTATTTCCATTTCTTGCATATAATGTCCGAAGGCTTCAGTTGTATCTAGAGCTGTTAAACCTAGAAACGTATTATTGCAAAACTGTCACATACAAATTATTGAAAGCCCTGATAAAACTGAAGTCTTCGTAATTGGCCTTTTTCATTACACACAAAATTCCTACAGTAAAAAAAAATGATATCGATAAAATGTATTGCTTCTGTAGTACATCCCTACACACTTATGTTGGCATCTTTGTTTGTGATTTGTCATTTCTTATTGTAGTTTGGTACTAGTTGCGGGGCATTCCGTGGCAAATACGCATTAATCAGTTATAGGGAAGTCCCGACTCTTGTTACGTAGTATACATTATATTCTCTTTGGACAGGTAAGATATCTAGGACCATGATAGCCTTTTCTGTCATTTCCATTTTATTCCTTAACGTTATTAAAATTTTAGGCGAAAGAATCGTCTGATACGATATTTTCTTCGTTTTTAAAACAACTATGTCAAGTCCAGAGTTGATTCGGTATGAGTATGAATGTGGTCTCATCCAATAGGTAGGCAAATAGACTAATTGTCGTAGGTATCGAGTATTTTGTCAAATTCAAAAGCATAGACATCTTATAATATGTTTTCTGATATCATCTAGATGTCCGTCATAGTAGCACAGATGAATTCAAATATAGGGAAATAAGTTGCAGAAATTTTAAAATTGTCTGCAAATCGCGCGGGATTTTATCAGGTTTATCATAAAATTCTAATAAATTATCAATTAATAATATTATAGGTATTGCAAGAGCAGGACATTCGAAAAATATGTGATTCAGCGTTTGATCGGAGTCTTCAGAGCAATGAGTGCATTTGGGTGAATTAATTATGCGTAAACGGTGTAAATGGGCGTTGAAGCGACAGTGTCCAAAACGAAGTCTACAAAATCATGGATTTGCGACTTCTAGACTAAGCATTCTTGTACCAAGGAGTTCTTCCAACTTCGTTATTATTAATTCGAGCGAACCATGAGCCTTTTTGAGCCAGAGTAACATTGTAAGCAGCGAGCCACTCATCCAACCAGGGCTGACAATCGCGGGAAAAATCCCCGATTTGCGGGGAATTGAGGGTTAGTGTGGGGAGAGCGCGGGGAATGACAAAAATGGGGGAATTTTGGAGAATCCAGACCAATTTTTTTCGGTGGGCTAAAACTATTTCAATTCGGGTTATACGTGGATAATACTTACAACCAAAAAAATCACGTTCGGACTTGGCAGATACAGCTCGACACTAGCAACATAATTTTGAAAGGCAACACCACTGAATTGCTGCTCAACTCTCATTTGATTTGAACACGATTTTGTATTTTAAAGGCATCCATTTCTGCATCATTAATTCATTGTTTATGGTTGTCGATTTTTTAATTTAAATAAAATAATGAAAAAGTGCACCTATTTTTATAAAAAAAATATTCAACATGTTTTTATTCTAAAAATATTGTTTCGGGGAATTTGCGGGAAATTAAATCAATAGAATTTTGGGGACTTTACAACACTGACGCGGGGAATCGAGACATTTTTATTGGCAGCACTGCATCCAACATTATTTTTGTAACTAAATCGGAATAAGGAATATCAACTTTCATTTCCTGTAACTCCAATGTGTGATGGAGTCCAGATAAAAATGATGTTGGCGTTTTTGTGAAATAAAAAGTTCCAAAGATTTCTTATTTCATAAATGTAGGGGTTAGTATTAGTATTAAAATGGTTATGTTCTATCTAGTACCTTCAACACGCTCATGTTCTCCGTAACAATCACCCAGTTATAAGATTCATGAATGTAGTTTTCTATTTATTGTAGTGCAGTTAGTACAACGACCAGCGGTGCTATTGTCTAGAATGTCAGTGGCTCACGATTTCATGTCCACCTACATTTTGTTCAGTTGATGTTCGAATTAAAATTGCGATTATCTATCTTGAAATACGCCAGTGGCTAGATCTTAGAGTATACTTAAGCTATAGAGCGCGCGCATCGCTCAGTTTCCTTTATGCCAAGCGTAAGCAGATTGTCTATAGATACTTGTAATAGATGTAGCGATTGGATAGTGATGCGCCATGCATTGCATGATTGAGGCTTGTTCCACGGAACAAAAAGCCTGAACGTAAATGTAAGTTATTAGTTTAAGTAATAGGTAAGTATTTAGTAAATATTAGGTAGGTAATTATAAGGTAGGTTTTGGCAGACCAATAAAACACAACATCTGTGAATTTATAAAACAATTTTTATTGATGAAATACTAACAAAAATGTAACCGATCCTAGAGACTAATATCTGTGTTTATTTAATTCAAGATCCAATGTAGGTTCCCTTGAGGGTTTCCATAATGCTAAACTTCAGTTTTGTATCGGATTCAGTTTCATCTTTGTAAATGAGAAAAATAATTATCGTACATTATTATACTCAGGATTATTTTTTACTTTTATTAATAACTAGCTTTTGCCCGCGGCTCCGCCCACGTCGAAAAGATTTTCGTGGAAATAAGGAAAACAAAATAATTTGATATTTTGAACGACTATATGCAACGGACACCATGTTTAAGCAAAGCGCTATTAAAGACCAATCGCATGCCCATAAAGCAGCCAAGCAGCGCTTTTTCTCCCGACTTGATTCACAAATATTAAACTTTCAGACTGAAAACTTATTTTTATTGCAATAAAATATAGTTTTTGTTACTCAACAATGGTGTAGCCTTTTACAAAAGAAAACATTTTTGGAATCGGGTAACTTTTCCAAGCTTAATATTAGCAAGAGGTGTGTTAAGATCGTTCTATAAAAATTAAATATAGCCTATGTTACTCAAAAACAGTCAATCTTTTTACAAAAGAAAGAATTTTTAGAATCGGTTCAGTAGTTCCAAAGATTACTTCAAACATACAAAAGCAAGAGGTGTGTCAGGATGGTTGTATTAAAATTAAATATGGCTTATGTTACTCGTCAATAGTGTAGCCTTTTACAAAAGAAAACATTTTTGGAATCGGGTAACTGTTCCAAGCTTAATATTAGCAAGAGGTGTGTTAAGATCGTTCTATAAAAATTAAATATAGCCTATGTTACTCAAAAACAGTCAATCTTTTTACAAAAGAAAGAATTTTTAGAATCGGTTCAGTAGTTCCAAAGATTACTTCAAACATACAAAAGCAAGAGGTGTGTCAGGATGGTTGTATTAAAATTAAATATGGCCTATGTTACTCGTCAATAGTGTAGCCTTTTACAAAAGAAAACATTTTTGGAATCGGGTAACTTTTCCAAGCTTAATATTAGCAAGAGGTGTGTCAGGATCGTGGTATTAAATTTAAATATAGCCTGTGTTACTCAAAAATAGTGAAGCTTTTTACAAAAGAAAGAATTTTTAGAATCAGTTCAGTAGTTCCAAGGATTACCTCAAACATACAAAAGCAAGAGGTGTGTCAGGATCGTTGTATTAAAATTAAATATGGCCTATGTTACTCGTCAATAGTGTAGCCTTTTACAAAAGAAAACATTTTTGGAATCGGGTAACTATTCCAAGCTTAATATTAGCAAGAGGTGTGTCAGGATCGTTGTATTAAATTTAAATATAGCCTGTGTTACTCAAAAATAGTGAAGATTTTTTACAAAAGAAAGAATTTTTAGAATCGGTTCAGTAGTTCCAAGGATTACCTATGTGGCCTATGTTACTCATCAATAGTGTAGCCTTTTACAAAAGAAAACATTTTTGGAATCTGGTAACTTTTCCAAGCTTAATATTAGCAAGAGGTGTGTCAGGATCGTTTTATTTTAATTAAATATGGCCTATGTTACTCAACAATAGTATAGCTTTTTACAAAAGAAAGAATTTTTAGAATCGGTTCAGTAGTTCCAAAGATTACCTCAAACATACAAACAAACAAACAAATCTTTCCTCTTTATATAATAGTGTAGATTAAATTCAATTTAATTAATTAATTATTAATTGCACTTCAAAAATATACATATTATTAGTATGAAAATCTTCTTATAATTAAGTTACTTTTAAAACAGTTTAAATTTCACGGGAAAAGCAATTCAGGAGGCCTAACATGGTGCCACTTTAAAACCATTTGATACCATTTAAATTTGTCCTTAATTACTTCTGGAATAGTTAAATATAAGTGATTTTCTGTTTTTTACGTTATATACGCTTAGTGCCCTATCGATACATAAGTCCCCTGGAAGTGGTTTAGGTTTTATATGAGCGAGTCAATCAGTCAGTGTTAAAAATAGAGATTTTTGGACGTAAATATCTCAAGCACTGTTAAAGTTTCATTTATGAAATTTATTTGTGAAGACCTTAACAGATGTGTAAAATTGCAATTTCATAGGTCTATTAGGAAATGAGGAACGAGAGGGTTGAAAGTAGCTCGAAACTGTTTGTGTGATATAACATACTGGTGCCCCTTTTCTTTTCAGAACTCAGCCTTAGACACACTGCCGCGTGTTTAGTTAACATAATAATTATAAAAAAATACGTAATTACGTACATCATTAACAGCTGACAACTGTTATCTTACTTCAAATTTAAGCTCTGGTTTTGCACCTACAACCAGCTTGCGCAGTCCACTCTTGGTTTCAAAAATGGACGTAGCACTAAAATGCACGGAACAAACGTAACTCCGGATGTTGGGCTGAACCTTTTTAAAGCTGTCACCCACTTATTTGCCAATTCACGGCTTTTCGCAAACCCGAAATTATTATATTTAACCGTATTTTAAACACCGGATATTAATATGAAAGAAAACATTGTATCACAAAATATTCGAGAACAAAGCACATCACTAGCTCTAATGCAGGGGAAGTCTGAAGCGGGGGGCGCGGGATCACGTACTGCGTCAACCCGCCCGCGCGCCTCCCGCAACACCCGTTCACAACAAGAGTAATTTTGTAAGAATCAGTGTTTTCTCATCAAAATATTGCTTACCGATGAAAAGAAATATCGTCTTTTTTCTTAGTTTTCTGCAGTGAATTATTTTTACAGGTATGCACTGCACATTTCACCACACTAACACGAAATCCAAATAAAAACCGGTGAGAGAAACAATCAGCTTTCGCGGCCTTTCGCGACTAAAGAGTGTTTACTGTTTACGGTTCGTACACGCTAAGGCTAAGGCCGAGATTCAGAGTGCATTTGGAGTCCGAACTCAAGAGGAACTCAATATTACAAACGTCACTCTAGTATGGGATCACGTCGCTTTTTGATGTTTGTAAGATTGAGTTCGGACTAAAAATGCACTCTGAATCTTAGCCTAAGATTCAGAGTGCATTTTGAGTCCGAACTCAAGAGGAACTCAATCTTACAAACGTCACTCTAGTATGAGATCACGTCGCTTTTTGACGTTTGTAAGATTGAGTTCGGACTCTCAGGCTGAGATTCAGAGTGCATTTTGAGTCCGAACTCAAGAGGAACTCAATCTTACAAACGTCATGTAACAGTTCAGACCTCTTTGCGGTCTTCGTTACGATTCACAAATAAGTTATGATGATGGGCGAGAACAAAATTTATATAATCACACGGCTATCTTGTAAATAAGTGTGCATTTTACTATATACATAAGTTTTAAATATGATCGGTGCAGTTGCTGATGTTCGATAACAATTATTGTCTTTCTTGTCCGAATGATTCGAAGGGTTAAGAGAAATTCACTAGATGAAACGGTATAGTTTTTATTATTCTGATAAGCTTTAAACCATAAAGATACTAATTAACTTGAAATTTATCGTAAATTTACATCAAGGACGACGTCATCATACCTAAAACACTTTCAGAATATCTAGTCCTTATTTCTAAATGTAGCAAGTTGGAATCTTATTAAATGAGTAAATCAAAACTCAATTAGCAATAACTAAGAAAGAATTAGCAAGAAATACCTCAAACAGATACAAATTATTAATAGTCACAAATAATATGAACCTTATATTGGAACGCATTAGATTCATTGTTCAAGATCGGTAGAGTACATGACAACAGAACACCTGACACCTGCGTGCAAGGTTATTACGTCGGTGTCGTGGTTCGAAGCCAATAGAAATTGGACTTTATCTCAATGCACATTAGGTTGGGCTTTAAATAGGAAGTTGAGGCGTGTCGTGTTTGTCGTCGGTGTCGTGTTTGTCGTCAGTGTCGTGTTTGTCGTCGGTGTCGTGTTTGTCGTCTGTGTCGTGTTTGTCGTCTGTGTCGTGTTTGTCGTCGGTGTCGTGTTTGTCGTCGGTGTCGTGTTTGTCGTCGATTCAATTGGTATATAAGCACCTACAATATTTTATGGAGGGATTCATTCATTCAGTTTTATTCCTTCGTCAAGTACACGTCTCGAAAAAGTGTTGTTCCGCAGTATTATTTTAAATTAGGGAAAGTATTCGAAGTTATTGTGGGTTGGGACGCGTGTTAGATTTCAGTGAAATGTATTTACGTTTCGTAGCTTAGTTTGGGGTTGATAGGGGGGTAGCATGAGGCTTTCTCCCGTAATTCCCAGAATGAGGAAGGACGAAGTACTCCGGATTTGCTTAGGATCATCGAGGATAGGGATACGGGACGCGAGTGTTTTCTTTTCCAGCATTCTCACCTCTCTCTGGGTCAAGATTCCCTAGGCACCGCCCCATAAGGGTTACCCCTGTGATCCTGCTTGTGGTACAGAGAGAAAACCCCCCGCCGTACGCATTGCACCAAGCGTACAACCCTTTTTCCTTCCCCATCCGCTTATGGTCTTAGGTCTCTGGCCATAAGTAGGTATCCTTGTTATGTATATGTGTAGTATATTTCACGACCGTATTAGGCTTAGGGCTAGGCGAGTTTTAGGGTATAGGTACTCAAGAGAATTAACTCATCTCGCTTCTGTACCAAATAGGTTAGGAACAATCTCATTGCACTTCGAGATTGCTACATGCGCAATTAAATTAAATGTGAGATATAATCTCTAGTTTTGAAAATACTTACACACTTACCAGTATAGGGACATCTGATGTAGGGCATGAGAAATAGGTCAGTGTTTGATAGGTTGGGAATACTAAGTTTTAATGGAAACCGTCAGGGAAACGCCGTTAGTGATGAATCTTCATAAAGATTTAAGATGTAGGGACGTCAGGGCTCGTTCGGCTTGAGGATCTCCAATAACGTGGGGATAAATAATATTTTAGGTCTGGATTAGTTATTGTTAGATAATTTAGGATTATTCCATCTATTCATCCATCCATCATTGGATTCTGTATTATAAAAAAGGGGTTTCTTATTTCACTAAACCCTAATAGTTAAATTAATCAATTTTGGTAAAGATGTTCCATTTGAAAGTCAAAATATTGAGATAATATTTGACTGTAAAAGAGCCTATAAATAGAAAGCTTTCAGAAAGTATTTGAACTTACATACCTACCAAACTTCAAAATCAGAGCTAATAAGCAACTGATAGTTTGAGCCTATAAAAGCCATAACTTTCATCACAGAACTCAAATAAAGTTATTACCAAAAATCTACATGGGTAAAAAGAATAATTTCAATTTATAAATAATTACTTATTCTCTTAAATATTGAGATGGCTGAAGGATGTATTTGTTTGTACTAGTAAGGGAAAAATAAACCCCTCTGAAGGCAAAAGTTAGCCACTGGTTGTTTCTATATACCTTACCGGAGTAGAACAACTGTTTTCAACAACTGGTATTAAATAGATACAACTTCTTGAACTAAAAATAAAGTTCTATTACACCAAAAAGATTATATTTGGAAGTATTGAAATTATTCAGTTTGGAGTCTATGTAGAATTCACTCTTTACTTACTAAAAATGGCTGAAGGTCTGAAAGGTATAAAAGAAAATAAAAGATTCCCTCATAATGCATAAAGTCATGATTTAGATGTTCCTCCCTTAAAAGGTAAAATAACTATGATAGTTACATTCATTCATAATAATGTTCATTCAACTTTACAAAAGCTTAAAGCTTTTTTCAGAAAATGCATCCCGGAAGCCTTTAAAGTGGTGTGTTACTAATTTATCATAAAATGATATTATTGTCCAGCATCGAACCCAAAGTTAGGCCCATCTGGTTTTCTTGCCCTTCTTTCCAGATTGGTTGTAATCGAACGGGCAGGATTTTGTCCCACATAATTAGTACTTATATGTACAATACACTCAAATATTCAAGTACATTTATGTACTTTATCTCCTATATCTTTCAGGAGGATTCATTAGTCTGGTGACGGAATCCACTGGGACGGCGGTGGCGGGGCTGTTTTCCCAATCAAATAAAAAAAAAAACATTTTATAGAGCAGATCAACTGTTTTCCTGATATAAGAATAATGTAAAACAAGAGACTAAAATACTCTACAACTACTCTGTTTCAATAATTATACTCCATCAAAGTTTATTATGACCTTATCTACTATTAATGTAGATCACAGTTCCAATTTACATTCAACTAAGATTTCTACCAAGTAACGGGTACATTTAATTGAGTAGCATAAAGAAAATTTCAATTTTACCAGACTTATCGTTTTATGAGAGGAAGCCTTACAACTATTTAATAGATCAAAGTTTCGTTACTATTACTAAAAGGAAAGTCACATTCTTGAATATTTAATACAAAGATCTAATAAATAAAATAACATAACTCTCATAAGGTTTTTCTGCAGTCTTACAGAGCCCTAATTCTCGACAGCCAATTTATAACTTATGTAATCATCCATTTGAACATAATGGGGAACTAAGCCAAAACTATACCCTCGCCTTGTTGTGAATTCTTTACAACTAAATTAACACTAATTTGCTTAGGTTAACGGGAAATCTAGAACTTAGGATTCTTAGAATATTTGTCAGGGTCAGGTTAGGTCAGTCTCATCCCTTACTACTCTAAAAGAACTAGGGTTACTAACTGAGGTGCATAACGTAAGGTCCTGTCCACCATTAGCGATCACATTTGGCCAAGTTACTGATCAAAACATCTGTATATCTGTATATAGGTATCTAGGAGATAATAAGTAGGTAGGTTTAAGTAGCTAGGTTTAGTTAGGTGGGAGGTTAGATGGTACAATGTAGGTGCCGTGAACCACGATGTAAGAAGTAAGGTTTTTTCTTCTAGTATTTTAGTTTTATACAAATGTTTTGATATAGTTATATGGCCTTAAGGCCACAATTGTTGCCGTGTATATAGGAAAGGGTTGAGGGATGATTGACTGGTAAATAGATCTATGGGATAGGGGGGAAAGTCTTTATCTAGTTTCCACGGACAGTCTATATTAAGTTTATAACATTATAAGAGTATTAGTGCTGAACGACTGTCTTTTCGAAGGGAGGTGAGGTGATTTGCAGCTTGAGTAGACAGGGTAATTAAATATTTTCCTCAAATGGTGAAGTCATGGATTCTCTTTGTTTTCATCGACTGCGACACTTGCTATAGCTTCAAAGGAGTACTGTCAAGTTATTTATCTCTAGTTTAGGGCTTCAGTACATCTATACATGATTTAAGACCTGAAAGATAAAATGAAATATTAGTAAAACTCATCATGGGTTTAAATTTCTTAATACAGATTATTTTACAGGGAAATTCCTTTTAAAAGTTTAACTCCACTATATGTAAGGTTGCATACGGAAGGTTGGTTAGTTAAAAGGGATATAAATTCAGTCAGATGAGAGTTCCATCTTTCAAAGTACTAAAAGTAACATTATTCTGTGAAAGATAATCATGAACAAGTAATATGCATATCTTATATACTTGTATTCTACTTTTAAAATCAAAATATAAGAGGTTTAGCTAGGTAAGGAAAGGATTTTGCAAAATTACCTGTAATAAGGAGTCCCGTTGATACATTCAGTTGTTGGTAAGGAACAGCATAGTGAACCAGTTTGGAATGTCAGTTCTTTGTGGAGTCGGTTTATCAGAATTATAGCAGAAGTGATCTGTAAACAAATTATAAATCTTGTATGAGAAGTTAAAAGTTTTGGATATAGGTTAGGTTGTCTGACATAGGACCAAAAATACTGATAAAAGTACCTAATAGCAAGCGTATTGCAGAAGTATTTACTATTCCTTGAGTGGGACTACATTAATTAACTTTAATGGGGATTTGACATTGTTTACGTAGGAAATTAAATTATAAAGTATAGCAATAGGTCAGAGTTTCGAAGAGAGGTCACGATTTAGGACTTTAATTTATAACATTCAATGGAAGGGAAAACTTAATATAGCTATATAAAGCTTCGTTTTCTTATAAAATTAAGTGGAAAACTCAATATTGATTGGCTAGTGAAATCTTTTGGGAAAAATTTAGTAGAAAACTTACCTTGTTTATGGATAGTATAAAATCTGGCTTTGTTGGAATGCTCATTGATTATCTGTGGTAAATAGGTTTATTGTAGCGTTTAAGTGAAGTATTTACAGCACATTTACAAACATAAACTTGTATTAATTTTTTAGAAATTAAAATAGAAAAAAATTGCGTCTTAGAAAAATAGTGTTGCCAGTAATAAATTTTAAATTCCGCTAAGTCTGTCTATTGGGAAAGTCCGTCAAAAAAATCCGTGATACTTATCCTTACCCATAAGTAAATTTCGTCACGCACGACACTAAAATGCTTTAATATTTACGAAGTCTCTTTATTAATTATACTATATAAAATCAAAGTTTATATTTTGCCGTTTCAACTGTAGAGGCCAAAGATTGACCATAAGTTTTCGTAGTTGTTTTAATCCTGTTAGTATGTTCAAAATTTGATTAACCGTTGTAGTCATCTTACTCCGGGAAAAATAGAAGGAAAAGAATCCGTCAGCTTTTAACATAGTATTTATCCTGGTTTAACATCATCCTAATTCGCCGTATTTTACGGTAAATCTTTCAGGTTAGCAATACTATAGGTATAGGCAAACCACTGATTACCATAGTAGGGTGACGTTTCGAAACGAGCAAAAGTCATTCGGAGTGATGTTGGTTTCGCCCTACAGCGTTCAAAGATTGACACGAGTTAAACCGGAAAGTGTCTTGTTTTTGTGTTTTGAAACGCTTCGGAGTAATTCAAAAATTACACTGGGCCACCTGATTTGTGCAACCAGATTTTCTTTCTCTTTCTCGTACATAGATTTGTCTCTTTCTAATAAACGAGTAAATTTTCACAATATAATCACACGTTTTGAAACGCTTCCTTGGTAATCTATGCAAGTAGTGTTCCGTTTTGCGCATGTTGCTCATTGTAGGGTTGCAAGATGTTTCGATTTGGACGTCGCACTTATTGCTAAACTAAAAGATAGCGCAACAAGATGTATTTCATCCGCGTGTCGCCACCAGGCCACCACTGTTAGTTTATTTGAAGTTCAGTATTTAGTGGTTTCGTTTCGGAATAATATTCAAGCGTTGAAGATTAAAACTATCTAGATCGTGCTTGAGTAAGGTCAGATAGCAAACTATGTTTGGCTGGTTACGTATTTTTACACTGGTACTTGGTAAAATGCTAGGAAACTAAAGAAAGGGGGAAAGAAAATATCTAGGAAATTAAGTATTATATTATGATTTAGCAAGCAAGCGGCTTTTTCAAATGAGTGTCTAAAACAAAGTGTAGGTAGTCATTGAGCATGTCATGGGTTAGTTAATAAATTTTTGATACGGGAAACAGGTTGGTTAGACACAATCAATCATAGCTGGTTTAGTAAGTAGAAGTTACATAATTAGATAAAGTGAATACCCCGTCTCTTTCCTAAGTGAGTAAGGATTTATAATGTTAATAGTGTTTATTATGTACATTATCAGAGCTGTGTTTGACTCGGTGTAGAGACATAGGTTTGGTAAAGCGACTGTCTCTCTCTTTCTCTCTCTCTCTCATGTGATTAAATTAATGCAGCGCTATCTTGCTTGTTGTCAGCGTTAAAACCTGTTAAAATTTAATAATACCATTCAGAGCATATAGGTGTCTATTAGAGTAATATTTTAAGTTGTCTATGGGATAGGTAGATATCATAACAATCTAGGAGTTTTTTATTCATCTACTGTAATTCGTTTTGAATTCCGTCCAAACCTGAAATAGTATTAATAGTAACAGAAGTTAAATTGAAGGGTTGCAGTTAATTTATTAGTTGTATTTAGATTACTTAAAAATTCTCTTGGATGTTCTAAATGATTGATCAATCAAGTTATTTAGGTAACAATCATTAAACTTATATGAGTGTAGACTATTAGATAAAAATGTATAGTTGATAGAATTAAAATATAAAGGAGTACGAAGTTTAGTTGTACCATCGTAACTATATAAACTGAATTAAAAAGTTAGCTAGCTATTACTTGCAACTATCAATATATTCACATAAATACAGTCTTAACTTACGTTAAAATTATAGCTTTGAAAAATATACTATTAGCGAGAATCTACATAAAGGAACTAGTCTGCCGAGAGTTAAAGTTTGCAGGATCTTAGTTTCGAAGGTTTTATTATATTTATGTCAGTTGTGGTATTTACCAAATATATTTATACAGATGGGTGCCTACTTATTGGGTATAATGAACCGATTTTAGATAGACAATAAAGGAAACCGTATACATTTCAGTCAAGTAATTTTAAACTCGTTGCGAAAGTCGGAATAATATAAATTATATATTATTTCTATGTTTATTATAGGACTAATAGGAAGGGTTATGTATAACATTCAAAATTTTTAATCGCTGGTAATTTACTGTCATGATTTTGAGTAGAGTAGGAGTGAGAAGTTTAGTAAAACGGTATGAGTCATCTGTCGCAAAGGGTTAAGTAATGGATCAGTAATACATTCAACTCAGTTGGTAGAGCAATCGCCCGTTTAGCGAGAGGTCCCATATTCGAATCACGGTTCAGACCTCCTCACGTCCAGGTTTACTTTACAGGGCGATTACACTGTCTTAAGTCTATAAAATTAATTTGATATAATATTGATTGATCTGAGAAATTAGATATTAAAGTTTATTGAGAAGGGGGGTTTAGCTGAGATTCGGGAGAAAATGGAGGGTTAGTAAGATGGGATTATTAAATACATAGCTTGAATAAAGTAATGTTTACATTTAACTAAATTAGGTTCTTTGTATACTGTGGATAGCAAAAAGGTTCAGGATAATATCGTATGTATTTAAAAAAGGTGTGTTTAAATTTAGAGAGTAGTTGTGTATAGATGAAGAAATGTTTTGAGCCTGTCGAGAATGGGGAAAGGTCGCAGTAGGGTAAAAATAATAGGATTTTGCATATGGGAGATATAAAACTTAAATTACTTCCTTATCTTAAATGATGTTACCACATCCCAGTAAGTTGTATTCTAAAATTTAAAATTAGATAGACATGGATTTGTTGATGAATTGATACATAGATAATAAATTCGTGGTTCTATTTGTAGAATTTTATTTTCGAACCCGGGTTCAGTCAGTGTGATGATAAATTTAATAAATATGTTTTAAATTTTACCATTTTAGTTTATGAGTCACGGTTTTATAGATGTAAAATTTTAATTTGGTTGAACGTTTAGTAAAGTCTGTGGAGTTAGTAGTTACGGAAGTATGGATTTTAAAATAAGAAAAGTTAATAGTATTGATCTAACGGATTTACTTTTGATATGGAGTAGTGGTTTGATATAACGGTTCTTTTGATTGTTTAACATACAGAACTCTACTCTAAATAAAGATAAAGACTAATATTAGGGAGCATGCTCTGATAAGAATATCATCAAAGAGGGTAACATTATAGGAGTAGTATGTGATATTAGGAGGGCATTTGGCTGAGTTAGGCACATCTGAGGATAAAGTGGCAGGTTGAAGATATCTAAAGGATCTGAGGAAACAAAGAAAAATTTAAAAAGGTGTTTGAATACTTAGAAATTCAAAAATAGTTAACTAAACTTTCTTATGAGTTTCAGATACTGAAAAGCAAGAAAAGAAGTGGATTGAAATCTGATATAATATAATATGATAACTTGTTAAAGGTTAAAAAAAGGTTGCTCAGTAAATAATCATTACTAAGACAAATGAAATGTAATAATAATTGAATATTGAATTAAACTGATTTACTTAAAACAATTTTTATCTTGTTTTATTCAAGTAAAGTTAAATAAAATGTATTGAAACAAAATATTGGTTTTTCATTCTGGTAATTACCTGGTTATAATATATTGGTAATGGTAAAAATGGTATTATTAGGAAGGTAATCAATGTAAGTCCATATTTGTTGGGTTGGTGACTCGTTAGAGTGGCGTGCTGAAGAGAATGAGGAGGAATGAATGAGGAGGAATGAATGTGTCGGTGAAAGAAATGACTTTGACTATAACAATGACTTTGACTTACTTTGACAAATGAAAGGGCCTAGCGAGGCAACAATTACAAGAGCATGGATATATTTTATTGTCATTTTATCCCAGAGGCATAAAACTAAACAAACGAACTATTAAGATGATTATGAGTTAGGTTAAGGTCATATTGACTATTACAGTATAAACTGTGATTCTTGGTAGTTCACACTCCACACGCAGCAACTTATCTTTTCCTCGACAACTCCACATTCACCGAGTAGTTGACTGGATATTAATATTGGAAGATATTCTAGACTGGAGAATTGGTCAACTGGGTTCCTATCATGAGAGCTATTAAAGTGATCCAGATTTTGAAGGAGATACAATGGCGCATCTATTGTTCAAATTGAAAAGATAGAATTCGGCTAGAAGGATATTGTATTGCCACTAGGGCTGGCCTGACTCACAACCAGGTTCTTCTGGAGAGTTTGGACCTCCTTGCTTGATTGATATTTATTCATGACTAATTTAACAAAATGTTGGAATGTCAACTGATTTAATGTTTGAGTGACTATTTGGTATAAAAACACACCACATTATTACATTCTGGGAGAAAGGTGATGATAAAGTAAAAAGGTATTTTTTATGGTTATTTGTGAATAGCGAGGATGAAAATTTCCTCCGGTTAAGGTACACTAACCTGTGTAAATTTTGGGGAAAGGCTGTAACAGTTCAGACCTCTTTGCGGTCTTCGTTACGATTCACAAATAAGTTATGATGATGGGCGAGAACAAAATTTATATAATCACACGGCTATCTTGTAAATAAGTGTGCATTTTACTATATACATAAGTTTTAAATATGATCGGTGCAGTTGCTGATGTTCGATAACAATTATTGTCTTTCTTGTCCGAATGATTCGGAGGGGTAAGAGAAATTCACTAGATGAAACGGTATAGTTTTTATTATTCTGATAAGCTTTAAACCATAAAGATACTAATTAACTTGAAATTTATCGTAAATTTACATCAAGGACGACGTCATCATACCTAAAACACTTTCAGAATATCTAGTCCTTATTTCTAAATGTAGCAAGTTGGAATCTTATTAAATGAGTAAATCAAAACTCAATTAGCAATAACTAAGAAAGAATTAGGAAGAAATACCTCAAACAGATACAAATTATTAATAGTCACAAACAATATGAACCTTATATTGGAACGCATTAGATTCATTGTTCAAGATCGGTAGAGTACATGACAACAGAACACCTGACACCTGCGTGCAAGGTTATTACGTCGGTGTCGTGGTTCGAAGCCAATAGAAATTGGACTTTATCTCAATGCACATTAGGTTGGGCTTTAAATAGGAAGTTGAGGCGTGTCGTGTTTGTCGTCGGTGTCGTGTTTGTCGACGGTGTCGTGTTTGTCGTCAGTGTCGTGTTTGTCGTCGGTGTCGTGTTTGTCGTCTGTGTCGTGTTTGTCGTCTGTGTCGTGTTTGTCGTCGGTGTCGTGTTTGTCGTCGGTGTCGTGTTTGTCGTCGGTGTCGTGTTTGTAGTCGGTGTCGTGTTTGTCGTCGATTCAATTGGTATATAAGCACCTACAATATTTTATGGAGGGATTCATTCATTCAGTTTTATTCCTTCGTCAAGTACACGTCTCGAAAAAGTGTTGTTCCGCAGTATTATTTTAAATTAGGGAAAGTATTCGAAGTTATTGTGGGTTGGGACGCGTGTTAGATTTCAGTGAAATGTATTTACGTTTCGTAGCTTAGTTTGGGGTTGATAGGGGGGTAGCATGAGGCTTTCTCCCGTAATTCCCAGAATGAAGAAGGACGAAGTACTCCGGAATTGCTTAGGATCATCGAGGATAGGGATACGGGACGCGAGTGTTTTCTTTTCCAGCATTCTCACCTCTCTCTGGGTCAAGATTCCCTAGGCACCGCCCCATAAGGGTTATCCCTGTGATCCTGCTTGTGGTACAGAGAGAAAACCCCCCGCCGTACGCATTGCACCAAGCGTACAACCCTTTTTCCTTCCCCATCCGCTTATGGTCTTAGGTCTCTGGCCATAAGTAGGTATCCTTGTTATGTATATGTGTAGTATATTTCACGACCGTATTAGGCTTAGGGCTAGGCGAGTTTTAGGGTATAGGTACTCAAGAGAATTAACTCATCTCGCTTCTGTACCAAATAGGTTAGGAACAATCTCATTGCACTTCGAGATTGCTACATGCGCAATTAAATTAAATGTGAGATATAATCTCTAGTTTTGAAAATACTTACACACTTACCAGTATAGGGACATCTGATGTAGGGCATGAGAAATAGGTCAGTGTTTGATAGGTTGGGAATACTAAGTTTTAATGGAAACCGTCAGGGAAACGCCGTTAGTGATGAATCTTCATAAAGATTTAAGATGTAGGGACGTCAGGGCTCGTTCGGCTTGAGGATCTCCAATAACGTGGGGATAAATAATATTTTAGGTCTGGATTAGTTATTGTTAGATAATTTAGGATTATTCCATCTATTCATCCATCCATCATTGGATTCTGTATTATAAAAAAGGGGTTTCTTATTTCACTAAACCCTAATAGTTAAATTAATCAATTTTGGTAAAGATGTTCCATTTGAAAGTCAAAATATTGAGATAATATTTGACTGTAAAAGAGCCTATAAATAGAAAGCTTTCAGAAAGTATTTGAACTTACATACCTACCAAACTTCAAAATCAGAGCTAATAAGCAACTGATAGTTTGAGCCTATAAAAGCCATAACTTTCATCACAGAACTCAAATAAAGTTATTACCAAAAATCTACATGGGTAAAAAGAATAATTTCAATTTATAAATAATTACTTATTCTCTTAAATATTGAGATGGCTGAAGGATGTATTTGTTTGTACTAGTAAGGGAAAAATAAACCCCTCTGAAGGCAAAAGTTAGCCACTGGTTGTTTCTATATACCTTACCGGAGTAGAACAACTGTTTTCAACAACTGGTATTAAATAGATACAACTTCTTGAACTAAAAATAAAGTTCTATTACACCAAAAAGATTATATTTGGAAGTATTGAAATTATTCAGTTTGGAGTCTATGTAGAATTCACTCTTTACTTACTAAAAATGGCTGAAGGTCTGAAAGGTATAAAATAAAATAAAAGATTCCCTCATAATGCATAAAGTCATGATTTAGATGTTCCTCCCTTAAAAGGTAAAATAACTATGATAGTTACATTCATTCATAATAATGTTCATTCAACTTTACAAAAGCTTAAAGCTTTTTTCAGAAAATGCATCCCGGAAGCCTTTAAAGTGGTGTGTTACTAATTTATCATAAAATGATATTATTGTCCAGCATTGAACCCAAAGTTAGGCCCATCTGGTTTTCTTGCCCTTCTTTCCAGATTGGTTGTAATCGAACGGGCAGGATTTTGTCCCACATAATTAGTACTTATATGTACAATACACTCAAATATTCAAGTACATTTATGTACTTTATCTCCTATATCTTTCAGGAGGATTCATTAGTCCGGTGACGGAATCCACTGGGACGGCGGTGGCGGGGCTGTTTTCCCAATCAAATAAAAAAAAAACATTTTATAGAGCAGATCAACTGTTTTCCTGATATAAGAATAATGTAAAACAAGAGACTAAAATACTCTACAACTACTCTGTTTCAATAATTATACTCCATCAAAGTTTATTATGACCTTATCTACTATTAATGTAGATCACAGTTCCAATTTACATTCAACTAAGATTTCTACCAAGTAACGGGTAGGTACATTTAATTGAGTAGCATAAAGAAAATTTCAATTTTACCAGACTTATCGTTTTATGAGAGGAAGCCTTACAACTATTTAATAGATCAAAGTTTCGTTACTATTACTAAAAGGAAAGTCACATTCTTGAATATTTAATACAAAGATCTAATAAATAAAATAACATAACTCTCATAAGGTTTTTCTGCAGTCTTACAGAGCCCTAATTCTCGACAGCCAATTTATAACTTATGTAATCATCCATTTGAACATAATGGGGAACTAAGCCAAAACTATACCCTCGCCTTGTTGTGAATTCTTTACAACTAAATTAACACTAATTTGCTTAGGTTAACGGGAAATCTAGAACTTAGGATTCTTAGAATATTTGTCAGGGTCAGGTTAGGTCAGTCTCATCCCTTACTACTCTAAAAGAACTAGGGTTACTAACTGAGGTGCATAACGTAAGGTCCTGTCCACCATTAGCGATCACATTTGGCCAAGTTACTGATCAAAACATCTGTATATCTGTATATAGGTATCTAGGAGATAATAAGTAGGTAGGTTTAAGTAGCTAGGTTTAGTTAGGTACCGGGCTAGATGGCACAGTCACTCTAGTATGGGATGACGTCGCTTTTTGACGTTTGTAAGATCGAGTTCGGACTCAAAATGCACTCTGAATCTCAGCTTCAGCCTAAGCCTGAGATTCAGAGTGCATTTTGAGTCCGAGCTCAATCTTACAAACGTCAAAAAGCGACGTGCTCTCAGGCTGAGATTCAGAGTGCTGTTTGAGTCCGAACTCGTGAGGAACTCAATCTTACAAACGTCACTCTAATATGAGATCACGTCACATTTTGACGTTTGTGAGATTGAGTTCGGACTCAAAATGCACTCTTGGGCTGAGATTCAGAGTGCATTTTGGATCGGGACTCAATCTTACAAACGTCAAAAAGCGACTTGATCTCATACTAGAGTGACGTTTGTAAGATTGAGTTCCTCTTGAGTTCGGAATCAAAATGCACTCTGAATCTCACCCTGAATCTCAGCCTCATACTAGAGTGACGTTTGTAAGATTGAGTTCCTCTTGAGTTCGGACTAAAAATGCACTCTGAATCTCAGCCTAAGACGCGCCTATAGCTTGCATAAGTATACATAAGTATACTCCAAGGGCTAGATGGTTGTTTTTATCGACTATGGTTCTTTATCTGAGGACTATAGCGTAAGGCATAGACATTTATCTGAGGCGTAGTCTTAATAGTATTATCCTACTAAATTAGAACACTTTGAAAACTCATGCGTTCTTGTGAAACTGTTCGAGATAAATTGTCTATGCATGCGTAAAGTCTTAATAGTATTATCCTACTAAATTAGAACACCTTGACAACTCATGCGTTCTTGTGAAACTGTTCGACAACCATAATTATACGGATAAATTGTCTATGCATAATTGTCTATGGCGTGGCTAGAAACCTTGAAGTGTCAAATTAAACTGTTTTGTTTTGTTTGCTTGACTGATATTCTGAGATATTATTTCTTTTTTTTTTCAAACGGTAGGTACATCATTGAAATATTTATTTATTTATTTAATATTTGGAAGTCTTACAGCTTAATAACTTACAATATAATACATAAATTGATAAACCTATGCCATTGACAAGTCTCCGTATATGGATAGACAAGAAAAGAAAGGAAAATAAATAGAACTAAATGAAGTTTGCAGAATAAGAAAATACTAAGATATTACAAGAATATAATAATTAAAGGTTAATTAATAAGTAAACAATACTATAAGGTACACAACTATCCAAATAAATACTACATATTGTCAGGGTTGAAAAAACAATTTGCTAGATTCCTTTTCACAGAAGTGTCACTGGTGCAGAATATGTCAATATCAAGAGATGAATTGTTGATTGAAATGGGTGCTCTTTGTATAAACGAATTTCTTCTAGAGTTAGTGTGCAATCGCGGTACATGTAATCTTACCCGTTGTCTTAGACCAGGGCCATTGAAACGTAGTCCAATCTTAGACAGTAATTCAGCGCAATCCACGGATCCATTCGCTATTCTGATAAAAAAACATATGTCGCTTATTTGACGCCGCGCCGTATATGAAGTGGAAGGAAGTGGTAACGCTTGCATCTGTGTTCATAATTGATCGATAAAATAAGGCATAAAATTGAACGGGATTACGCGTCTTTTATTATAGGAATACCAAAAAGCGTTTATGACAAATTATGTCAACCGGAAGTATGGCCACTAAATGCAGAATTTTGTGAGTGGATTTGGTTTCGGAGACCGACCAATAAACCAAATGAGACAAAATTATAGAACTGTGGAAATTGTCTATCAGAACGTAAGGGGACTTCGCACGAAATTAGATTGTTTTAAAGCAAGTATTGAATCGTCTAACGCTGATTTGTATGCGATCACAGAAACGGGATGTTACGAAAGTATTCATGATAAAGAATTAGTTCCACCGAGATATCAAATATTGCGTTGCGATCGAACTGACGGACGTAAGCAGGGGGGCGTGTGCCTGGTGGCTACACCCCAATACGAATTGCGACGAGTACTTATACCGGACAACGTTAACATTGATTCGCGTGTGTTTGAACTAGTGTGTGCTACTGTTCATTACAATAATAGACTATTATTCTTGTGTTGCGTTTTTTATATTCCTCCAGACAGTGCCGAAAGTGAATATATGATTTTATTTAGTGTTATAGAAAAACTGAGTACTCAGTATAAGAATAGGATTCTAGTAGTAGGAGATTTAAATTTATTTTCATGCAATGATAATACTAAGAACTATTATGAATATTTATTAACATTTTGTAAGTTCACTCAGTGTAATGAAATTCCTAACTGCAACAATCGTCAGCTGGACTTAGTATTGAGTTCGTTGAGTATGTGCGGCTCGGGCTCAGTGTCTGTAGGACTGGAGGATGGGCTGGTGCCCGTAGACAAGTACCACCCGCCGCTTGCAATAAGCGTACCGCTTACACGCGGATCTTGTCAAACTCCGACCTCAGTAATTAATGACACGGCTCATTCCGACACTCCGCAGTGGAACTTCGCAAAGGCAGACTTCCCTTTAATGTATTCGGCACTAGGGTCTGTAGACTGGACAACTTTTTATACAATTAATGACCCAGAAAACGCTTTAGATTATTTTTACGATAAAATAAATAGTATCACCGATGATTGCGTTCCAAGAAAAAAGCGAAATATTATGGAGTCTAAGTATAGTTACCCAGAGTGGTACACCTCCGATATTATACGCGACATCAAAAAGAAGGCTGAACTTCACAAGCAGTATAAACTGAGTAAATTAAGGTATGATTACGACGTGTTTGCTCGATTAAGGGCTAGGGTTAAAAAAAACATAGCATTGGCACACGATCAGCATCGGGACCGAGTTCAGAGTCATCTTGCAAGGGATCCTAAGGCATTTTGGAGCTATATAAGAACAAAAAGAGGCAATGTGAACAATCCAAGGCTCTTAAAGAACGGAAACATTATTGCAGAAAGTGAGTGTGTGAACGAGTTTGCCGAGTTCTTTCAGTCAGTGTACAGCACGGAAAGGGCTGAACTAGATGTAAAGACTGCGGTGGCAGCGGGAGGAATGGGAGGGGCACGGGTACACGTGGCACAATTACAACTTGCTGAGGTACGTGCCGCTCTCTCAACCCTCAAGCCGAAACGCTCCGCAGGACCTGATGGTATTCCTGCTTATATATACAGAGACTGTCGCGCAGTACTAGAAGATCCACTGCTCCACCTGTATAACGTGTGCCTCAGGGCGGCGACTTTTCCTGAATGTTGGAAGTTAACTCGGGTTGTGCCTGTTCCAAAGGGGGGAGGGGGTACGAACGTGGCCGACTATCGACCGATAGCAGTTCTGTCTTCGCCTGCCAAGGTGTTTGAATCAGCCGTGCAGAAGAACATGTACTCGCAGGTGAGAGCACAGATATCGGACGCACAGCACGGATTCAGGCCGGGACGCAGCACTGCAAGCAATTTACTTAACTTCATGAACTATGTGGTGCCTTCGATCGATGCTGGCATACAAGTCGATGCCGCCTATTTCGACTTCAGGAAGGCATTCGACACGGTCGACAACGATATATTGCTGGAGAAGCTCGCGGCTGTTGGTTGCACCCCACATACGCTTGAATTTTTTGCCAACTACATGCGGGATAGGAAGCAGTACGTTGAATACGCCGGTCACAGGTCTAAGCCATACTTTACTCGATCAGGGGTTAGCCAGGGTAGCAATTTGGGCCCTCTAGAATTTATTATCATGATTAATGATCTTCCTGAGGTAGTCACAAGCGCCACGTGTCTTTTGTTTGCAGACGACCTCAAGTTGCTTCAAGCTGTTACCAACAAAGCAGACAGTGAGAAACTGCAACAAGACATTAATAAAGTTGTTGATTGGAGCAAAAAGAATAAATTGTTCTTTAACACATCGAAATGCTCGGTGATCACATTTAGTCGAGCGCGCAATCCTATTCTCCACTCGTACCAAGTAGGCGAATCCCCGATGAAACGAGTACAGCAAGCACGGGACCTAGGAGTGCAGCTCAACGTTGAGCTAACATTTCGTGATCACATTACTAACATCTGTAAAAAAGCTTATAGAAACTTGGGATTCGTTCTTCGCCAAGCTCATAGTTTTACGAACATTAAGGCACTCTGTGCCTTGTACGGCGCCCTTGTAAGAAGTCAGCTGGAGAATAACGCGATCATATGGGCTCCACATGAAGCCAAATACAGCCTCATGTTGGAGCGGATTCAAAATAAATTTACTAGATACTTGTACCTTAAGCAGTACGGGGTCTATCCGTTCTACCCTTTGATGTATCCAACCTTATTTGTTCTGGGTATGGTTGGATACATCAAACTAGAGGTGAGAAGAGACCTCGTGCTGGCAAAGTATATCTTTGAGTTGTTGCGAGGCAAGCAGTTTAACCCTGGCGTACTACAATACGTGGGACTGTGCGTGCCTGATAAGTACGTAGAGAAACGTCGCCGGCCACCTCTGTTAGTGGTGCCACTTGGAAGGACCAACCTGCTGAGTTGTTCACCGTTTTCAAGAGCTTTGCGATCGCTTAACAAGGTGGCACAAGTGATTGATCTGTTTTCTTGCTCACTGAGTGAATTTACAAAGGTGACACTGTGTTACCTTTCATATCGTACATGAACATATACATGTTGCTTGTAAATTGTGTTATGTAGGGTAAAATATGTAGTTTTATTTTTATTATTTTATTTTGAAATTGTTTTGTTATATTGTAATTATTATGTGTTATTTGGTACAAGGGTGTTAATTTAAAATTATTGTATATATTATTACTGATTTATGCTACTCTATCGTCTTAGGTCCAGACCTGTAAAGATAGCTGTAAGAAAGTTAAATAAATAAATAAATAAATAAATAAATAAAATATCTTCGCTTGGCTTTAAAATCGAGATAGCGCAAAAATTTCTTTTGTACTTTCTCAATACGAGACTTATATACATCATATTGAGGGTTCCAGATTTGACAAGCATACTCGAGGTGGCTACGCACGAAGGCACAAAATAATATTTTTATTGATTTTATATTGCGGAAAAGCGCTGATGTTCTCATAATGAAACCAAGTGCTTTCATTGACTTTTTAACAATGTGGTCAATATGTTTATCGAATAAGAGTTTACTGTCATGGAATACTCCGAGGTCTTTGATATCCGAAACCTTCGCAATATTAACATTTTTCAGATTGTAACCTTTATCAATTACAGTTTGCTTGCGAGTGTAAGATATATAACAACACTTGGATGCATTTAAGTCTAATTTATTATCATCACAGAATGTTACAAATCTAACAAGATCTGATTGAAGATCTTCGACATCGGCAATATTGCGAATGGTTTTGAGAATTTTCATGTCGTCCGCGAATATGAGTACTTTAGAATTAAGAAAACATTTTTAGACGTCATTAATAAATATTATAAAAAGTAAAGGCCCCAGCAAGGAGCCTTGAGGGACCCCAGATGGTATAGGTGACCAGTCAGACCTATAACCCTTAATCACAACCGCCTACTTGCGATTATCGACGTAAGAGCAGAACCATCTGTGCAAATCACCATGAATGCCAGCCACTGCTAATTTTTCCACTAGAATATTATGATCAATTCGATCAAAACATTTACTGTAATCGGTATGGATGACATCCACCTGACCAGCACTTTCCATACCAGCTGTAATATGATCATTGGATACAACTAGGTTAGATACAGTTGAGCGGTTTCTAAGAAAACCATGTTGATCTCCGCTAAATGAAGATTTGAGCGCATTGTATATTTGCTTATGCACTACCTTTTCAAATACCTTAGCAAAGAGGCATAACTTACAAATCGGCCGATAGTTCTGTACCTTCGATTTATCACTTTTTTTGTGAATCGGTGTAACGAAGACAGATTTCCAGACAGCGGGCGCGGGCGTGACTCCTTCAAGGATACTTCGTCGGAACAATATGCATAGTAGCGTAACCAAACTTGCGGCGCATTTAACTATGAGTTGCGCGGGTATGTTGTCAAGTCCCAGACTTGGAAAGATCCAACGCACGTAGCAGGCCAAGCACCTCCTTGTCTGTAATTTCTATTGTGCTAATGCTACAAGTATTATACTCAGATTCACAAGAAGGACTCGCAGTTTGATGGGTGTTATCAGCAGAAAGAAAAGTTAAGTGAAAGTACTGGGCGAAGAGTTGACTAATTGATTCACCCGTATCAGCCGCAACGTTTTGGTAATTCATAATACTAGGATAATTGCTTGTTTTATTTTTGCTTTTGACATACGTCCAAAAGGCTTTTGGATTTTTTGTAATAGAGGCCTCTATATGAGCTATGTAAGAATCAAAACATTCCTGCTCCAGAGTTTCAGCTCGATTACGGAGAAAAGAGGACGATGTATAGTCTGATTTATTACCGTATACTTTGTATTTACAGTGGTATTTATGCTTTTCTTTTAGAACTTTAATTAAGGCTGAACTATACCATGGCGGATAATTATTTGATTTGATTGATTTTGTAGGTATGTACAAATCCCTGCACTCGTATGATAATTTGTAGAACTCAGATACAGCGAGATCAATACTACCCTCACTCAGCAACTGGGTCCCATCTGTTTTGTCGAGCATGGAACATATGGCACTATCCATCCATCCATCCATCAGCCTGTTTCGTCCACTGCTGGACATAGGCCTTTCCAGGAGTTCACCACTCTTGGCGGTCCTCCTGGAAGAAATGCCCATACTCACACACGCTGGGCAGGTGGGTTGGTGAGCGCGGTGCCGAAACCCTTGCACTAGTGACGCCGCTGCCCGTCACCAGTCTGATTTATATAAGGCCCGGCAATTGGGGATGGATATACCGCCATCCGTCGGTCCCAGGCAATGGTGGGCCGCCTGGTTTTTTGCCTGAGAGCTGTCCTCTTACTTTCCCCCGAATAATTTCGGGAGGATTTCCGAGTAAGATGGTGGTACTGTAGCAACCAAAGTTGATACTTTTGGCTACAGTACCTACTCATATATTCAATTATTTATTTAACTACTGGCCCCGTCTAAATGTGAATTTCAACTAACTTAGCCAGGGGCGGGACCAAAATTTATTATCATAATATCGACTTCGATCCTATGTCAGCTGTGTTTGACTTCAAAATAGAATGTGTCTCTTGCATAGAATCTCTTGCGATGTTTTAAATTTGGAATACATTGCGCTTTTCAAGAAGTGGTACGGTCGACTATGCCAAATCTGTATGCATTCCATAACATTTGTAACCTTATAGCTATAGCGACATAAGTGTCGTATTGGTTGGAGAGGAAACGATAATTTTACACTCTTTCTGTGGGCAAGCTTTCCTGTAGCGCCGATATAATTTTTTTCAATGTTTTCAGGTCATAAACCAAACGAATTTATTGCCATTTGGACAGGACGTCAAAGGTTAGATTTCAGAAACATGTTAATATTTTTTAGAGAGCAGAGCGCTTCCTGGAAAGTTTCATTGAGGTAGGAAGCGGTAAAGCGGGCAGTTTAATAATAAATAAATATTCTTAAAATTTGAAGCGTTAAAGTGATGTAATCTCTTATGTAAGAACGTTGAATAATAATAATAAAACATATACATATAATTTAGGAGTTTTGACTGGTACTGTTTTCCAGTTTTATTGATGAAAGGATTTCTAAAAGAGCTCAGAATTGTTTACAAAGCAGAAAAACAGGAACGAAGTTCTTTGATCTAGAAATATATTAAATTTTATTTATTCTATTTTTTTCCCACCTCATTTGCATCTTGAAACTTGTTGACTCGGTTATTCCTACCTCTATGTTCTTCGACATAGCAAAAACTGCAGTCTTCAGGGCATTAATTTTTAAGTTTGACAAGATTTTTTTCAGATTGGTAAATACACTTCAGATAGGTTTTGACGGGTAATAAAATAGAAAATTAATGTGTCTACGGGGGCGGAACATAGAATAATCTGGGTGAGAGAAGGAGCTGATTTAAAGGAAATCAGGGTTTTTTTAAGGACAGTCAAGCACGAGTCGGAGAGTGCAGTTGATCTCGAAGCGCGTACGGGTCGTCAAATCGCGGAATAAAACCTCGGAAGGATATTGGTCTATTGGTACGAGTCGCGTAACACGTTATAAGAGTGTCGAGTATCGTGTACCTACATCGAAAGTGTGGATTTGCAACGAATAAAGCTTCGTTATTTAAATATAGTCTGAAAGTGTTTACAGTGCGTCGGTGAAGTGCGTTCGTAATTGCGTAAAACTAAATTAGCTAATTTAAATTTTACCCGCAACGGTTTTCTCATGATACTCAATAGAAACGAAATATTATTATTTCGCTATAGAGGCGTCGCGAAAATAGCGGGTGTACAATATTTATAAATATCAAGTATCTACATCAGAAATTTATTTATGTAACACGTTTTATATTTATCCTTTATCCCTATAGCTATCTAGGTCCTGAAGGAGATTATATTATATTATTTTAGCTTTCCTTCGTCTGGCAGAGATACTTATATTTTGATCTAGTATAGACGGTCTGTGGAAATTACGACAATTTTAGGTGAAGGAACTAGCAGAAACAATTCTTACCTTTTTCCCTATATTTAGGTTTTCTTCATACAGGTGTTTCTTTTTTTTCCAGCTTTCCTTTTTTTTATAGCTAGATCAACGAGATCCAGGGCTGAAAATTTCCACATGACTGTTCTCAAACTTCTGTCTTTAGGTTTTATTTTAGAACCTTTTGTGAAAATGGAGTATTGTGTATCTAATATTATTTTAGGAACCAAGGGGTTTAGGAACGTAGAGTTTTTCCAAGGGTAAAGCATTTAGGTGTGTGACCGGGCCAGGTGTGCAGTTAGCTGTGGAGGGAAGCCTTACTTTTATGTTTGTGTCTGAAACCATGGCTGCCTAGTCGTACCAGGACCCCACTTGTTAGTATCTTGTAAAAGCCCTACGTTAACCGGTCAAGCTTAGTAAGTTAGAAAACTTAAAACTGACTTGGCCAGGTCTTTAGGAGAGATGTGTGAAAATTGGAGATGTTTTGAAAGGGTTTTTTAGTATGAATGAGTAAAATTCTAGGGACTTAGGGTTTAAATGGTAGTTTAGATTGGCGCTGGATTTTGTTTGGAAGCGTGTTATTCTGTGTAATACGTGGGCACGACTATTAAAGGTTGGCAGGGAGGTCGTTTCTAAATCGTTAGGGCCCCCACTTCATTCTGGATTTGCAAAGAATCTCGAATTCCCTCGAAATTTAATTATAGCTGCAGCAACGCTACGAGTATCGACGACCCTTCAATATTCTTTATAAAACCATATATATATATCCCTAATATTATACCTAACACACATATACAAAATAATTATATAACACATTATGTTTACACACTGAATTCATCTTCGGCTTACGTCAAATTTCGTATTTGCGTGGGTGTATATCATCTTTGTATCAAAGCGTGTCAAATTAAAGTGTTATGCGGTGATGCGGTATGTAATAATAATAATACAGTGTAATTGTTGGAGTCCTGGGAGTTGCTGAAACCAGTTGTTCCTGAAGGAGCGGTTTATCCAGCTAAGTCGCATGAAATACTTCAATCTTACGATTTCTCTCCTTTCATTTGATAAATTCTGAACTTGTGTACGTGTACCCATTTATTTCGGTGTCCGAAAAAAAATTCAATTTCTCTGTTTATTTTTAACCGTTATGAATACAATGTAGAGGTCCTACCAAAATATAGGTATACTAGACGATCACAAATTACTATGGCCATAATATTAAATAAATAAATATTTAAATATATAGATAAATTTTTAAATAAATAAATATATAAACAAATATATAAATAAATGACGAATAAGTACTCGCCCAGAGTTTTATTTTGTTACAGTACCTCCACAGTCGAGCCCGGCATTAGCTCTACCACCTAATATGGCACTATAGTCACCACGATTAAATAGATACCTGGATTTAGACTTGTATTCGAGTTTATGTATGATGGCAAAGTCCGCCTGTATGCGGTATATACCTATTAACTATACTGATTAATAAATAAATTATGCGTAACATCACGTTTTATTCCCCATTTTAAGATGTCTCCGAGATGTAAAATTTCACTAAGGCAGCGGAAGATTCTGGTCGACTTTGTCGAGCAGAATAAAAATATCTGCATGGGTCGACAACCACCAGGGCCAAGCTACCTCGGTGTAGAAAGGGCGCGGAACTTGTGGAATACCTTGGCCACTACCCTTAGCTCGGTGGCTGAGGGAGCCACGAAGTCCGGGGAGCAGTGGAAAAGAGTGAGCAAAACTATTTAACAGTTCATTTTTAAACATTGTGTTACGTCAGGTCTTAGCAGCGAAGTGGTGATGGGCTCTTCAATTAGTAATTTATTGATTTTGTACTGAATTATGCGTTTATTCACTTTAAACAATATATCTAAATTTCTTAAAGATTACAGACATCTCGTCGCGAGCGTCGAACCAAGCAGAATGTTTTTTTTTTTCTCGCGTTCCGTTTCGTCGTTCGTTCATCGCTAGTGCTGGGCGTTGACAGGGTCCCCGGGTTGGAACGTCTGTTCCAAAGAATCTCTTGGTAGAAGGCAGAGACGATTATATGCTCGTTTAATAATTGTTCCCGATGAGGTAAGCACGTCAGCGACGCGTGCGATGCCGTCGGGGCCGGTGTGAAGGTGTGTGATTCTTCCAAGTAACCAGCGATTAGGCGGCAAGCGGTCATCCTTCACAACTACCAAATCTTGAAGTTGTAGCCTGCCTTTAGTTTGGTGCCATTTGCTTCTTTTCTGGAGCTCTGAAATGTATTCTTTATAGTAACGGTTCCAGAAATGAGCAACTAGTGCCTTTGCTCTATCATAGCGAGGTAGTGAGCAAATCTGTGATTCTCTGTCCAGATCCACCTGAGCAGAAGGCAACATTGTTATTGTTCGTCCCATGAGGAAATGAGAAGGAGTAAGAGGAATGAGGTCATTAGGGTCAGAAGATAACGGAGTAAGAGGCCTTGAATTGAGTATTCCTTCAATCTGAATGAGTACGGTGTTCATTTCTTCGTACGTCAAATTTGCCAGAGCTAAAACTCGTTTTAGATGATGTTTTACTGATTTTACTGAACCTTCTGCGAGTCCGTTGAAATTGGGGCTATACACGGGTGAGAACTTAAAGTCAATAGCTTGTTCTGATGCACATGACGTTATAGAAGTTGAATTATGTTTAAAAAATTTTGAAAGCTCGTTAAAAGTTCCAACAAAAAAGTGGCATTGTCTGCAAAAATTTTAACGGGCCGGCCTCTGCGTGCTATAAACCTGTTTAAGGCTGCAATGAATCCTTGGGTAGTCAAATCGGTGACAAGTTCAATATGAACTGCCCTCACAGCAAGGCAAACAAATACACAAATGTATGATTTAATTAATCTCGAACCTCGTCCTTTTCTGTCTGCTATCAAGATAGGCCCGGCGTAATCTACAGAAGTGTTATAAAATGGATATTCAGCATAACTACGCTCTGAAGGCAGGTTTCCCATTATTGGCTGAATACTCCCTGCAAATCTACAACATATGACACAGTTATGTGCCGTCTTCCTAGCAAGATTACGTCCACCAATTGTCCAAAACTTGTGTCGTAAAGTAGCTTGTAATAACTGTGGTCCTGCGTGCATAAGTACCTTATGGAAGTGATCGAATATTAATTTAGTTATGTGATGTGAGGCGTGCAGTAAAATGGGATGTTTAGTATCGTAGTCATAGTTAGAATTTGACAATCTACCTCCAACTCTCATCACATTGTTGTCATCCATGAATGGGTTTAAGTTGAGTAATTGATTTTTCGATGGTAACGATTTTTTATTTAATAATAGTGTGTATTCGATTGGGAACATGTTCATTTGCACAATTCTACACAATCCAATAACAGATTTGTTTATTTCGGAAACCTTCAAAATTCCTGTTTGTTTTTCCTGACGGTTACGGCAGTTACGAATGAAACGAAGTACATGCGCCATAACACGTTGCAGTTTACTAAAACTTGAATAATCAAGAGTGAAATTGTAAGTTTCAGTTGAAGTTAGATGACATTGAATCTTTGTTTCAGGTAATTCAATGGGTTCTGAGTGAACAGGTTGGGTGGGCCATTGTGATTCATTAAGTGTGAGAAATTGTGGGCCTGACCACCACAAACTTGAAGCGTTTAAATTTAATGCATTTAAACCTCTAGACCCAATGTCTGCAGGGTTTAGTTTAGTGGGTACGTAACGCCAAGCGGAAGGGTCGTAATTACTCGTTATTTCATTTATTCTATTAAGAACAAATGTTTTCAAGGTAGACTTGGGTGCCCTAATCCAACCTAAAACAATGGTTGAGTCGCACCAAAAGGTAGAACTATTTATTGTAAGTCTCAGGGCTCCTCTGACCTTGGTTTCAAGTCTTGATGCTAAAAGTGCTCCACATAGCTCTAATCTGGGAACTGTCATTCCCTTAAGAGGGGCTACCTTACCCTTTGCCATAATTAAATGAGAATAGGCAACGCCATCTGAAGATAAGCAGCGTAAATAAACACACGCGCTATAACCTAACAATGAGGCATCACTAAATGAGTGAATTTCAATTCGTATGGGTGACTCACATACTACATGACGCGGAATTGTGATGTCGTTTAACTGTGGAAGGGTTTTTAAAAATAAAATCCAATCCTTTTCAATATCGGATGGTAATTTGTCATCCCAAGAAATCTTAGAGGCCCAAAGCCTTTGTAAAATAATCTTAGCTCGCAAAATGCATGGATTTATTAACCCTAAAGGATCGAAGATCTGAGCTATAGTCGAGAGTATAGAACGTTTACTTAGGTTTTCGTTAAATTTATTTGTGTCGACCGAAAAATGCAATGAATCAGATTTACATGACCAAAGTAAACCTAAAGTTTTTGCTTGATCGTCATTATTTAATGTTAGCAATTCATCACTACTATTATTTTCCTGTATTTCATCTAAAATGTGAGAATTATTTGAACGCCACTTTCGTAAATGAAATTGGCCCTTTTTTAGCTCGTCAGTTACTCCCTTACATATGCTAATGAGGTCTGACTCACAATTATGACCGCTCAAATAATCATCTACATAAAAATCATGTAATATTGTTTCACGCACTAAAGGGTCAGTGCATTCTTTTCCTAGTTGGACAAGACAACGTGTCGCAAGATAAGGTGCTGACGCCGTTCCGTATGTAACGGTATTCAATTTGTATCTTTTCAACTCATCAGCTGAATCGAACCTCCAAAGTATTTGTTGTAAAGGACGATGTTTTTCTGCTACCATAATGCAACGGTACATTTTAGCACAATCTGACGTAACAACGTATTTATGTTGTCTGAATCTGATAAGAATGCTGATGAGGTCATCTTGAACAATCGGTCCAACATATTGGATACCGTTGTAAGATTGGAAACCTTGATTTTGAGTGTCTTGACTATTTTGACCACTGTGACGATTTTGGCCACTGTGACTATTTTGACTTTTTTGACATGTTGCCGAAGCGTCAAAAACGACGCGACACTTTGTGGTAAGGGAGGACATTTTTAATATACCATGATGAGGCATTATGTATTCCGGTTCATTAAAAATGGGTTCATATATGGACATATGTCCTAGTTCTATGTATTCTTGCATAAATGCCGTATAATAAGATTTAAATGTGGGATCTCGTTCAAACCTGCGCTCTAGTGAAAGAAATCGAGATAAGGCTAGATTGTATGACTCACATAATGCACTTGCTGACTGCTTTAGAGGTATGTTTACCTCAAAGCGACCATCCTGTTGACGTGTCGTGGTGTTCAAAAATATCTGTTCACACTCGTGTTCATCCTTTGTAAACAACCGAGGCGATTGTATAGATTCTAATTCAAAAAATCTATCAAGTTGTTCTTTAAGTTCAATATCGTGTAACTTGAGACAATGGACTGTATTTAAGTAGGTATTGCTATGCGGTTTGTTTGATTGTGGTTGGATACTGCCTGAAACCAGCCAACCTAACTTTGTTTCAGTTAAGATGGGCATGTTTTTACCTAATGACTTTCGATTGGTACCCAAGATATTACAAAATATGTCAGCTCTTAGCAACATATCAATATCAGCGGGTTCATGAAAAGTTGGGTCGGCTAAAGATAAACCATTGGGAATATTTAACTGTGAGTAATTTAATCGTACGGTTGGCAACATCTGTGTGATTTGTGGAACAATGAAACAGCTGATGTCAGCTGAATATGATTCAGTTCGAGAAGATATATTTACCTTACAACCTTTTGTTATGTGGGATGATTGTTGATTCAACCCTTCAACAGCAATTGATGTTGAAATAGTGGGTAAATTTAATTTTTTACAAAGGTTTTGTGTGATAAAACTTGAAGTCGACGCATTATCAAGAATTGTGCGAACCTCATGCTCGTTACCGTCGCGGTCAGTGACCTTGATGAGAGCCGTTGATAGTAAGACATAACCTTTGTGTGTTGCTGATA
Organism: Ypsolopha scabrella; assembly: GCA_910592155.1. Classification (NCBI taxonomy): domain Eukaryota; kingdom Metazoa; phylum Arthropoda; class Insecta; order Lepidoptera; family Ypsolophidae; genus Ypsolopha; species Ypsolopha scabrella. The sequence goes on along the minus strand of OU342978.1, from coordinate 26,595,989 downwards.
AAACTATATTTTGATTTTGTTCAGTTTGATTAGATTGTTCCGAGTCGGTTAGACAATCATTTTGTGCTGACAGTACCACACATTTGTTGTCAATATTTGCTACGCTTGAGTCGTGATCAATGTGCAACATTGTGTTATGCCATTTAGAGCACAATTTGCAATGACCCAACCTGCATCTTTGAAGATCATGTCCTTTACGGAGACAGTTCATGCAAAGATTTAATTGTTTTACCCGTTGTATTTTTTCTTTTACAGGGAGTGATTGAAAAGTTGCACATTGATAAATGGCATGATTACCCTTGCATAAAGGACAGGTATACGTATGCGATTGTGTATTTTCAGAGTTAGATGGGTTGACTAATAATGTTCTTTGACGACTGTGTGTAATGTTATTATTATTATGTTTTTGTTTGGGCGTGGGACGCGTTGTTTCCATAGTTTCTAGCACATCTGCGCGATCTTTAAGGAATGTGATGCATTCATTTAAGGTAGGCATTTCTTTGTACTGACCTTTCACTGATTCTCATTTCCGTGCCGAGATAAAGTCGAGTTTACTAGAAATCATGTAAACAATGAGCGCGTCCCAATATTCGGTTTTGAGACCTAGTGTTTTTAATGATCTTAGGTTTTTATTAACTGTGTCAATCATATTCCGTAAAGCACTACATGATTCTTTATGTATGGGTTCCAAATTAAATAAAGATTGGATATGACTATGAATGAGAAGCCTATTGTTATGAAATCGGTCACACAACGCTTGCCAAGCAATATCATAATTGTTGGCTGAAAGTTCAAATGATTTTATTGCTTCTGATGCGTCACCCTTTAGCGAGGCATTTAAATAGTGAAATTTATTAATTTTGGGAATGCTGGTGTTTGAATGAATTAAAGACACGAACGTATCGTGATATTCCAACCAGTTCCGATAGCATCCAGAAAAGACGGGGAGATGTATAGTTGGTAATTTTAAAAATTGCCCACCTGTTGCTGCGAGACCAGAACACGAACCTGACTCCGACGAGACGCCTTTGTCGGCGTCGGATGACATCGCAGAGGCCTGCTCGTTCCTGAACAGCAAGTCCCTGGCGCGGGCAACGAGGCTGAAGTATTGCGACTCGATCAGCTCGCGTTCTCGCAACTCACTGTCGACGTCATCATCATCATCTGGAATTTCAGAAAGACATTCGATTTCAATCTGAACACTATCAAATTGCGTGTACGTTTCTTCTATTTTGGATAACCTAAGTTTAAGCTCGGTCACTTCAAGGTTATTAAGAATATCATCTTTTAATTAACCTATGTACGTTTTAAATAGCGTAAGCTTGCCCTTTAGTGAAGATCGTTTCTTTTTTAATTCCTTTAGAGTACTCATTTCTGAGATTTAAAGCCTCTTGGAATATGAGGACGTGGATTGGATAAGTACCTATGTAGGTACTGAAGTAATGAAATGATCAGGTTATACAGAGGGGAACATGGAACAAACTCACAGTAAAGCCCTTTCAGGTCTCGATGACTTGTTCTTTGACGATGTTCGCTGGCCTCGTGCATACGTAGTAAGGTGTAAAGTTCACGTCGACAAGCTGCTGTGCTTGTAGCCCCCGTGAATGCCGGTGATTCTGCTCTGGCTGAACTGGAAACACGCCGGTGCTTGCTGCCAAAGTAACCTTCCTTTGTTCTATTGCGTGACTTGCATGTCGTGTTTGCAAAATGGTGGCTGACTGATGATCCGTGTCGAAGACCAAAATGTTACGTCAGGTCTTAGCAGCGAAGTGGTGATGGGCTCTTCAATTAGTAATTTATTGATTTTGTACTGAATTATGCGTTTATTCTCTTTAAACAATATATCTAAATTTCTTATTCATATTCATATTCATTTATTCAGTAAATTACATCGTCAAGTTAATATACAGGATATTTTAAGTTCATATAATTATAGTATTAATTATTAAGTTAAAAATTAAAACACATTCAATATTTTAACAAATAAAATGCTTGCCTAGGTAATTATAATATTGGTAGATTGAAATGTCAAATTAATACAAAAAATAAGCGTATAAATATGTCAATTAATATAAAATTAAATTGTTGTGTACATACATATTTCAAACAGAGGTAACGATAATTTACCCAGCAAGAAACTCGCTAACAGTGTAGTAAGCTTTACTTTTTAATAATGTTTTAAGTTTATTTTTAAACGATGAGAAGCTCCTACATTCTTTTATGGAGTCAGGTATTTTATTATAAATACGCGGTCCCATTACAAAAAGCGAATTTCCAGTTTTGGTGAGACGATGTTTCGGTGTTCGAAGGTCTTGTAGACGCCTGAGACTATAACCGTGATCGACATAACTTTTGTCAGGAAACTCCGTAGGGTTCCGCCTCACATATTTTGCAACCTCCAGGATATACAAACACGGTACAGTCAAAATACCGAGCTTGATAAATAGCGGCTTCGAGTGAGTACCTGGTATGGCTCTGGATAGCCTTCGTACCATCTTCTTTTGGATTATAAACGGTCGATCCCTATCAGCCGACATACCCCATAAGTCTATGCCATACGATAGGACAGCATTAAAATAACCATAGTAGGCAGACAGCAAATTGTGCATGGTCAGGGTTGGTACCAACCTGGATATTGCATAATAAGCCTGATTAAGTTTTTTGCACACACCGTCAATGTGGCTGTGCCACCCTAATTTTGAATCTAGTGTGAATCCAACATATTTGGTAGATTTTTCAAATTGTATGGTGTAGTCATCCGTAGTCAATGGTTCGCTAATAGCCTCAACTGTTGAGAGGGAAAATTTAAGCAACTTGGTTTTGTCAATATTAATTTGCATTCCATTAGCAGTAAACCATATAGTGAGGTCACTGATAACGGAGCGCAAGTCAGTAATAAGTTGATCATCGGTAGGTGCAGCGACGACCGCGCAGATATCATCCGCGTACATGACAAAGTCAGCATTTTGATTTATCCGCGGGAGGTCGTTCATAACAATAATAAATAAGGTGTTGCCTACATTCGAGCCCTGGGGTACAGAGCGGTCACCGACGAGACCTGGGCTAGACTTGTCGCTGCCTACCTGTGTTATTTGCGAGCGGTCTGCAAGAAATGAGTCAATGAGGTCTAACGTGGTGCCTCGGACCCCGTAGTGCTCAAGTTTGGCTGCGACTAGTTTGTGATCAACGAGATCGAAAGCTCGTGAGAGATCAAAGAACGCGCCTGCCACCTGTTTCTTGTTTTCTAGATGAGATAAGATAAGGTTGTTGACCCTACGCGCGGCTGCTACCGTCGAGCGACCTGGCTGGTAAGCATACTGTTCATCGCATAGGACTTCGTTTTGTGACATAAAGCTAAACAAACGGTTGCAGAGGCCCATCTCAAACACTTTTGAGTACGCAGGCACTTGAGCAATTGGCCTGTACCTGGTGTAGTCACCAGTACCACCGTTACCCTTATAGACCGGCGTGACCTTCACAGTTTTTAGGGCTGTAGGATATGTTCCACTACATGCACATTCATTAAACAAATCGCATAGTAAGGATAGTAATTCAACGGGCGATTCGTGTAACAAATGTGTAGGTATGTCGTATATGTCTTTCGTGTTTTTCTTTTTTATGTTTTTAATTAATTTGGTAAGCTCTGATACCCTAAATGGAAGTAAAAACATGCTTCTATTTACTGATGGTATATACAGTCGCAGGTAAGATAAGGCGGCTGAAATGTCAGGTCTAAGTGGGGTATCCCGCACTATAGACAGATAAAAGTTGTTAAGAAGGTCCGCTAACTGCCTATCTGTACCTAAATGTCCACATGCGGTATGACGTAACACAGATAACGGGTCCTTCCGGCCGTGCTTGCCTTTGTTCGTTTCAGACTGGATAATGCTCCACAGGGCCCGAGACGTGTTTGTGCTACTTACTATAATCCCATTAAGGAAAGCTTTGCGGGTTTTATTTAATATAGCTACGTACCTAGTTTTTATACGGGCATAGAATTGAGTTACTTCAACGCTTGTTGGATGGTGGTCAGAATATATTTCGACTAGATCTAGTAACGATTTGAGCTGTCGAGTATTCTCATCTTAAAGATTACAGACATCTCGTCGCGAGCGTCGAACCAAGCAGAATGTTTTTTTTTTTTTCTCGCGTTCCGTTTCGTCGTTCGTTCATCGCTAGTGCTGGGCGTTGACACATTGCGCTCCCAACCCACCCCAAATATATTTGTTTATGATATTTATCCATGTCTTTCCCAGTTGTGCTGCTTTCAAACCAATATTCTAGTTGGAACTTCAGTTTTTGTTGTAGATTTTAATTTATAAACTCACATAACTTTTCAGCGTAATTTTGCAGATATGGACAGGGACAAACTTTTGGCGGATGCAAGCAAGGTTGATTGGTCTCAGTTAGAGAGTCTAAACAACATTGATGACAAGGTCAACACATTCAATAAATTGATCACAGACCTTTATGATACTCATGCTCCCATTCGTCCAGTACGGATGAAACATGCCCCAGCCCCTTGGCTCAACGACAATATCCGCAAACTAATGGCTTATAGAGACAGACTTAAGCGCAGACATAAAAATAACCCGATTGAGGATAACTGGATTAAGTTTAAAGCCGCAAGAAATCGTTGTAATCAGGTGATAAGAAACGCCAAACGGCGCCACGTTCACACCAATGTGGAAAAATGTTCTCCTCATAGACTCTGGCAATTTTTACGTACTTTAGGATTCGGTAAAAATAAGCAGGAGCCGATTACTTCTCTGGACATTGATGGTCTAAATCGGCACTTCTCATCCCCTCCTCACAGTATCGATACACTGTTAAAACAGTCGACAGTAAGACATCTTCTAGCTTCGCCCTCGCTAAATGACAACAGTTTCTCTTTCGCGCCAGTTTCGGATTTAAGTATTGAAAAAATTATTTTGTCGATTCCAAGTAAAGCAGTGGGTCATGATGGCTTGGGTCGTGATCTTCTTTTGCCGATCCTTAATACCATTATTCCTCCTATTACCCACATAATTAACTTCTCACTTTCTTCAAGCAGTTTTCCTTCCCTGTGGAAAATGGCGTATATGGTCCCAATTCCGAAGTCTACTAATCCCACCACATTCAAAGACTATCGACCTATAACAATCTTACCCTTTCTTTCCAAAGTACTTGAACGAGTGGTCAATCGCCAACTTCTGAATTTTCTCCACGCGAATAACCTCCTTAACCCTTTTCAATCGGGATTTCGTCCATCCCATAGTACCTGCTCTGCTCTTATCAAAGTTACCGATGATATCCGCCAAGCTATGGACGATAGGCAACTTACACTCCTTACCTTACTTGACTTCAGCAGCGCCTTTAACTGCGTTGACTACGACATCCTTTTGGCTATTCTCCGTTCACTTAACATTTCTGACTCTGCAGCGACATGGTTTGATTCGTATCTACATGGGCGTCAGCAGCGCATACGTATTGACGACAAATTCTCCAATTGGTGTGACGTGACAGCTGGAGTTCCGCAGGGTGGGGTTATATCTCCATTACTATTCTCTGTTTTCATAAATACTCTTGTCTCTGTTGTGAACTTCAGCTCTTATCACTTGTATGCCGATGACTTGCAGCTGTATTTATCTTGCAAGCAGGACTCTTTGTCTCATACTGCTCAGAAGTTAAACATCGATCTCGACTCTATTAGTGTTTGGACAGAGCAGTATGGACTCTTAGTTAATCCTGCTAAGACGCAAGTAATAATCCTAGGAAGTAGGGCCCTAGTGGACAAACTTGACTTACATACCTTACCCCAAGTTTGCTTCAATAATATACCACTACCTTACTGTACCGAGGTAAAAAATTTGGGTTTGCACATTAGAAATAACATGTCTTGGGATTTGCATGTGTCTGAAAGCAGCAAAAAAATATTTGCATCTTTGCATGCTCTTAAACGCATGCAAAAGTTTCTGCCATACTCTGCTAAAGTTACTCTTGTTAATTCATTGTTGCTCCCCATCTTAGATTATGCGGATGTATGCTATCCCGACCTCACTATGGAACTTTTTAATAAGCTTGACCGTCTTCTCAACTTATGCATTCGTTACATATTCGGACTGCGTAAGTATGATCACATTTCCAAATTCCGCACTGAACTCAATTGGCTTAATATCAGGTTCCGTAGAGATTCCCATATTTTGACGTTTCTTTATGGTATTCTCCATAACCCTAGTTCCCCATCTTATCTTAAAGAACGTTTTGTGCCCCTTTCGTCCCTCGACCGCAATCAGCGTCCTAGCAAGGCTTGGCTTCTTCGCACACCTGAGCATAGTTCATGCATGTATACAAATTCTTTTACCGTGAGTGCAATACGCTTATGGAACCGTTTGCCGCTACACATCCGTGAAGCTTCATCTGTGTCAGTCTTCAAGATTAAGATAAAGCAACACTTTCTTGATTTGCAGAACGATCCATGATAAATTAAATCTTTTGTTTATAATGATTTGAGTTGTTCGATCAATTCTCCTCAATAAAGCTATCGACGAGTCTTTGAGTACTTATGTATGTAAACTTGCAAGTAGTATATGTATTTTATCACATTATGTTGTTAGTTCTTAATATTGTATATGTTTATTAGGATGTAGTGTAATATTATAATTTATTGAGTATTTTAGTGACAAATAATATATCTATTTAAAATTGTATCTATACTATTCTGACATCATGGCACTACCCCCAACAACTTCCCCATTGCCAAAGGTTAGCTGGTAGAAAATACTAAATAGTATTAAGCTCGCCTGTGTACAAAACTTTTATAGTGTGCAATAAAGAATTTTATTATTATTATTATTATAACTCACTTTTGATCCAGTAGCTAGCTAAAATAAACGATTGCACATTAGTGCCACCAACATATGTTTGTTTTGTTTTCATAATTTTGTTTTTCGGTAAGTAAAATCTATTGATTTATTACTTACTATTAACATTTAATTAAATTCTCATCAAACTGTTATTTCTTATTTAAAGATGGCTCCGACGAGAAAAGTTTTCCAGCGGCAGGTAAAGATTTTGCTCAACGAAATCCCTTTGTGGCCACGAGAGATATTTTGGCTACTATTCTGATTCTGGCTGAGGGAGCTACCAACTCCTCGGAACCATGGAAAACAGTGAGTAAAACTGCAACATACAGTTTGTCAAAAGAGTGTTGAAATAAATATTGAACTTTAAACGTTCAATAAGTATAATTTATTTATGAAATGACAACGCTGTAATCTTGATTTAACAGATTTAATAGGTATCTGTTTGTTTGGTGTAGCAGCTCTTAGGCAAAACCAGGCGGCCCACCATTGCCTGACACCGATGGATGGCGGTTTATCCATCCCCAATTGCCGAGCCTTATATAAAACAGACTGGTGATGGGCAGCGGCGTCACTGGTGCAAGGGTTTCGGCACCGCGCTCACCAACCCACCTTCCCAGCGTTTGTGAGTATGGGAATTTCTTCCAGGAGGACCACCAAGAGTGGCGAAATCCTGGAAAGGCCTATCTCCAGCAGTGGACGAAACATGCTGATGGACAGATGGATGGATTGTTTGGTGTAACGAGGCGAAAGAAAAATAGTTCCTTCAATATTCATTTTAACACTTTTTTGACAGACTATACCTATTTGTTGTTAAAACATTGTACTCTCAACGCACCCAGTATCCATCCGTAGCCTTGTTGACCATACTTCATGGCTTCCCTAGTTGTGCCACCTCAATCAAGCTTATAACCTGACATGAAGTTCTAATGGAAGTAAAAGTATTTGAAGTAATGCAAAGTAAGCTGCCTCAACATATGCAGGTATATAACTTTATTACATTTTAGTAGCACAACCTTAATATTTTTTGGATGTATTTCCCGTATTTATTAATCAACTTGTTTGTTCGTTGCATCATTTATGTATAATATTTTTATTCCTAGATTTCTCTATTTTATGCAGGTGTATAATTACATTTTAGTAGCCCAACCTAAATATTTTTTGTATGTATTTACCTTAATCGTATATATACATTTTTTTTAAATTAATATTCTAATGATATACACATTGTAAAGATAATAAGCCTAGCGATCCAACGGGGTAACGCAGCCAGTATCTTGGGTGCCCTCCCATTTGGCAGCGATTTGGAAAAAGATTTTTACTCAATTTAATTTTTCTGTTTTAGTTTGTAGTTTATATTTTTATTTTATAGTTTCTTAGTTAGATATTAAATTATTATTTTTGTAGGTGATTAGTTTGTTTAAGTTTTTATTGTAATACGTTTAAATTAATTATAAAGATTAACTTTGACTTGTAGAAAGTATACTTTATGTATATTTCTTACAAAATAAATATTTTGATTTGATTTGATTTGTGTACTTATTACATATTATCACGCCTGTCTCCCTAGGGGTAGACAGAGACCACAAATTTCTATCTGCTACAATCCTGACACCCCTCTTTCGCTACTTCCAAATCCATCGGTCTAGTCTAGTATAACTACTAATTTAATTTTCACTCGGTTGAAATTGATTGTGTTCAGTGAAAGTTCCTTGCTAAAATATATACTGTATTTAAAATTAAAATAATGTTTATTTTGGATAACAACATTCCAAGCTGAGCCTTCGAGCTGTTACAGATGTTGGGCAGATGCGGCATCCAGGCAGTGATTGACATGGTCGAGTGCGGTATCCAGGCAGTGATTGACATGGTCGAGTGCGGTATCCAGGCAGTGATTGACATGGTCGAGTGCGGTATCCAGGCAGTCATGGAAGGGCTGCACTGCCGTCATAAGGGAAAAAGACGCATCTAACATTTTTTTCAAAATTGAGTTTTGTACATATTTGGCATCAGCAAAAAAAGACGTAATCTGCCTATATTTTTTTATATTTTCCTTTAACTGATGTATCCTAAGTTAGAACTTCATAAATAAGACTTACTCGTATATGCAAATAATTTTAGCAAGCACTAAGGTAAAAAGATATTTCTAATGGTTACTAAGTTGAAGCGACGTATATGTGTAGAAGCGTCTATTTGATTTAAAAAATAAAAACAAGCTAATACAATGAAAAGATTTTTGATGGATTTTTAAGACGCAACTACACCACCGCACCGTGTTGAATATCCCAACAAAAAAGACGTTTCTGCGTAAATATGACTTTTCATCGTCGTATTAGCAAAATGAGCTTGACGCTATTGCCAGAAACGTCTATTCTACTAAGTATTGCTTGTTGTGTGGGGTAGAGACATGTGCATATGCAGCAGTGGTGAAGGGTAAACTTTTTAAAAAGGGAAGCCGGACAATAAATTCTCCTTACTCAGAAACGCAACCAAGGAAAACATTTTTTTTGTACTTTTCTTTGCAACTCCCTGTCGTATTGAGATTTATGGAAATGTTTGACAAAGCGAAGGGCACGGAATAAAGAAATGTACCTAGTATGGATGCTATTTCCTAAACAAGCCGATGGGAATCGAGTTATATGGACCCTTCGCCACTGATGTGCAGTCAATGGTACCCAGGCAGATAAGCGAAGAACTTGCACGCACGCTCCTTGTTGCGCCAAAAACACCATACAATGGCGCAAAGTAACGGCACGTGCGTATGGGTATTGGCATCCATTTCATGATCTTTCATTGTTTTCCTTTGCGCTGTCCGTATTTAAACAGGACAGCATAACTTCAACATTTTAACTAATGTTGTGCTTGTCTTGTCTTCTCCATTCAATTGCGGAGTGCAGCCTTTTTAGCAATGTGTAACCGGTACGAGGCATGCCATTTAAGTTTTGTCGTTTGAAGAAACAAAAACAACTGGAACCTAATAGTACTTTTTATTGTTTTTCAAAGTATTCTCCACGTAGTTGACAACACTTTTCCATTCGCTCGAACCAGTTATTAAAACATTTATTCCACTCCAAAGTGGGGGTGTTCAATATGGCTGATTTGAAAGCGTCGACTGCTTCTTCACCGGACTGGAACCTTTGACCACGAAGAGTTTTCTTAATTTTAGGAAATGTAAAGAAATTAGGTGGTAGAGCTGATGCCGGGCTCGACTGTGGAGGTACCACCATCTTACTCGGAAATCCTCCCGAAGTTATTCGGGGGAGAGTAAGAGGACAGCTCTCAGGCAAAAAAACCAGGTGGCCCACCATTGCCTGGGACCGATGGATGGCGGTATATCCACCCCCAATTGCCGGGGTTGGTTCCAACGTCCCCGGTGCGTCGTCCCCGGTACCGGGGAGGATGGGAAAAAAAGTGCCATCGTCCCCGGTGAGAGCTGCAACGGGGACGTTGGCACCTACTATGTACAGTCGAAGTGCCATCATCCCCGGTAAGAGCTGTACCGGGGACGTTGGCACCTATCATGTACAGTCGAAGTGCCATCGTCCCCGGTAGTAGTTTTAACGGGGATGTTGGTACTTATCATGTGCGGTTGAAGTGCCATCGTCCCTGGTAATGGTGTTATCTGGGAAGTCCCCGGCAAAACAGAAGGAAAGAGAGACAGAGATCAAAATTTATTTATTAGTGCAAAAAATACGCTTTGAAATAAAAATATTTGTTTTGTGTGATAAGTTTTTTATTGGTATGAACTTTATCAGTCTGCTAAAAAAATAATCAACATTGCTAAAATACATCTCTCTTCAAAATAATCTGTGCTACAAGCAGACTTGTTAACAAAAAAACTCCCAACTTCTTAAAAGTATAAAAAGTTTAACAAATGATTTGAAACGTTGTAAAAATTTACTCTTTAATAATAATTTAAATAAGAAACAATATTTGTTAAACTGTTAAAATATTTGTTAACTGTCACAGTTAACGTTAGATCAGATCACTTATAGGAAAACAATAATAAATAATTTGTACTGCTTTTCAGTTATCTACTAAAATCACAAGTATACATTGACAATAATTCTAAAATAATCACAATATTAACTGACTGTCAAGTTCATAATCAATATCAGCGTAGTATTTAACTCTTACTCGCAAATCCTCCCGAAGTTATTCGGGGGAGAGTAAGAGAACAGCTCTCAGGCAAAACCAGGCGGCCCACCATTGCCTGGGACTGATGGATGGCGGTATATCCATCCCTAATTGCCGAGCCTTAAAACAGACTAGTGACGGGCAGCGGCGTCACTGGTGCAAGGGTTTTGGCACCGCGCTCACCAACCCACCTGCCCAGCGTGTGTGAGTATGGGCATTTCTTCCGGGGGGACCGCCAAGAGTGGCGTAATCCTGGAAAGGCCTATGTCCAGCAGTGGACGAAACAGGCTGATGGATGGATGGATTTAACTAAGCGCCGTCTCTATTCCATGTACCACCAAGGCGCAAGCTTTATATTGGTGACCTTGTCCTTGAGTATAGGGGCGTCTCAGTGTGGAACTTGGAACCTACAAACCACTTGCGCCTACAAATCCTAAACATACATACACACTTTTATATTTATTTTTTAGATCTTAAACATCTTTACCCATAAAACGTAGGACAAAAGAGGACAAAAATATACTTGACATCGCCATACATATTGTTCAAAGACGCTATAGAAAATTCAATTTTGATACACAAAACTAACATTATATACGTAGGCTATTTCATTGAAACTGTTCAGTATTTTCAAAACATGACACTTAGGTCATATAAATAGTAACAAAAAATAGTGTTCCATAAAGTTAGAGCCTGAAGATAAACAGGTAAAAGTATACGTAGGTTATTTACTTACATGTATTTCACAGAAGGATGTTAATCACCAAAAAGTAGAAACAAACCGAAAGTTTTTCTTTACTCCGCTCTCGGTGAAGATGTAGTAAACTGTGATTATCTTTTGCGAAATATTGTATTTTATAGAAAATATTTCTTTCAAAATATAAATACATTTTATGTGCGGCTTGTTTGAATTTAGTCCTTGATTAATTTTGTCAAAGACCATTTTACAAAAATTATACATCTATTAGCGCTATATTTGAAAAACGCAGCTGTGGTAAAACAACGTATCTCAGTAAATGTTGCGGCTCCGCTTATTTGTACCTTATAGGATTATTGCATTTGGCTCTTAAAGTGACGGTTTAAGGTTCAATTCACATTAAAATAGGTCAAGGGGCCACGCTGTCTAAAAAAAATACACTGGTCTAATAATAGTTAAAATTAGCAATTGTATCTGGAGTAACCATTGACAAATTTTTGTATAAAATAGATTCTTAGAAAACAGATACGGCGCATCTGCGACTTTGGTAATAAAATGGTGTGGGTCTCTTTTAAAAAGACAAAAGAAGCCAAAATTCAACTATATAAAAAACGAATCTGTTTTCTGAATTCTCGGTGGCTTCAAGTAAAGCGTATTCTTGTTTCAGTAATAACTAAATATAATCTCTGTCTTTCCCTTTGTTTTGCCAGGGACTTCCCAAATAACCACTATTACAGATACTTCAACTCATTAGTGCGCGCGGCGCTATGTGTGCCTGCGCTTGTATTAGTTTGTTTTACTTCAGTCTATGACGCTATGTGTGTTCAAAGCTACATATTTACACTATATTTACAAGCGCACGCAACATAGCGCCGCGCACAAATGAGATCTGTACCGGGGACGATGATTCTTCGACTGCACATGATAAGTACCAACATCCCCGTTAGAACTACCACCGGGGACGATGGCACTTCGACTGTACATGATAGGTGTCAACGTCCCCGTTACAGCTCTCACCGGGGACGATGGCACTTCGACTGTACATGATAGGTGCCAACGTCCCCGTTGCAGCTCTCACCGGGGACGATGGCACTTTTTTTCCCATCCTCCCCGGTACCGGGGACAACGCACCGGGGACGATGGAACCAACCCGCCACGCCCGAGTTCTCGTTCTCGAAAGTTTCTGCTTCACCGCAAAAGTAGGTAATACAGCAGTACAATGTTCGTGTCCTGTCACGGTCGCCAATTGGGAAAAACTTTGTTTTCTTTAGAAAAACTCGTAGTTATAATAATTAATTATTGTATTTGGGTGTCCGAGCTACGCTTGACCCACTTGGTGAGATTAACCCCTTGGATTTTTTACTTGTGGCATCACTACAACCCTACCCTATCTATAACCATTCCCCCTCCCACGCCGCGCCTTCCCCCTCAGCGCGCGCGCTGGCATGCTGCGTCGGGCGACCGGTTCGCTTCCTCAGTACGTCTTGGATTTTTGAAGTGGACACTTGAGTGAAACAGTTTAGTAGAAATATTTTCCGAAGTATACTTCTGTTTCGTGATAAGAGAAGTGGATACAAGATATAGTTATTTAAGGTAAGTAAATATATTATTTAGCAGGGGTAAGCCTTGTGTTATAGTTATAGTGATTGCCCGCTCTTAGGACGGCAAACTCACTAAAAGGCACTAAAGAAAGCCTTTTAAAGACGCAGCCGACATCGGCTGCGCGCATAGCCGACATGAAGGCTGCCTGTTCCAGCAACGGCTGACGACGGCTACGCGCACAGCCTGCGTGTTGCCTGTTTGTAACAAGCACAGTCGACGACAGCTGCGCACAGCCGTCATGTCTTGTGCTTTTAGAAGCCAACGATCGACTGCGCAGTACTTACAAGTAGCAAAATCTTGTCGCGTGCAAAACCGACATATAAGAGTAAAATCTTTTTACTCTTTCTCAGATGGCGATGGCGCAAACTTCTATGGGTGCACTTGCGGAATGGAGTCCACCTCCTGCCGAAGAAAATTTCTATAGGAGCATAGTCCTTATACTAGACGAGTTGTTCCCTGAGGATTGGAGAGTGTGGGTAGTCAATGTAACCGATTATAACGATCTCTTCGGAGAAGCCATAACAGCGGATCAAGAATGTAGATTGCGATTCGCAAAACCTACAGCAAGGTTGGCAAAAGTACACAGCGATGATACTACTCTTAGTGAACGCCGTTATAAACGTATAAAGAGAATCCTCCTTACCTGGCCGCTGGGTCGAGCGCTTATTTACACGCCCATGACTATCATGGCTAAAATACACCCAGTCCGAGCTTATAATAAATTTAGCGAAACTATAAATTCGCTCAAAGACCAACTCATATCACGCAGTGAGGCCTCCAAGATATTAAGGGTAGAGGAATTGGGCCAGGCTGATGAAGCATCGACCTCCAGCAGTACCCGAGCTTCGAAAAGAAGTCACAGCCCGGACCCTACTAATGTCTCTAAAGAGCCCAGAGTTTGTGAAGAGTCAACTATTAATGGCTTTATGGTGCAGCAGAATCTAATGATTGAAAAACTCTGCCAAATGATGCAAGCTACAAACGAGAATGTCAACGCAATGTTTGGTCAAAAACTTCCCTGCTCACCGTCTCATTCTAAAGAGACAACATCTTCAGCATGCGAAAAAGGGGAGGACCTTAAGAATTACGAAGATGATTGGGAAGTGCCGCCTCTTGTCGATGAGCCGCCGACTCTGGCGGGAGATACAGAAGAGCCTGTCCAAGCCGATGAGCAATTTGAAGACTTTGCTCCAGGAACTAAAGAAAGTGAGGCAAAAATCACTAAAGCTGATGACGTTTTTGTTAAGCAAGTGATCAATTGCCAAAGGTTCAACTCGGAGGGATGGCAAAACATACATTATGCCGAAGTCCAAAAGAATTTTCAAGCGGCTCCAGGGTTCACCGCGCTCAAAGTTAATAGCATCCTAGCTACCGTTACACCCTCCTGGCAGTTAGTCGGCTCTTTAGAAAAGTTGGATTTATGCCTCGGAGCAATAACGCACGGACTTTTACAGCAACGGAAAACGTTCCAAGTCATCTATGTAAATGCTACTCCTCCAGTTAAGGCGCACATTAGTAAGAACTTCTTGGCCACGGACTCAGCATTCCGAAAGACATCGGATGCCCTTTTACAATATGCATGTGGCAAACGAGCAGAGGTTATTCAACAAAGGCGAGGGCTTTACAAACCTGCCAATAAGACATTATATGAATTACTTCACGCAATTCCCCCATCTGAAACCCATTTGTTTGCTGAACCTCAGCTATCGGAATTTGTAAAGGAACAGGGTGGCATCTCGAAACTTTTTCCTGGGAAGTTTCGGAAAGCCACTGCCACTACTACGCCAGCAAGTCGAGCTACAACCAGACGAGCACCGGTTGCAACGACATCAGAAACCCCTGATAGGCCACAGCAAAGTTATGGCTATAGAAACTCGGCCAACAGGAAACCCGAAAGATCGCGATTTCCGACAAGGCGTGGAGCCTTCAAGCAAAATAATAAAAGCAATAAAAGAGACTAAATTTCAAGCGGGACAAGTGAGTAAGAAACGTCACATTTGGGAAACACTAGGGGCACCAATAAATATATTATCAACAATATCAGGGTATCGGATACCCTTTACTTCCCGGCCACCATCATACCGATTTGACAAAAAGTCTTGCTCACGCTATCATATTACTGCTTCTAATGATATGTCTAATGAAATCAGAAAAATGGTGGAATCAGGTGCAGCCCGTAGCTGCAATAGTAAATCAGGCTTTTTGTCTCCTATCTTTTTACGATCTAAATCTGACGGCTCCTATCGTCCTATCTTTGACCTAAGAAATCTAAATTGTTATCTGCGACCACCTAAGTTCCGCTTACTTAATCATTTTAAGATACCTCTTTGCTTGAATAGAACAGACTCCCTTACTAAGATCGATCTATCTCAAGCTTACTTTCATATACCCATTACAGAAGCACATCGCAGATTCTTAGCTTTTGTTTATAAAGAGCATATATATGAAATGACTTGCTTACCTTTTGGCTTAGCAACCGCTCCATGTGCCTTCGCAAATGTCTCTAATTGGCTGGCAAATCATTTCAGGAAGGAGGGGATTCGCATAATCGTGTACCTGGATGACTTCCTGTTGATGCACACAAACCCACAAATTCTAGAAAAACAGACAGTACAGGTGTTGAAATGTCTTGTAAACCTGGGCTGGTGTGTCAATATGGAAAAGTCAATCTTGAAGCCAACAAGAAGGATAGAGTACTTAGGCATCGTGTGGGACACTCAACAAAATCTCAAAAGCCTTCCAGGTCCCAAAATCTCCAAAACGGATATGTGTATAAAAAATATGATAAAGAAAAAATGGTGGACATGGCACGCGGCCAAAGTGATTCTAGGCCACATCAACTTCGCAGCATTTGTTGTTCCTCTGGGAAGACTGCACTGCAGGTTGGTTCAGATAGAAAGCAATCGACTGCCAGAGGCCAACAGCAACCAGAAATTCCCCCTAACGGTAAGCGTGATACAAGAACTTCACTGGTGGTTGAATCACATCCATGTGCCATCTCCTATTCATCACAAAGATTTAACAGTGTTTATAACAACCGATGCATCAGATCACGGGTGGGGCGAGACCGTAAACAATACACAGCTAAACGGCTTTTGGACCTCCGAACAACTATCATGGCACAGCAACCAGAAAGAACTGGGGACATTAAAACACGTCCTCCAAAAGGTAGCACCCAGTTACTATGGCCAGACAATCTTAGCTCAGACAGACAACAAATGTGTTGCAGCATACGTTACCAAGGAAGGAGGGACCAAATCTCAAAAGCTGCTGCAGCTTACAAGGGACATTCTCATAATGGCTCAGGAGCATCAGATTCACCTCATTTCTCGATATCTTCCGGGACGATACAATCTGATGGCCGACAGTCTTTCAAGATCCCGCCAAATTCCAGAATGGACTCTGTCCAAAAAAATAATACAAGTATTATTCACGAAATTCGGAACACCATCGATAGATATCTTCGCGAGCCCTCGATCAGCCATAGTAGCTCACTATGTAAGCGAGGATGCCCGAGATCGTTCATGCACCTTTGTGAATGCCTTCAGCAAACCTTGGCACTACGACCTAGGCTGGGTATTTCCACCACCCTCACTCATACCGCGAGTCTTACGACACTTAGAAAAGAGTTCGGGAATATACCTGTTCGTGGTCCCGAAGTGGGAAAAAACTTTTTGGCAGGCAGAACTGAAACAAAGAGCATTGAGCCCTCCATTCAGAATCTGGAATCTACGCAAACACCTGATGGACTTGCAGACGGGGCAACCCCCTCCAGCAGCAGACAAGTTATGTTTGCAGGTTTGGAAAGTTCGGGCTGGGCCCATTTGACAGACTCTTGGGAAAACAAAAATAAGATCCTGATACAATCAGCTTGGCGCAAAACTACCTTGAAAACCTATAAATCAGCATGGGTAAGATGGTGGTGCGCATGGGCAAAAGGCAAATGTTTAATTGATAATCCAAGCCCCGATGATTTAGCAAAATTTATTTGTTTTCTCCACCATGATGTTAAACTTGCTCCTAGAACAATTGCAGTTCACAAGTCAGTAGTAACGACGTTTGCAAACCCAATAAACTCAGACGCTCTTTCTGGACATCCGGTAGTAAAACAGCTAATGAAAGCCATTGCTTTAACAAAACCTCCTCCGAGAAAACCATCTACTTGGAAAGTAGGGAATCTAATTGAATATCTTCAACATTATAATATCGATGTTGACAGCTTATTTCAAGTATCTCGCCATTTTGCGGCGCTTTTACTACTGTGTTCTGGCAGGAGAATTCATGATTTAACTTTACTAGACATAAGCCCGGAATTTTATGAAAATTGCGAAGATCATGTTATATTTTGGCCAAAATTTGGCTCGAAAACAGATACCAAAACTTACCGTCAAACTGGATGGCGGTTATCAAATAATGGACCCTTGCAGCTTAACCCTGTTCTGTGGATCAGAAAGCTCATAGATACTTCACAGAACAGAAGGAATGCTAGAAAAACTCTCAGTAGTTTATTCATCACGACTAGAGGAAGAGTTAACATGGCATCTCGAACAGTAATAGCTGGATGGATTAAAACGTTATTACGAGATGCGAATATTCAAGATTCGCCTGGTAGCTTCCGAGCTGCCGTGAACACGGACATGTGGATGAATAATAATGCAAGTATAGACGAAGTGCTAAAGAGAGGCAATTGGAGAAGTACAGATACGTTCCTTAGGCACTACTTCAAGGAGATACGTAATAAAGAAGTTGATTCTAACAATGTTAATTTAACCGATGTATTCTTACCAGTATAAGGTATGATCTCAAAGTTGATACTAAGGCTGTGTTTAATAATCATATAGATGAGTTTGTTTACTTTTTGATAAGAATTTATTTTGTTTTTTGAATATAGTCTGTATGAGACTGATAACTGATTTTCTCTAAGAGATGTGACTTCTACGAATAAAAGTATAAATATGCAAAAATATTTCTTTTTCCTACCCAATCACGACTCACGTCAATCACAGTACGTCATGCAGCGCCGGCAGAGAATAAACACATCTCACCAAGTGGGTCAAGCGTAGCTCGGACACCCAAATAACACCCGTTTCCCCCCCGAAAGGTAGAAAACGGATATTTGGGTTCCAGCGTAGCTTGACCTACTCAATTTTTAAGGCCTTGCCGGCTGTGAGAGTACTGAGGAAGCGAACCGGTCGCCCGACGCAGCATGCCAGCGCGCGCGCTGAGGGGGAAGGCGCGGCGTGGGAGGGGGAATGGTTATAGATAGGGTAGGGTTGTAGTGATGCCACAAGTAAAAAATCCAAGGGGTTAATCTCACCAAGTGGGTCAAGCTACGCTGGAACCCAAATATCCGTTTTCTACCCTTCGGGGGGAAAACGGGTGTTATTTATGATGGTTGATGTTTGTTACTTCGCCGTGGGCCGTGTATCAAGCTCTGTCTATCGTGGTTGCGCAGCCGCCGCTCGTCCGCCACGCTCGCCCCCCTGCCCCCGCACCACCGTTGGGCCTCAACAAATGTTGTTTTCGCCTGATGTAAAATAATGTTTTTAATCTTGCCTATGCCATATCCTGAAATCCAAAGTCTCCAGTACAAATTTGGCTACATCATATCAAAAAATATAAAGAATTTTATGTCAATATAAGGTGGAATCGTAATACCTGCCACGGATGAAATAGGAGATACTATTATGTTTATAGATTACAATAGTGAAGATAATTTATTGATCTAACTTCATAAATTTTTCCATACAAACAAATGTGCGTATAAATTTAAATTCATTTAATTGTATGAAACCGTCCGTCAAAGGACGCCGCTCTATCCGAGCGAGCCACTCGTCAAATAGTCAAAGGGCAGACCGCCTGCCGCCACCCCGTCCCCCACTACCCCCTTCGTCGCACGCGCTTGTTTTTGTTTGTTGTTGTGCCCCCACCCCAGTTCGCTGTTTTCGCTGGTCGCAGAGGTGCGTATCTCGCGCGCATTCTTTAAAAATGCCTCCTAGACCACGATATTCAAATCAAGAATATCTTGAGATGGTATCGTGCTACCGCGAGTGTAACAACGTAACCGCGCATGCAGTAAACCTATACGAGCAGAGATTTGGTGTACGAGTGAGCCATCATACCATTGTGTACGGCCAAACCGGACATGATATTAGAACTGTGCGAGAACTAAAAAGGCGCATCAAGCGCGCTTTTCAGCAAGTAAAAAGTGAAACTGACACCTTAAATAAAGTGCAAAGACATGTACGCAAGCGTGCCTACATTTGTGTGCAACGCGAAGGCGGACTTGTGCAACAGTTTTGTAGATAAATAATACTGTTGTAAATTATGCAAATAACTGTAGCTAAGGTGTAATTGGTGTAAATAAGGTACAATTGGTGTAAAAATGCAAAGACAGAACATAATGTTTTTGTGTAATGTGTACCTACGGCAAAACATAATCAGGAGACCCGGCTTTAAGTGTGATGGGAAGTTTACCATCTTATTACATCAGTTTTTATCTGCGGAATGAATTAGAGGAATGCAATAACTGGTAAGTGCACTTTTAAACTTTTGCCTGCGTATTATTGGGTACTGGTTGGCCAACAGATCCAGCCGTTTGGAAATTTAACAGTACCCTAATTAGTTAATTTACCGGTGTCTTAATGACCAATGACGAAGAGTAATTTGCAATGTATTTCGTATTTACATCTACTTTGCGTGTGAGCGTAAACACATTGGAGAGGCATGCAATGGCACCTATTCTCGTGTAGCACTTTTAAATTTCGAGCTAAAAAAAAACAAGAATTTTCATAGCAAAATAGACCTTACCGCGGAGGGATGACAGTTAAATGAGATTGTATTATTTTGGGTTTTCACAACTCTACATTTAAGTTTGTGCTACACAGAATAGGTGCAAATATCTCTAACTGGTAGAGACGAACTGGGCAGCTGATTTCATTCATTGAACGGTTAGAAAGAGATAGCAATTGTTATCATTGACTAAACGACTCGTCAAGCGTAATTTGTGAACCACGTTATGCAGAATGAAGAAAATGTTTATTTAATTACTTTACCTTCTCAAATTTATTTAACTATTCCGGGGTACGAAATTTCTTCACTAATGTAATCTATAAATATAATAGTATCTCCTATTTCATCCGTGGCAGGTATTACGATTCCACCTTATATATGTAAGTCACCTTATGGATTATTTTTAACTTATATATTAGGGTTCCATTCCCTCAAAATGAAAATACGGCACCATTAAAGGAACATTTTGTCAATACCGTTTTTCTCGGGCCCCGTGCGGGATATCAAGTTGACTCTGGTACCTTCTCCAAAAGACTACGGGTCATTGCTGGTTTAAAAAACAGAAACACTTTAAATTCAACTTCAGTTTTGTTTAATTTTAATAGCAATCATAAGATCTTACCAGTGTTGCTGCCAAAGCAATCTAAAAAATTTGTA
This sequence comes from Ypsolopha scabrella, assembly GCA_910592155.1. Classification (NCBI taxonomy): domain Eukaryota; kingdom Metazoa; phylum Arthropoda; class Insecta; order Lepidoptera; family Ypsolophidae; genus Ypsolopha; species Ypsolopha scabrella. Next base: position 26,575,262 of record OU342978.1, on the reverse strand, counting down.
ATAATTTTACTTACCTTCTAGAAAATAGTAACCAAATAGATAATTAAGTATCAAACTTGGTCAAACCTAACATAGGTACCAACTGTTGGAGGGTGTGAATCGTTATTGCGTGTCTTCGGTGCAGAAATAAAACCGTCAGCCAGTAGAAGAGAATCCCTTTTATTTATTCTTCATAATAAATATCTTGGATTACTATGATATCCTTAATTATAAATTGATACATTTTTAATAAAGTATAGCACACGTAATTGTCAGACAGGAGGTTGGAGAGAGTGTTGCCATAACCTAATAATACTATAGGGTTGGGAGACAAAAAAGGTGATACCATATTTAACACTTCCCCTTCTCACAAACCTTAAGCTATGATACAAAATACATAAGCGAAATAATTTCTACATGCTAAATATTACAAGCAATTATGTACTTGACATTCAAAATGCTAAAATTCAAAACAATTGCACTGACACTTAACACTCATACATGCAAATACTACATGCATGTATACAATTCATTTCAATTATGTACATACATTATCTATTTAATGTTCATTTTGCTTATGAACTCGGCATGCTTCGCAAAACATAAAGGCTTTGTAAGAACATCTGCAATCATTACATTTGTAGGTAAGTATCTTATGGACATCAAATTATTTTTAATTAAATCTTTCACATAATGATATCTTAAATCTATATGTTTCGTGCGTTTATGACAATACTCTTTTACTTCTAGCAGTCTCTGCGCACTTTGATTGTCATTATAGATCACAATGTTAATGTTCCAAGGAACAATCTCTGATAAGAAATTTTTTATGAAACAAATGTCTTTACAGACGTCACCAATTGCTAAATATTCTGACTCTGTGCTGGAAAGAGCGACACAACGCTGCTTACGTGACTCCCAGTTTATTGTGTTACTTCCCAGCTTGATAACAAACCCAGTATAAGATCTCCTATCAGTGGGGTCATTGGCCCAATCTGCGTCAGTATAAGCAGTAATATTAAATTTACCACTTTTTATAAAACATAGAGAGTAGTTAATTGTCCCTGCTAAATACCGCAGTATGCGTTTTGCTGCCTGCCAATGAGTTTTGTTAAAACAATTGTTAAACTGACTTAGTTGACTGCAGGCATATGAAATGTCAGGTCTTGTGCAAACTGACAAGTACATGAGACATCCCATAAGTTGCCTATATTGATAAGTTTCATCCTTAATTAGGTTATTATTACCACTTTCTGACTGCACAAATTTACAGTTTACAGGCATTGGTGTTTTGACTGATTTACAGTTCTGCATACCAAAACGTACAAGCAAATTCTTTATGTATTCAGACTGATCCAATTTTAAAATTCCTTTAGATCTTTCTCTAGTTACATTTATACCTAAGCAGCTCTTGAGAGCACCTAAGTTCTTAACATTAAAATTACTTTCTAACAAAGGTAACAATTCATTTTTCTTGGAGCTGTAAAATATGTAAAAATCATCCACATACAATGCAATTATTGTATAATCGCGACCTAAACGTTTTACATAAACACAAGGCTCACATTTGCTTTGACTATAGCCATTGTCAGATAGTAATATATGAACTTTTTCGTTCCAAATCCTACTGGCTTGCTTAAGACCATATATTCCTTTCAGTAACAAACAAACTCTATTTTTATTATTATTACAAAAGCCTGGAGGCTGCTCCATGTATATGGTTTCTTGTAAATCTGCATTGAGAAATGCAGTGGCAACATCAACATGGTCGATATTCAAGTCTAATTCGTTAGCTAAGGAGAACAAAATTCGCATGGTACAATGTCGTACTACGGGTGAGAAAGTATCATTGTAATCAATGCCTTGGACTTGTGTAAATCCTCTAGCAACCAACCGGGCTTTGAACTTATCGAATTTACCCGTTGCATCATGTTTTCTTTTAAAAACCCACTTACATTTTATTACATTTTCATGAGGTGGTCGGTCAACAAGTTTCCATACCTGGTTTGCAGTAATAGAATCATATTCATTTTGCATTGCTGCTTGCCATTCTTGACTGTTAGGACAAGAAATAGCTTCTTCATATGTGGAAGGTTCCTCATACGATAGACCCTGAGCTATCATAGTGAAATCAGTTTCGTAATCCGCATACCTGACCGGAAGTTTGGACCGAGTACTACGAACCGACCGAGTGCACGCGCCGACAGGGGACACTGCAATCTCTTCCCCTCCAGCTGACACCTCGGGAGATGAGGTTACACGCTCATGACGCGTGCTGCAACCCGGCGACGAAGTGGAACTGTCTTCGTTCTCGCTGCCGGTGCAGTACAACTCAATACTGTCTGAAATCACCGAAGAATTGGTATTATTCTCAACGGAATTATTATTTTTAGCTGTATCAGAATTTGATCCTATTATTTGACTAGAATCCAAAACAGTACAACTGCTATTATTCGGCTCTTTATTAAGACTAGAATTCAGCAAAGTGTTTTTACTAGAATTCGAACTCAGTTCAAAATTATGACTATTAATATTATTACCACTAGAATTCAATTCATTAATAAAATTATTATCAGTAGTCAATTCATAAGAAATAAATTCATCATTATTAATACTGGTAATGTTATTTTTATAAAATTTGTTTTCTAAAAACGCTACATTTCTAGAAACTACAACATTTTGAGGATTTAAAGGGTCAGATAATCTGAATCCCTTTGAGGTTTCGCTGTAGCCTACAAAAATATACTCTTTACTTTTTGCGTCTAGTTTACGACGCTTTTGACTAGGGACAAGCGAATAAGCAATACAACCAAACACATGCAGGTGACTTAGGTCTGGCCTTGACCCAGTCCACACGCTCTCTGGAGTCTGTCCTGAAAGGGCCTTAGTAGGGCTCCTATTCTTTAAGTAAATAGCAGTCATGACTGCCTCACCCCAGAATTTCTCAGAGAGACCTGCTCCCAACATCATGCACCGAGCTTTCTCCATAATAGTTCTATTCAGGCGTTCTGAGACACCATTCTGCTGTGCACAGTATGGAACAGTTGTTTGGTGAATAATGCCCTCATTCCTCAACAATGATGAAAACTTAACATTACAATACTCGCCTCCACCATCTGAGCGCAAAATCTTAATAGGTAAACCCAATTGCTTTTCTACTAGCTTTTTAAAATTAATAAATGCTGTAATTACCTCAGATTTGTTTCGAAGTAAATATCCAAATGATTTCCGTGTATGGTCATCTGTGAACGTGACAAAGTACTTTGCCCCACCCCAACTGCTCATTTGGATTGGGCCGCAGACATCGCTGTGAATTAACTCGAGAGGTTGGCTGGTGCGCTTGGCTTCTCGTTCCGGAAACGGCCGGGCAGACATCTTCCCTTGAAGACAAGGAATGCATTCCTTCAAAGTCGTCCCATCTCCATCCTGAAACATAATACCCGTTGCACCACCACCACGAAGAGTATACATACCTGAAAAACTCAGATGTCCGAGCCTTTTGTGCCACATGTCCGTGGACACTGATGCCAATAATGCAGTGACTGCAGCACTCGGTGACTTCTGTCTACGTGATATTTCTTCACACAGAAGCAAAGAGTGCACTGATGGCAAAGACATACCTGACCTACACACTTTCCCATTCAATTTATAAATACCATTATCATTTGAAGCAAATATAATTGGGTTGCCAGAGATTTTACAACTAATACTTTCGTAAATGCTACAACCATCTTGATTAAAGCAAACTGTGTAACCCCTTTCTATTAATCTATAAACAGACAAGAGATTGGCAGATAATTGAGGTACATACAAAACATTTTGAATCATTCTTACCGAATTATCATTAGTTGTTATGTAAATATCACCAGATCCTAGACACTTTAACTTTTGATTATTAGCAGTCATAATACTATTATCACACTTGTTTTCTTTTAAGTTCATAAACCATTCTCGATTGTTGCACATATGGGCTGTACATCCGGAGTCCACGAACCAGCCGTCATTTCTAGCTAGGAATGCAGAAGCTATGAATGTTGCGTCACTGTCTAGAGTTACTTTCTTCTTCTTATCTCTTTTGAGTTTAAAACATCTAGACTTGACATGTCCTATCTTGTTACAGTAGCTACAGGAAACATTAGGCTTGTTCTTCTGCTTTGTGACATATGCTTTGCTTGTTGAATCTCCATTAGACTTTCTAATCAGTGCTGCCATATATACAGATTTATCTGTATTTATACAGATTTTGAGCGATCGTTACAGATACCAGATTTTATCCTACTTTTATACAGATTTTTAAATGGTATGTATGCTAAATGGAAAAATTATTTGAGAATCGATGGGGGAAATGACAAAACGAGTTGGCAACACTGTAGCTGGGATTCCCCGAAACATTTATCTAAAGAACAAGATGGCGCGAATGGAACGAACGATTGATGTTTGAATGAATGAATACATTGTTTTGTTTTGTTTTTGCTTTGGGCGGGCGACTAATGCGTTCGCGTAACAGTCTTTCTTATATTTAAATTACATACAGTGCTAGTTAAATCGTGCGTGAAGTTTTTGTTTGGTAAACCACAATGTTAGCTAAAAAGCCACGGAAAACTCAACGATTCAATCATTGTTGGATGGAAGAAAGTTTTTTTCAAGCTTGGCTAACACCTAGTAAAAGGGGAGACGATTATGCATACTGTAAGTTCTGTTTAACGGATCTTGTCATTGGAGGTGGTGGTAAAAATGATCTTGTGCGACATATGAAAACTGCAAAACATCTAAACTCAGTTCCTAGCTCGAGTGCTCAGAAGCCAATTAAAGATTTTTTTCAAAGACAAAATGTCACAAATAGTGTTAAGAAAGGGGAAATTTTGATGGCTGCTTTTGTTGCCGAACATAACCTGGCGATGAATGTTATGGAACACCTTCCCGAATTAATAAAAAATATCTGTACCGATTCTACCATTGCAAAGGAACTTGCTTGTAGCCGGACAAAAACCACAGCTCTTATAAAATCAGTAACCGGATCTACTGAAAAAGCTAACATAATCGCCGATTTGAAAACTAACAAATTTTCATTACTAGTTGATGAAAGTACTGACAGGAGCTGTGTAAAACATTTATGTCTCGTCATTAGATATTATAAGAAAAACGTAGTAAAAGATGTGTTTTTTGGATTGATACCTGTTCAAGAAGCCACTGCCGAAAAACTATATGAACATATTGTGAAAGTGTTTACAGATAACGATATTCCCTATAAACATAATATGATTGGGTTCGCCGCTGACGGAGCAAATGCAATGATGGGTCAGCATAATTCATTGGCAAGCAGATTACTCTTAGATATTCCGAACCTGTATGTTATGAAATGCATATGCCATTCATTTAATTTGTGCGCTTCATACGCTTGTCTAAAGTTACCTCGGGAACCTGAAGGCCTAGTCAGGGATATATACAATTATATCAGCACGAGTCCGAAACGAGCAGGAATATTTAAAGAATTTCAAGAATTTCTGGCGCTCAAACCTCACAAAATTTTGCACCCATGCCAAACAAGATGGCTCTCACTGCAGTCTTCAGTAAATCGTATTTTAGAACAATACGAAGCATTAAAATTATTTTTCACCGAGGCTGCTCTCTCAGATAGACTGAACGCTGCAGATTCAATTTTGCGGATGCTAAATAATCCCTACAATAAAATGTATTTGCAATTTTTAGATTTTGCTTTGGCATTTTTTACCAAATTAAACAAACTTATGCAGTCAGAGAAACCGCAAATACACAAGCTGCATGAATATCTTAGCAATACCTACAGAAGCTTTTTAGATTGCTACATGGATAGTTCATACCTGTCACGAACTGCGATTCAAAATGTGCAGCACGATAATCCTCGACACTACAAGCCAATTGAAGAATTGTATCTTGGTGTTAATGTAGCTGCTTCATTATCTGGTTCCAACCTGAGTTCCAGTGATGTCAAAACATTTAAACTACGATGTTTAGAATTCTACATAGAAGGAGCGAGACAAATAAAAACGCGTTACAACTTTGGAAATGAAATTACAAAAAACCTGGATTTTTTAAACCCGATTGTGGTCAAACGCCGCAGCATCGTATCATTGAATGATATTACACGAAGTTTACCAGGCATTATCAGGCAGTCAGATTTACAAACTCTGGACAATGAGTGGCGTCATTTGAAATTCAACAACAGTCTTTTGGAAACAGATGAAGAAGACCCTGAAAAATTTTGGTACCAAGTTTTTTGTGCGGAAGACACAGATGGGACCTTGCTATATCCAAAACTTAAAGAATGGGTATCTGCTATATTAAGCCTTCCTCACTCTACTGCTACAGTAGAAAGAATTTTCTCATCAATTAATTTGATCAAAACAAAAACTAGAAATTCTTTATCTACAAGCACAATAGAGGGTTTACTGTTAACAAAACAGTTACTTAACAATAACCCTTGCTACAAACTTTTAGTCAACAATAATATGGTAGACAAAATTAATAAAGACATTTATAAAAATTAAAAATATAAATTTGATACAAAAACTTCTTTTTTTTATAACCTAAGCAGTCCAAACTCGCTATTTCGCTGATTTTAATTTATCAGATTCAGATGTTTTTTTTTTAAACTAAGCATTTTTACAGATTTTATACAGAATTTGGCATAAACTTTCGATACAGATTTTGTACAGATTTTTAAACCATACTTTACAGATTTTGTAATTTGTCATATGGCAGCACTGTTTCTAATGTCTTCTTGTAATAGCCTTGTGCGAACCAATTCACTCGACAATGTCCCAGTGACACAGATTGTTTCCAGGTTGGAAACTAAGGCATCGTACTCTGAAGGAAGTCCGCTAAGAAGTATCTCAGCTACTTCGGAGTCCTCGATGGTCTTTCCAATGTCAGCGAGTTGCTGTACAAGTGTTGTTACAGTTTCAATGTAGTTCATCATACTCGAGAATTGATCGAAACTTGTGGTGTGTAGCTGCCTAAGGAGTAACACTCTTCTGTACAGACCTTTATCCTCAAATACTCTGCTCAAGTTGTGCCATGCATCCTTTGCAGAATCAGCACACCGCACATATTGATAACATGAAGGTCTAACACTTAGACAAATGCGTGCTAGTGCTCGTTGACCACGAGGAATGTCGAGATCAGTGCCCTCAACGCTAGCCCACAGTCCTTCCAAGACAAGTATCATTTTCATTATAAATTTCCAGGAAACATAGTTAGATGCACCTTCAAGTTTTTCTATATTCATGGCTACGTTGGTAGCCGCTGGAGTAGAATTACCGGCGCCTTGTCGGGTCTCACCACTTTCAGCTGGGTTAACTACGTCATTCGGTCTCGGCGTCATATCTGACGTTAGTTAGCGAATATATATTGTATTTACGCACCTTATTTCGCTTATATTTCACGCTTGTAGCTTGAGCCTGGGCATTCATAACCTGTTGGAGGGTGTGAATCGTTATTGCGTGTCTTCGGTGCAGAAATAAAACCGTCAGCCAGTAGAAGAGAATCCCTTTTATTTATTCTTCATAATAAATATCTTGGATTACTATGATATCCTTAATTATAAATTGATACATTTTTAATAAAGTATAGCACACGTAATTGTCAGACAGGAGGTTTTTTTTTTTTTTTTTTTAATGTGTTTTACGGCCCTGGATTCGGTGTCCTTTTGAGCCAGTCTGATATTATTTTTTTCCCATTTATACAGATTTTTATTTTCACTTTTATAGGTTTTCTACAGTATTTAAAATGTATTTGTATAGAGGTTGATAAAATCTTTTGTCAGACAATAGTTTTTGCAGTTCTTTTGGTGCATCACAATCTATTTCTTGTATTTCAGAAGCTAACACTAATCTGTTAACACCAAATTGTTGACATTTGAATATCAAATGCTCAAGGTCTGCTTCTTCTTGTCCACAATAAATACATTTCGAATCTTCAGCCAGGTTAAGTCTTTTCAGGTGAGTACGGGTTTTGCAGTGACCAAATCTCATTCTGTTAATTGTAGTTATATATTTTCTGCAATTAGCCGCTTTATCTCTATTGTACCAAGGTTGGGCGGGCGGGTTTCCTTGGATCTTAAAATACCATTTTCCTTTTTCTTTGCATGTTTCTTTCCAGTACTCACACCATAATAATTTTAGGTTCTGCGACAAGTGTACATGTAGGTCAGTGAATGGTATCTTCAGGTCTGTGGAATGGTCTTCATCATAAGGATTTCTGGTGGCTTGATCAGCAATTTCATTTCCAGTGATACCCTTATGAGAGGGTACCCACATAAATTGCACTGCCGTACCATTCATATTTAAAGTATTAACTAAATTTCTAATATTAAATATTAAGTAATTGAGATTGTATCGAAAACAATTATTTTCTAATGCTAATAATACAGATAGTGAATCTGAGAAGATTATTATATTAGTTATATTTAGACTATTTACATGAAGAAGAGCTTTGTAGATAGCATAGCATTCAGCTGTAAAAATACAACATTTAGTATCAATTTTGAAACATTTTGTAATCTTAAGTTGAGGGTCATAGAATGCTGAAGTAACATTATTATTGGTTTTGGAACCATCAGTATAGAGTGAATATAGATGATTTTCATCTAGGAATTTTAGTAGATCATTTTGATTATAAATATCTTGTCTAAGTATAGCTATTTTATTTACAAGGCTGTTGAAATCTACCTTGTATAATGGCCACATGCTATCTATATATATATTTGCAGCATGAGATTGTTGTAAGTGAATTATTATTCTAATTAGCTCTGGTACATGTCCAGATAAAAGTTGATTGCTGTTTACATAGGATCCTAAATTACTTATTTCAAGATTTTTTTGTGGAAGAACTCTATCTAAAACACATCTATTGTCTGATGATATCATTTTTAAACAAAATCTTTCAGCAATGTATATGCGTCTGAAATGCAGTGGTGGTATGCATGTCTCACATTGCATAACATTTATGGGTGTTGAGCACATCGCTCCAGTTATAATTCGTAGTGCTTTGTTTTGTATAACTTCCAATTTGCGTAGCAATGTGAGACTCGCATTCATGTATGCCAGTGAGCTATAGTCAAAGTGACTACGCACTATACTTTTGTATAACATTGATAAAATTTTTGGGTCTGAGCCCCAATGCACTCCGGCCAGCGATCGCAGCACATTGAGTCCTCTGCTGGCATTTTTAATAATATAGTTTATGTGAGCATTAAAAGATAACTTTTGATCCAGCCAAATACCCAGAAATTTCTTTTCAATCATCCATGGTAAAGAATTATTAGCATATTTTACAGAGTAGTTGCTTTCATCATATTTCTTGCTAAATATCATTACACTACTTTTGTCAGCACTAATATTTAGTTTTAATTTATTTTCATAATAATTATGAAGCTGTATAAGTGCCTTATTGAGACTATTTACTGCTATATTTACATTTTTATTTACAGTATATATTAACAAGTCATCAGCAAATTGTAAGAATTTAATATTTCTCTCAGTCAGATATTTATTGATTTGACAAGTGTATAAGTTATACAATAATGGAGAAATGGTAGCTCCTTGCATGCATCCTTTATACACTTGTCCAGGTCCATGTAGGATGTTATTAAATTTTACATACATGGTTCTATCATATAAGAATTTAAACACCCATTTACAGACATGTCCCGGTATACCTACTTCTGACATTATCTGGGTCAGGATTGAAGGGTTAACATTATCAAAAGCACCTTGCACATCTAAAAATACACAGACTGTAGCTGAGTGACTATGAAAGGAATTTTTGATGTCAGTAATAAGAGATGTGAAACTTTCTGTTGCACTTCGTCCTTTTCGGAACCCAAACTGTTGATCTGGTAATATTTTGTTACATTCTATATAGTGGTCTAGTCTAGTTTTAAGCATAAATTCAAAAAGTTTACCTACACAAGAGGATAATGAAATTGGTCTATAAGAATTAAAATCGGTTGCTAGTTTACCTGGTTTTAATATTGGTATAATACATTGTGTTTTCCAAGATTCTGGTATGCAGTTTGTGTCCCATAGCAAATTGTAAATTTTTAAGAGTACTTTTTGTGCATTTATGTGCATACTTCGAATTAGTTTGTATGGAATATCGTCTAATCCAGGTGTTGTGTCTTTTCTAGATTTAATTGCGTTTAAAAATTCTTCTATAGTAAATGGTTTAGAGAGAAAAGCACATTTTTCATTTCCTTGTTTACAAAAAATTTCATTCAAAGCTATTTCGTCTATGTATTTTTCAGATGGAGAGGATGGAGCATACTTGTCGATGAATGAAGGAATCCATTCATCATTCTTAGGGTTTTTAGGTAAAGAAACACGTTTAAACCTTCTAATATAATTCCATATAACGCTAACTGGAGTATATCTATTAAAGGATTCGCATAACTTAGTCCAGCCATTTTTTTTCTTTTCTTTCAGCAGTTTTTTTTTTAGGGCATCTAGTTTTTTGTAATTAATATAATTTGCCATTGTTGCATCTTTTCTGTAGAAATTTAATGCATCTTTGCTTTTTTTAACGGCATCTGAACACTCATTATCCCACCAGGGGACTTGTTTTTTTAAAACATATTGTGTGGTTTTTTTTAATTTTGGTATAGTAATATTTTTAATTTGATTTATACCTTCGCAAAATTCATTGTAACTTTTTAAAGGGTTAGCATAATCTATTGTATATTTACTTAATATTTTTTCTGTTGCAGATGTATATAATGACCAATCAGCCTTATTATAAATAAAACGTTCCGTTGGACTCCCTATTTCATATTTTTCTACTGAGGTGTGGATATCAATAATTGTTGGATAGTGATAGCTACCCATTGCATCATCATGCACTCTCCAGTCGCAAAGAGGAGCCACAGAAGGGCTAACACAAGCAATATCAATAGCAGAAGGATTTTTTGTTGGACTGCCTACTGTGGTCGGTGTACCAGTGTTTAGAATACATAAGTCTGATTCATCTAAAATATTATAGACATCGTTGCCTCTAGTCTTTGTTGTAAGGCATCCAAATGCAATATGATGAGCATTGAGGTCACCTGATAGCATTAATGGTTTTGGTAAATTATTTATTATTTGTTTTAATCTTCTACCCTGAAACCGTCGACGATGATTATCATCGGGAGGTGGACTATAAGTGCATAATATTGTTAAATTACCAACATTAGTTGATAATATTATAGCTACAGATTGCATAAAGTCGTAATAAGGAGTTGAAACAACTGTATATTTAAATTGACTTTTAATTAAAATACCTACTCCACATCGTCCATCTGCTCCATTTTGATTTATAAAGTCATAATTAGGAATTTTGAAAATATGTGTTTCTCTCAGCCACGTCTCATTTAACAAACAAATATCTATATCATTATCAATAAGGTAATTAATTAGTAGGGGTTTTTTATTTAATGCGCCTTCAATGTTATATTGTGATATTCTAATATGTTGTTTATCCATGGTTAAACACAAGAGATTTTTTCAGAACTTCTTTTATGCTATTAAATGTCATTGGTTCAGCATCACTTGAATTACCCAGCTGAACTAAAGTTTTTACCAAAATTGTTATAATATCTTCATTTTTCAAAATTATTTCTGCCAAGTCTTTTGTGTTTAATGTTTCATTTTTCTTTATTTCAGTTTTTGTATTTTTGTTTGTCTGAACGGTAGACGGTCTGTCTACAGTCTGAACTTTTACATACTCAGTGGTTTGAATAGAGTTTTTATTAATTACATCATTTTCAAACATTTTTTTTGTCTTATTTATTTCTTTTGTCATTGTCAACTTTGGAAAATTGGTGCTATAATTAGAAGGATGGAGGTTTCCATTATTTTTTAAGGAGGCAGTTACTTGAGCATAGTTCTTTTTGTTATATTTTTCTTCTATTTTAATTTTTTTGATAGGGCAATCTCTAGAAATTGCCAGGTGAGGGCCCTGACAATTGATGCACTTTATAATTGCCTCCTTATCACATGTAGAGAAATGGTGTTCTCCGGCACACACTGAACATTTTTGGGTTGATTTGCAAAATTTAGCTCCATGATTGAATTTAAAACATTTGTAACATTGCAATAATGGAGCAACATACTCAAAGACCTTGAATCTATATAGATCAAGGTATACAAAGTCCGGTAATTGTTGGGATAGAAATGTAACACTTACAGATCCATATGGCACTATTGTGCCATTCACCTTATGGGTAAAACGTCTGATATTTATGATCTCGTACAGAGATGAGAGTTTTTTAAATAACTCCTCGTTGCTGATATTCGTTGGCACGAACCTCAGAACGCCGATGATTTCCACTGACCTAGCTGGTATGTACGCCTTGTAATTATATTTTTTCAAAAAGTTCTCATTGCACAGAAAATTGTTGGCATGAATATTTTGTGAAAACGTAATGCCCAATTTATTTGCGTTGACTCTTTTAATACCCACCACGCCCTTAATTTCATTTTTGAATAAGGTACAAATCATGTCTGGGTTCTTGTTCCCTAGTCTCTCACCTTCATTGGTACTTTCGACATAAACAATGTATTCAGTACTCACCTGATTCTCAGGGAAAATACGTTTATAACCTGGTTTATTGTATGGTTTGTAGAAAACTTCATTATCTTGAGAGTTCTGAGCACCTTGAAGATAAGCATCATCACCTCTACCACGCTTTGTTCCCGTAGGGGTTGAAGAAGAATCTTGCCCAGGGGGCGCAGCCCCCGTAGGCTCTTTCATTTTTACAAAAACTCTATGCACTGTACAATTTTTATTTACACTTATCAACTTAAAATATTACAGTTTTACAGCAGAAAAATATTTTCTGAAAAAACTTTTAACAATTCCGCCTTTACGTTTCAAAAGCCCGCCAAAAAGTCTCAGACAGGAGGTTTTTTTTTTTTTTTGTTAATTGTTTTACGGCCCTGGATTCTTGTCCTTTTGAGCCATTCGTTTGTTTATTTTTCAAATAGCATTTCGTTTGTCTTTTCACAATTTATCCACTGTGTTTTTAATATAATTAAAAAGCGGCATATAGAATTTTGGTTCAGCTAATAAGTCTTGAAGTCGCGTAGGAACATCGCCGTCATCACAGATTTTTTCCAGTTCTGACACAAGTATTAGTCTGTGAATTCCAAAATTTGGGCAGTTAAAGATGATGTGATCCAAATCGGCGTTTATAAAGTCACAGTAATTACAGGAGGAATCTTGTATTATGTTAAGTCTTTTTAAGTGAGAAGGAGTTCTGCAGTGGCCAAACCTCATACGGTTTATTGTGGTAACAAAATTTCTGTTATCTATCTGTTTATTTTTGTTGTACCATGGTATACCGGGCGGGCTTTTCTGTATTTCAGCATACCATTTACCCTTTTCTTGGCTTAATGACGTCCAACATTCCTTCCACAGTTCTTTTATTTCTTTATTTATTTGTAGGTTATAGTCAGTGTAAGGGACTTTCAATAATGAGGAGTGGTCTTCATCGTATGAGCCTCTTGCTGCTCTGTCCGCTTCTTCATTACCTGTGATGCCTTGATGGGATGGCACCCACATGAAACTTACATGAATTTCCTTCGTTTTTAGATTATATATTATTTGCCTAATTTTATATGTTATGTATTTAAACACCATATTTTTTAAAGCTGATATAACACTCTGGGAATCTGTTATTATTAATACTTCAGAAACACTTATTTTAGTAATATGTAGTAATGCCTGGTAAATAGCATAGCACTCGGCCGTAAATATACTACAATCATTGTCTAACTTACAACACACTTTAAATTTGAGTTGTGGGTCATAAAATGCAGATGTAACAGAGTTAAAAGTTTTTGAACCATCTGTAAATATTTTATACTGTTTTTTTTTGTCCTCCATATAATTAGAGAACTCAGTTTGATTAGCAACATTAGATGATAAAATTTCATATTTATTATTAATAAGTGCATTCAACTCAACATTATATAGAGGTAATGGAAAACATTTGTACATGTTGTTAGCTAGTGTTTTAATGTGTAACATAATTCTCAACATTCCAGGAAGTTGGCCTGCCAATATTTGTGAGCTACAGATATGAGGCTGATCAACCCTAAATTGTAGAGCAGCATTTGGAAGGAGGCTGTTAATTACCAGAGAATTATTAGAGGAGAGTAACTTTAGAGAATATCGTTCAGCAATTTGAAGTCGTCGCAAGATCAAAGGTAATATACAAGCTTCAGATTCCATTGCATAAATAGGTGTTGAACACATGGCTCCAGTAATTATTCTTAAAGCCTTATTCTGTATAACATTCAATTTATGAAGTAATTTTGAATTAGCATTCCAATAAGCAATTGAACTATAATCAAAGTGACTTCTCACTATACTTTTATATAACATGGAAAGTATTTTAGGATCAGATCCCCAATGAACCCCTGCTAGGGATCTCATTATGTTTAATCCTTTACATGCATTACCAATTAGGTAATTGATATGTGTGTTGAAATTCAATTTTTCATCAAGATAAATGCCTAAAAATTTCTTTTCTTTCAATAAAGATAATGGAGTATTGTTATAGATAATCATATTACTTAACTGATATGGCCTTTTACTATAGATTACCACTGCACTTTTATTGGCACTTATGGTTAGTTTTAGTTTATTAGTATAATAATTATTTACATTAGATAGTGCATTATTTAAATTATGTACAGCAATATTTACATCTTTGTGTGCAGTGTAAATTACAAGATCATCTGCAAACTGTAAAAACTTTATGTTCCTGTTAGTTATGTATTGAGACATTTGACAGGTATAAATATTATACAATAATGGGGATATTGTAGCACCCTGCATTGTGCCTTTGTAAATGCTGTGTGGCCCATAAATAATATTATTATATTTTACATACATGCTCCTGTCATATAAAAAATTAAAAATCCATTTACAGAGCTTCCCGGGAACTCCAATATCATCTAAGATTGAAATCAATATGGAAGGATTCAAGTTATCGAATGCACCCTGTACATCCAAGAATGCACATACAGTAGCAGAGTGACTATGTAGTGAATTATTAATGTCTGATATTAAAGTAGAAAAGCTTTCTAATGCACTCCTTCCTTTACGGAATCCAAACTGTTGCATAGGTAGGATGTTATTGGTTTCAACATAATAATCAAGCCTTATTTTAATCATATTTTCAAATATTTTGCCTATGCAAGATGACAATGAAATGGGTCTATACGAATTGTAATCATTGCTTGGTTTGTCAGGTTTAAGTATCGGAATAATACACTGAGATTTCCATTGCAAGGGAATACTTTGGCTAGACCAAAGTAAATTAAATAAATCTAATAAAACCTTTTGTGCATTGCTATGTAACCTTTGTATTAACATATAAGGAATGTCATCAAGTCCAGGAGTAGTATTTTTTCTGGAATTTAGGGTTATTTGAAATTCATTATATGTAAATGGTTCACAAAGAAACTTGCTTTTTTCAGTGCCACTTTTTGCAAAGATGTTATTTAAACTAATAATATCTATATTTTTTTCAGGTGCTAAAGCAGGTGCAAACTTTTCTATAAAGGAAGGAATCCATTCATCATTTTTTGGTGGCTTATTAATGGAAGCTCTCTTAAATCGTCGTATGTAATTCCATATGACAGAAATAGGTGTGTATCTATTGAATGACTCGCAAAGTTTACGCCATCCGTCTTTTTTCTTCTCACTAAGTAGTCGTTTTTTAAGTGCATCATATTTCTTATACTCTATATAATTTGTAATTGATGGATAGTATCTATAAGCATTTAAGGCTTCTTTACTTTTTTTTACTGCTTCTAAACAGTCATCATCCCACCAGGGAACAGGTTTATGTAGTTTTACTAGTTTGTCTTTTTTACAATATTTAGGGATACATTGTTCTCTAATATTGTTAAGTATATCACAAAACTGATCATAACTATTTAAGGGGTTATCAGGATTTAAAACTAAATTATCAAACGCTTTTTCTGTTACAGATGAGAATTTGAACCAGTCTGCTTTATTGTAGAGGAATTTGTTTGGGGAATCGCCTACTGTATATTTTTCAACAGTAGTTTGGATATTAATAAAAGTAGGATAATGATAGCTTCCCATTGGATCGTCATGAACTGTCCAATGACATAGTGGAGCAACATTGGGAGATACACAAGAAATATCAATGCTTGATGGTCTAGCCGTAGCCGTGCCTACAGTTGTCAAAGATCCAGTATTTAACAGACATAGATCACTGTCGTCTAATAAGTTGAAGATATCTCTGCCTCGGGTGTTAGTACTGTGACAGCCGAATGCAACATGATGAGCATTAACGTCTCCTGAAAATAAGATTGGCTTTGGAAGTGTACTTATAAGATTCCTGAGTTTATGAACCCTTAAACGTGTTGGAGGTGGTGGACAATATGTACATAATATAGTTAGTTTACCTGCAGTTGTGTGTAAGGCAATAGCTACTGTTTGTAAGTAGTCATAAAAGGGTGTTTGTATAATATCAAATTTATAAGTATCTCTAATGAGAATACCTACTCCGTGATGTCCATTTTTCCCATTTCGGATTATGAAATGAAAACCAGGGATGTTTATTTTAGTCGAATCTTTTAGTCTAGTTTCGTTTAATAAGCAGACATCAACATTTTGATTATTGAGAAAATCAATCAGTAAAGGCTTTTTGTTATTTATACTCTGTATATTAAATTGACAAATTCTAATAAAATTACTATCCATCAAAGACAAGGGATTTTTTTAAAACTTCTTTAATGTTGTTGAATGTAAGTGGTTTGGGATTAGTAGAATTGCCCAGCTCAACAAGGGTTTTAATTAAGCTCGTTATAATGTCATCATTTTTTAAAATTCCTTCAATTAATTGTTTTTTATTAAAAGTTTCAGTTTTTTTTAATTGATTGTCAGTTTCCATTTGTTCAATTTTCTTATTAGTTTTATTTAAATGAGTATTTTTTTCATTAAACTGTTCCGTTCCTTTTTTGGTTTTATTAATTATTTCGGGTACTAAAGTCGGTTGTGGTCTAGGCTTTGGGAGAGCAGGAAATGAGTTATTTTGTAAAATATTAGCATAACTGCTTGAGTTTTTTTTCTTTTCTGCAATCTTTTTTTGTTTGATGGGACAATCTCTAGATATTGCTAGGTGAGATCCTCCACAATTAACACACTTTATAATATCTTTATTGTCACATTTCGAGAAATGATGATCAGATGCGCAGATGCTGCATGTCTGAACACCTTTGCAAATCTTGGCACCATGATTAAACTTGAAACACTTGAAGCATTGCAACAAGGGTGCTACATACTCATTAACTTGGAACCTGTACAAGTCTAAGTAGACATACTTGGGTAGGACATTTGCGAGAAATGTCACGCTCACAGATTGGTATGGTTTGATTTCACCATTGACCTTGCGTTGAAACCGTCTAACACTTATTATTTCAGAATCTGCCTGCAATTTTCTAAATAATTCTTCGTTTGAAATAGTAGTTGGAACATATTTTAGGACCCCAATTTTCTCAACTGCTCTTGCTGGAATGTAAGTCTTGAAGCTGTACTTCTCTTGGAAATCCCCATTTTTTAGGAAGTTGTTGGCGTTATTTGCCTGGGTAAATATAACGGATATTTTGTTAGCATTTACTCGATGTATTAAATGTATACCTTTAATTTCGCTTTGGAGTAATGTGTTTAATAAAGAGGGGTTTTTATTGCCCAACTTTTCTCCCTCTTTGGTACTTTCCAAGTATACCACAAATTCTGTATTTACCGAGTTTTCTGCAAAGACTCGTTTGTAACCCGGTTTAATAAAAGGTTTATACATACTTGTATCCGGTATAAGTGCATAATTATTAGAAGATGCCTCTACATCAATCTCCTCCCTGCCTCTCTTTATTCCAGTATGGGTGGCGATATAATCCGGTGGTTTTTTACCCCCTGGGGGATCATCCCCAGGAGGGTCATTCATTCTGTTTAACACTGTATACACTAAACAAAGTTTTTATACTATTTATAAAGAAATATGTACAGCTTTTGACTATAAAACAACTTTTTGAAAATTTGTTTGAAAAAAGACGTCTTTATTTTTTGAAAGCCCGCCAAAAAGTCTCAGACAGGAGGTTGGAGAGAGTGTTGCCATAACCTAATAATACTATAGGGTTGGGAGACAAAAAAGGTGATACCATATTTAACACCAACTACCACTGACATCGTTTCCAAAGATTGCATTTTTTTCATTTTCATAACGCTGGAACCTTGATTGCTTTTCGTCGTAGCACTCAATCAAGATCTTATATAGCGTTCAAATGGGGATAGCAGTGCTAAAACTACTCACACCCATCAAGTCATTCCGAATGGGAAATGGCGTCCATCACTGCTTATACTTATGATCCATTTGGAACTCTTTTGTACACGACATGGATGATTACACTTGTCAGTGACAGAAAAATTAACCTTAAACACAATTTTAAGAAATTTGATAACGTTACGTGAATACTAACAAAGGGTATACTTTAACTACAACTTTACGTGTTGTGCAAGAGTTATTTGCCCCTCATTGAGAGCAATCATTACTTGTTGGTTTGTTCTTTCGTCAAAAATCCTTTTTGCTGGGCTCGTAATTATTTGGTACTGTAAACTGAGGTCCACGAAGCAAAATATTTTTTTTTTTTTTTTGAAATTGCCGCCGACTGGCTGTCACTTTTGATAGATCACTCAAAGTGCTTACGCTTAGAAGCATGGGCAATGATAGCACAACATGGTGGTCTTAATGATGTCATTCAATACGTCATAACAACCGTTTTAGGGCTATCGTTATCGTGCTTACGTTGACTCGGAATGACGATAGACGGGATGTAATCGATTATGTTATGTTTTGAATCGGAACGCGCTGTTAAAAAAAAAGCAACTGTCATTCATATGTAGTTCATTCTTAAACGTTTTTTATTGTATTATTTTTATTCCGTCTAGCTTAAGAATTTATTCTTAAATTTTTAATAATGTAAGTACACACACCAATTTCGTTCTAAAATAAGCATGCAAGAGTTAACCAGTGTCACGAAGGTTAAAGTCATATTATGGTAACCTCTGTGTGTACAGGACACCGGGCGGCAGCAGCGGCGAGTTGCTGTCGCGCACCATCGACATCAACTACGCGGCTCAGAAGCGCTCCGCTGCGCTCAAGTGGACTTTCGTCAACGCAGCACTGCTCCTCGTGTTCGCCGGCGATCTGTGAGTGAGCCCGACGCGGTTGCTTGTGGGTGTAAATATAGAGTGCGTGTAGAGCGGTGCGGCATAACGTGTGTGCAGATGGTGCAAATGTCCAGGCTACACTTCGGCGCTGCACCTGGTGGAGCTGGTACTGGCGGCGGCCCTGGGCGGCAACTTGCTGTTGCACGTGGCGCGCCTGCTGCCTGCTCGACACGCGCCGCTCTGCATCACGCGCGACCAACGACGCCTGCTGGGACTCTCAGACTCGCCGCTAGGTCAGTACATTCATTCAAAGTCATAACATTGTACTAGTCAGACAATGGCCCCCTCAAACACCCAACAATCCTTTACATTGCATTCCATTCAGGTTCACTTTGGCACAGCAAATAGCAATACATTGTTTGTAACAAGCATGCACATACATATTAAGCTTCAGCCACCTTGCACCACAGTATAAATAACAAGTAGTTTAACTGGGTGGTGTCCTTGAAATCAATACCTATGGCTGCTCGATTCCTAAACACGTGTTCTTGACCTTCGTGGTCTTTTTTAATGTGGATGATGGCGGCCACGATGTGTTAAATCTTCGTCCTCAGAGCTGGTGGTAGTTTTCAAATTAAATTTCCAGTCACAGCCACTGGTGAACGGAGCCGCAGTGGTGTTCTTTCTTTTTGTAATGTTTCTTCGCAAAATCAGTAATATTGCTCGAGCTGGTAGAAGCAACACGTGGTCAGCCACTCGTGAGCATGGGTTCGGATCCCGTTTCTGAATTTTAAGGAGTTCAGGGCTATAGTGCAATCATAATGCAAGTGGTCAGTGTATCTCTTTATTTCACAAAGGCTAACCAAAAACTAAACTCAATGCTAAATGCTCTCTGCTAACAATATTTTCGGAAATAGTCAAATCAATCTTATTTTAATTATAAATTCACAATATCCTAAATAATAGTAGGTACTAATACATTTCAATAATTTGAAGTATTTTGTTGAATTAAAGCAACCTTACATTTATATTATTAAATAATTTAAATTCATAATTATTAATGATAATTATCTCTTCGAACTCTGCTCTGTTGCCTGCACAACAAATAATAATAAATTTAAGAATATGAAAAACAAAGAGGGTCCCATACAAGAAACCTTGAAAAAATGCTTTATTTACACAAGTTTGGTAAGATTGTTATACATACTCTAAAGTAAAAGAACAAATAATAAAAATTAGGGTTCCGTACTCCAAGGATGCCAAATTATTTGATAGGTGCTATTATTTTAGCGCCTTTTTACTGACACCTTGATGTTACTACGGCAGCTATATTGTTGTTATTTATTATGTTTTAGGGTTCCTTATCCATTTTGTGTGGTGGTACAGAACCCTCTGTGCGTGAGTCCGACTCGCACTTGACAAAATTATTTACATAAGCAAAAATACTTTAATATTTAGTATATCATCTGTACCAATTGTAAAAAGATTGTGACTGCACATTGAAGATATAAAATACCCATCGGTAATCGTTACATTTCAGATAGTTCATTCCGCATAGTGGAGACGAGCAGCATCGACGTCTCCGCTGCCGGGGACTTGTCCCGCGCCTCGGCGGAGGACGCGTCGCTACTGTCACTGTCTCGCTCGTGGGGCTCCGCGGGGGAGGACAGTGCGGGCGCGGGGGGCTCGCCGCGCGGCCCGCGTCCCTCCTCGGCCGCCGCGCGCGAGTCTCCGCTGCACGACCAGTTCATCGCGGACACCTCGTCGCTCGGCGACTACTTGCGGCAGTACGAGGAGCGCAGCCGGACGGAGACGGCGGCGGGGGGTGGCGTGGGGGTCGCGGGGCCGCGGGGCGCGCGCTACCAGCTCGCCAGCGCGGACGCGGAGGGCGGCGGCGCGGAGGAGGGCGCGGGGGGCCCGCACGCGCAGTACGTGTGCCGGCGGCTGCACGTGGACCCGCTGCTGCTGACGCAGTACTGCCTCAACCTGAGACTGGTGCGTATCGCTGCAGTAGGCGCGCGCGCCCGCACGGCCATGGCTGACGTGTGTGTCCTCCTGTTGCAGTGGCTGCACGTGACGATCCTGCAGCGGCTGGTGCGCGAGATGGAGCTGGTGGACGAGGCGCTGGCGCGGCACCACCTGCCGGACGTGCGCGTCGGAGAGGTCGGTACTGCTCCGGTTTATCGTTCGTGGCCGGCACTCGGCTGTGTCGTATTGTAGGGGGGTATCCCTTACATGATGAAGGAGCCGTATTTGTTCTTACCCCGGCCTTGTGGAATATCGTTGTCGTTAAGTAGAGTACACATAGTTGTTTTTGAGGCTGTTCAGTCATGTAAACGTTTCAAATTCAAAAGCGACTACGTTAAAAGTTATACACGCATTCGAGCAATTGAGAAATCTAAAATAATGTACATTTGAAATTGATTAGTCAGTTTTTCTTTAATGAAAACAACGGTTTTCCATTTAAGTAGTCGCGGGTGCCAGCGCGGGGCGCGGGGCGCGCGGCTCGGTTGCCTGCCGGCTGTCCTGTTCGTCGCGCGCTTCCATGTTTTACGAAATAATTATTTCACTTTGACCCGTGCCTAAGTGCTTGTAGGGAAAGGTCGCATATTGGATAAAAGCTATGCTAAATGAAAACACATTTGTGTTTAGTCGTAACATAACGCTGCAAATAATAATGTGTGTGCATCATGAGACTGCCCGCGTGCTAGACACACTACCTAAGGTGCAAGCCACATAGACACGGCGCGGGTGCGGGCGCGCCCTCAGTGCACCTCTTCTATCTGTTTTACACCACGTCCCTCTCCTACATTTTGTATGAAAGAACGTTGGACAGGCGTCGAGACGGCACGCCACGGTTGCGCCGCGGGTGCACCGAAAGCGCACCGCCCACACCTTCGTCGTCAGAGGAAGACATCTTGTCAGATCAAAATCAAACACTTGAATACCACCGATACACACAGGTAGCGCGCCGCGCCGCTTCTGTGTGGCTTGCACCTACCACTGGAGTGCGAGATTTTGCGTTAGCACCATAAATCTAATAAAGAAAATCATCAAAGATGTCAATATTGGACCATTCTTGATACGGGGTCTATTTTAAAAACTAAACTAATTAAGAATTTTGAACTTTTACTTGAATATTTAAACAACAAATACTGAATACGCCGTTTTTCAATTCAGATTTAGGCTGACGTACCCGAACACTCGACCAACTTAATTTTGCACCTTTGTTTCATACATTTGAAGGTATTAATAAGTCTGTGATTATTAGGGTTCCGTACCCGAAAGATGCCCAACAGAACCCTATTACTCAGCCTCTGCTGTCTGTCTGTCCGTCTGTCATAGGGGTCTACAGCTTCAACCATAATATGAATAAAATTGAAATTTTCACAGAATACGTGTTACTATGGCCTCTATCACGACAAATGAAAAAATCATATAGTTAAACCCATAAGGGGTCCTTATACAACAAACTTCGTATAAACCATAGCGCCACCGAGATAACTTGAATGACAGCTTTTGTGTGCTTTTTTTTTGAGTGCTGTCAACTTACATGGCAAGTCTTGACTTTATACTCAAAAAAGTACCTTCATTTTGTTTTCAGAATAGCTCTCATTATTGTTATTAATCTCACGAAACTTCAGCTGTCGGAAATTAATCGTATTGTCAAAAAAATACATTAAAGTTTCGTAATATAACCTCAAAAAATGTCGTAGTGCGATTTCATGACTTGTTACGTCAATATTGGCTCAAATATATCGCGTGATTTCATTCGCCAAAGCACTTGCGAAAGTAATTTTGGGTCTTTATTAGAGTCATAGCAACCCCTAGCAATAGCACCCCAGCTTTCCTAGTGTATGAAACTCACCATGCATTAAATGGTCCTTCGAACCGGATGTACGAGCTAACGCACACTTTTACATTTTACTGAATCAGGCTTTACCTAATTAATTACATTTTGTCAACTTGTACTTGTATTTAGCAATAGTGAAAACAATACGAATAAAGCAGTGTACGATCATCACTCGTTGGGTTTGGTTCTTAGCTCTCTTCGGAGTCACCATCCCTTAGCAGCAACCTCTAGCAATAGCATCCCAGCTTTCCTAGTGTATGAAACTCACCATACATTAAATGGTCCTTCGAACCGGATGTACGAGCTAACGCACACTTTTACATTTTACTGAATCAGGCTTTACCTAATTAATTACATTTTGTCAACTTGTACTTGTATTTAGCAATAGTGAAAACAATACGAATAAAGCAGTGTACGATCATCACTCGTTGGGTTTGGTTCTTAGCTCTCTTCGGAGTCACCATCCCTTAACAGCAACCCCTAGCAATAGCATCCCAGCTTTCCTAGTGTATGAAACTCACCATACATTAAATGGTCCTTCGAACCGGATGTACGAGCTAACGCACACTTTTACATTTTACTGAATCAGGCTTTACCTAATTAATTACATTTTGTCAACTTGTACTTGTATTTAGCAATAGTGAAAACAATACGAATAAAGCAGTGTACGATCATCACTCGTTGGGTTTGGTTCTTAGCTCTCTTCGGAGTCACCATCCCTTAGCAGCAACCTCTAGCAATAGCATCCCAGCTTTCCTAGTGTATGAAACTCACCATACATTAAATGGTCCTTCGAACCGGATGTACGAGCTAACGCACACTTTTACATTTTACTGAATCAGGCTTTACCTAATTAATTACATTTTGTCAACTTGTACTTGTATTTAGCAATAGTGAAAACAATACGAATAAAGCAGTGTACGATCATCACTCGTTGGGTTTGGTTCTTAGCTCTCTTCGGAGTCACCATCCCTTAGCAGCAACCCCTAGCAATAGCATCCCAGCTTTCCTAGTGTATGAAACTCACCATACATTAAATGGTCCTTCGAACCGGATGTACGAGCTAACGCACACTTTTACATTTTACTGAATCAGGCTTTACCTAATTAATTACATTTTGTCAACTTGTACTTGTATTTAGCAATAGTGAAAACAATACGAATAAAGCAGTGTACGATCATCACTCGTTGGGTTTGGTTCTTAGCTCTCTTCGGAGTCACCATCCCTTAGCAGCAACCCCTAGCAATAGCATCCCAGCTTTCCTAGTGTATGAAACTCACCATACATTAAATGGTCCTTCGAACCGGATGTACGAGCTAACGCACACTTTTACATTTTACTGAATCAGGCTTTACCTAATTAATTACATTTTGTCAACTTGTACTTGTATTTAGCAATAGTGAAAACAATACGAATAAAGCAGTGTACGATCATCACTCGTTGGGTTTGGTTCTTAGCTCTCTTCGGAGTCACTATCCCCTAGCAGCAACCCAGCTCTACTAGTGTATGAAACTCACCATACAATATCAATATTTAAAATATTGTATGTTTTAAATAAATAGATTGACTTGGCAATCGCACTAAATAATAATCTAATTTAATATAATATGTATTATGTACTTGTGAGATAAATTGTGTTTTCACGCGATGGCCGAGTCAATCTTTTTATTTAAAACATAAAAGATTTTGAGTATTGATATGGTCACTATAATATGTTGTTAGGTTAACTAATTATGTAATAACTCAAGACAGAAAGCCCCTTAAGTAGGGACTGAATAAATTAATCGACTAGGATTTACATGGATCTCACAACTTTTTACGGTAGAAGAACTAATTTGCGAGACCTGATTTTTTTACAAGTTTTTTATTGATGGCATAAATATTTAAAAAACTAATATATAAATAAAGAAAGTTGATAGTTGAGATTGTCGGCACTTGGTGGAATTTATCAAACTAAATAATTATCTGTGGAAAAGTACAAGTGTTTTTTCGTCACAACAATATAAATGAAGATATAATTGCCATATTTAGCTTCTTATTTTCTTTAAATATTTTTACTAAAAATCTATGAGAATTAGAAAAACGAAACACGGGTGAAATTATTTTCCGAGAGCGTATTTTTGGCTTATTT
This sequence comes from Ypsolopha scabrella, assembly GCA_910592155.1. NCBI lineage: Eukaryota > Metazoa > Arthropoda > Insecta > Lepidoptera > Ypsolophidae > Ypsolopha > Ypsolopha scabrella. The sequence continues at coordinate 26,550,075 of OU342978.1, read as the reverse complement.
TAGTGAGCTATCGAATAGCGTTTAATAACTGTACGAACATTTCATTTTCTAAATAAACATTTTTGGGATTATTTTGACTTCAGTTCTTTATTTGGAAGTTGAAAGTAAAGCAGATTATGAACCTCGCGAATGTGACTTACTACTCGATGCAACAATCTACTATTATTTCGAACATAGAGCAGTTTCCTTGCTAGAGGGCTAATTTTCAACAGGTACATTAATTTCTTTGAAAACTTTTTCTTAATTAATTTCGGTGGTTCATGTTATGTTATAAATAGCCCGAATTTACAGGTTTAGGGGTTTGTTTTTAAGGCGACATAAGCATTAAGAAATAAGATTTTAAAGCAGTAGAACTCACGTACAGTGGAGCCCACATCAAGCTATACACATTGAGTATAAGCTGACCTCTCAGTTTACGGGAAGCCTATACAATGAGAGGTCAGCTTATACTGGAAGTGTTTAGCTTGATGCGGGCTCCACTGTACAATACATAAGGTTCTGAAGAAACAAACATGTTGTAAATGAGGCTTTTTCCAAGACGACAACAGAGCCAAAAATCTGATGAAAAAAATATCGCTGCATCGAAAAAAAATTGCAAGTCTGAATCATGCTATACATACTGTAATTTTAGATAAATAAGTGTGACTGTTTGTTTCTTGACTAAATAAATAATTCTCCCGACATGGTTCACAGATATTGAATTTTCAAACTGAAAACTTACTTTTATTAAAATAAAATATAGCCTATGTTACTCATCAAAAGTATAGCTTTTTATAAAAGAAAGAATTTTTAGAATCGGTTCAGTAGTTCCAAAGTTTACCTCAAACATACAAACAAACAAACAAATCTGTAGAAGTGTAGATTTGGCAATATTTGGCATAAATTTAGATAATTTCAATCGATTCGGGCTAAAACATAATGAAAGCATTCCATAGACACTTGACAATGTTGTGTGTTGCTATTGTATGGAGCACAGAACTCTGTGGTATGGAGGTTTGTACGTGATGCCGTGTCCGATACCAGGTGAGCGTGGAGCGGCTGCGCAAGGTGGCGGTGTCGCCGCTGGGCGCCGCGCATGTGCCCTCACTGCGCGCGCTGCTGCCCTACCTCGAGCCCTTCGTCGAGCAGCGCTACCTCGTGTCCCGCATCAGAGGTACCTACCTACCGCTCTACCTGCAGTGTGTGTGTGTGTGTATGTGTGTGTGTGTGTGTGTGCGCGCCATCTAGATACATGTCCGTGTAATGTCCGCAGAGCTGGCGTCGGGCGGCTGTCTCAGCCAGTACAAGTGGAACCGCGGGGGCTCCGACTGGGACGACGCCAAGCCGACTGACGCCGAGGTGAGACTTCCCCCCGCACGCGTCCCCCACACCCCGCCCCTCTCCCGACCCGACATGTACACGGAGCTGATGTCTGTTCGCAGATCATCATGCACCTGTTCGCGACGTACGTGGACGGGCAGCAGCCGGCGCTGGACGGCGCGGGGGAGGGCCTGTTCTCCACGCGGCACGTGAGCAGCGCCCCCGCGCGGCCCGCCCGCTCCCCGCGCGCTCTCGCCGTGCACCGCGCCTCCCTCCGCCCCCCGCACTACCTGCTCGTGCTGGGTGAGGAGACGGTGGAGGTGTCGCGCGGACGCACCAACCTGCTGCACACGCTGCTCGTGTTCCTGGCGGCGGCGGCGCGGGGCTGCGGGGGGGCGGACGCGCTGCGGGGGGTGCAGCTGGGCCGCGCGGGGCTCAATGTGCTCTGGGTGATCGGCAGGTGAGTATCACACCCGCACGGAGGGAGGGGGGGTGGGGTAGCGATACTGTACGCATTCTACATGTAAGTTAAAAAATAAGACTGAATTGTATAACATGTCAATAAATAACATACTCGTTTAAACTGATGTATAATTTCACTGCCTCCGCAGACATAAGCCTAATTTAAAAGATCATCAAAGCTCCTCCACACCAACTATACTTATCAAAATGAACTACTCAACATTCTGATGATATGTACATTATAAAATTAGTTAATAAATTCTTGTCCCGTTATTGCATACTTTCTATAATTCCTCACCCTCAACTAGGCTTATTAAATTATTCTAATATTCTCATCCAATGTTTTTTTTTAGGGTTCCGTACCTCAAAAGAAAAAAACAGAGCCCTTATAGGATAACTTTGTTGTCCGTCCGTCTGTCTGTCAAGAACCTTTATCTCGGGAACGCGTGGAGGTATCGAGTTCAAATTAAAACCATATACTCAGGTCTACATCCCTTGAAGTTGAAGCTGTGAAAAAATCAAACTTCTAATTTAACGTAAAAAAAGAGACGGCCGTTTATGCCGCAAAAAACTTCTAGGTATATCGACACTCTCAAGGGAATCAAAATTTATAGGGTATTTCCCATTGACCTCGAACTATGAAATTTGGCAAGTAATACCGTATAATACTATCTATAAGTATAGGAAAAAATCAAAACTATACATTTATTGTTCAGTGTGACCAGGCGATTATTCCTTAACTATTACAGATAACAGAAAATTTTAAACTGATATCGAAAGTACGTTACCTAATCAGTAAAATGACATCAATAACTTTTTGAAAATCAAACGAGAACTATTCAAGATTTTGACTTTAAACACTCCCATACATTTAATTTAGTATGAGTTTAACAAAGACTTCTTTCAGTCAGCTTTGAGTACAAAATTTTGCACTTACTAAGAAATAAATATTATTCAATTAAAAGATTGTTTTATTACTTTGTTAGGTCAATAAACAGTTTCCTTTAATATCAGTACTAAGCTTAAATAACCTTTTAAAATAAGGAAACTAAAACCTTTCTATTAATCTCATACTAAACGTATGGGAGTGTTTAATGTCAAAATTTTGAATACTTCTCGTTTGATTTAAAAAAGTTATTGATGTCATTTTACTGATTAGGTGACGTACTTTCGATATCAGTTTAAAATTTTCTGATATCTGTAATGGTTACGGAATAATCGCCTGGTCACACTAAACTTAACTATTATTTATTTATTTATTTGATAGGAGAAAAAACAGAAATAGATACATGTTTGACAGTAACAATGGTGATAACATTAGTTTAAGTATATCTATTCCCTTAACATTCTCACAAATTACATAAAGAGATAAAAATGAAGCAGATAAAGAAGATAAATGGTTTATGACAATATTGGCTATAAACCCAAAGCCAAAAATACAGACTAAGCAAAAAACCTACAGCATGCACATGCAAACTTAAAATAATAAAAAAATCATTAAAACTAAAAATTAATAAAGAAAAAGATACATTTTATATTTACCTAAGAATAAGACATATATTTCTGCTTTACCCTATTTATTTTGTTTTATTTCCTTTTTTTTTTCTTTTCTATGAACGCTTTCTTTACTTTATTTTTTTATCTGTTACGAGAGCAGTTAAAGAAATCTATATTTAAAACATTATCATTGTAGTAATTGCACATACGATGTATCGGAGCTCTTTTTCCATTCTGAGTTCTAGTTCTTCTGAGATGAAAGAGATATTTGGGTCTGTTACTACGATGACGGAGACTGGGTAGTTGGAAGTTAATCTGACTTAAGAGGTCTGCACATTTATATTCTCCAACACATATATTTCGAAGAATAACTGAATCAGTCACATGTCGGCGATCTGCAAGAGACATAAGCCCAAACTTGGCAAGAAGATCGCTGTAGGACAGACGGCTGTGATTAAGACGATAGTTCAAGGCACGTACAAATCTTTTTTGGATCATTTCAACCTTCCGAACATAGATATCAAACACCGGATTCCATATTGCTGAGGCATATTCTAATTTTGACCTCACCAGACTCTGATACAAAATTATATATGTGAGGGGGTTTTTAAAGCATTTGGCTACTCTAAGAATAAATCCTAGCATGCGATATGCTTTTTTTATGATATCTTCAATTACATTGGCGCCCAACGTGGGGCCCGAAATAAGCGAAGGTTGAGTTTTGTTATTGTTATAATTACAAAATGTATGTTTAGTGATGTTTTGGTCTCTATCCGATTGAACTTAGTAAGCTTTATTTAGGTTTTCTCCGGAAGCATTTCATTTTATTTCGTTTGCCACATTTAGGTGTTTTTGATTTGTATACGTTAATTATGGATCCAACCCTTCTTTTGAAAGATGAGCTAGAATTTGAGTTGGCTTGTCGTGGCATTTTTAATGTACATACTTGTGCTCCGATGAGAGAAATTCTCAAAGAAATATTGGTCCAAGAGGCAAGTGGTATTTCGACTATTCGATTAAAAGTACCTCCTAGTTGCTTACAAAACATTTCTGACGAAATTCAGGTTTGCGAAAACAAGTGCCAGGCGTTAAAAATTGCTTTAGGAGAAATATGTGACAATCCAGATCGTGCTAGTTTGAAACGTATTCTTACTCGCTTGGAACATGTAAGTAACAGGGTAGGCTTCATAGTTCCAACGGAAGAACCTCTCATTGAAAGACATTTGGCGGTTCGTAATCAGATTCGTGAACTCATGAAATCAATCGAAGGTCTTCGTAACGTGGAGGAAATTGAAGGCTCAGATGAAATTTCTGAACAAGTTAAAGAGTCCTTGCAGCAATCATTAGGAGAGGACGCAGTCAAAATATTAGAGAAGATTGAATCAAACTACTCCTCGGTTACACAAGTTTCTGATAAAGTTAGGCCACACGATATTCTTCCCCAAACTTCAAATGAGAAAGAATATTTCGCTAAAAATAAAGATGTCTGTCCGGCGTCATTTCTTAGCGTTCCCGTTGAAGCGACAAGGTTAGGTAATTTAAATATTGCTGATGGTCGTCATGGTATGATGGCTAGTGATAGGCGTCAAAACTTTGTAAGAACATCAACTCTTAACGTAGACAGTGAAAGAAGAAAATTAGTTCCTATTAAGGATTGGGGCGTTAAATTCAATGGAAAAACCAATGTCAGTATTAATGCGTTTTTAGAGCGCATAGAAGAGTTAAAGTATGCCCGTAACGCTGACGATGATGATCTCTTTCGATACGCCATAGATTTCTTTGAAGATGACGCTCTAATTTGGTTTAGGGCAAATAGGGATATGGTTGCAAATTGGAAGGAGTTGGATGAACTTCTGCTTTTTACTTTTCAAAAGCCTTTTTATCAAGATGAATTACTTGATGAAATTCGTAATCGCACTCAAGGCAACACTGAGAGTATTCTTATTTACATTGCTGTCATGCAAAATATGTTTAAAAGGCTGCCAACTAAATTGCATGAAGAGCAAAAGCTGGGAATTTTATTAAAAAATATCCAGCCATATTTTCAAATGGCTGTTTGCCGAGACCACTTTAGTACAGTTTACGAATTAACTTCAGTTCTTAGGATACTTGAACATACTAGAGCTAATTGCGAAAATTTTAAGGAGCCCCAGTATAACGCACATGCACTTGAGCCGGATTTAGCATATCAAGGAAACCATAACCAAGAACTATATGCGATTAAGAATTGTTCGGGCCAATTCTTGTCACCGAACACCATTGACGTCACAGCGGCATGTGCCGCGTGGCTGAGTCCTTCAGTGTGCTATCGGACAGCAGTCGAGTACATTCGTATCAATTAAATCAGTGAAAACAAATTAACAATTTATCATTTACTCTCTCCGCACAACGATCGCCGAACATTTTGGTCCTTCGAAAGTTACAGACTCTTGCACATCGATAGGATATTTTTTTTTTCGTTGTGTGAGAGGAACCGGTGCAGTGTTTTTTATCAGTGTGGTGTTGGAAATCGGGTGTGGGGAGTGTATATTTTATCATTGGCTGGCTGAGCTAGACTCGCTAGCAAACAAAGCAGTAAACAGAGGACAAGCGGCAGGGAACCTTTAGCAAAACATTGCTAAAAGGTATCAGAACAGACAGCAACAGCAGAGAGACACCAATACAAGTAAGATCTTTCCATATTTTGCTCAAAAATGTCATCATTGGAGGATCTTTATGTCGGTCAACGCGAAATCTTCGACGCCTTGAAAACGCTCTTTTCCAACTTCAAAAAAGATGGGCAAGAACGTAAGACCGTCGATTATTTTAAAAGACGGTTGAATACTCTTGAAGGATATTGGGGCGAGTATCAATCAAATCACCTCAAAATATGCGAGTATAAGGACGAACGACACCCTTATTTTGCGGCTCGTGAATTTGAAAAAGTCAAGGACTATTATGAAACAATTAAGTCTACTTTTCAAGAACAATTACGTGAAAAACAGATGAGAGAGCAGAGTGAAAATACCAACCCGAGTGTTTCACAACAGACAGAAAAGTTAACAGGTAGTAAACTATCAGATGAGTTGAAACGAGATCAGCAAGTAATAGTCATAGATGAGTCTAAAAATACCGAGTCTCGTGCTTCTTTGAGCAAATCAGATGAGATGCTGAAAAAGCAGGCGATAAATTTTAAAGCTTTTATCAGAACAGTAGAAAGTATAGATGTTGATCAGATAACAGACAAGTGGGAGTTCGAAGATGCACTTCGATGCTTACAAAATCGATGGACGGTTATTGATTCTCTGCACTGGGAGATCGATAACGAATTGAACGGAGATAATATGGATTATGAGATAACATTTACTAAACATGAAAGGACATACAATAAACTGAAAAAGGATATCAACTCCAAAATGTTTTCCGTGGTGCATCGTGAAAAAGCAACCCCTCAGATGGAGATACCAGTTTTTCACGGCAATTATCTCCAATGGGTCTCTTTCAGAGATCTCTTTAACGAGGCAATTCACAAGAATTCCTCATTATCAAACGCTCAAAAAATGCAGTTCTTAAAAAGCAAAGTTAAGGGCGAAGCAGAGCGTTTGATTCAACATCTTCCGATTAGCTCTGAAAATTATGAAAAATGTTGGGAAATATTAAAGAATCGTTTTGGAAACAAAAAGCTCATTTTCACTACGAATGCCAACATACTTTTGGGGCTACCTAACATGCAACAGCAGGCATGGGGTCAGATAAAGAAAATTCATGACACTACATTAGAATGTCTTCACGCTATCAACAACTTTGGCGTCGATACCAGTACTTGGGACCCCATCTTAGTGCACATTTTGTCCCAAAAATTGGACAGAGAGACGTACGAAGATTATATAGAGTCACTCAAAAATAAAAAGGAGCTGCCCGTGTTGAAGGAATTTATTGAATATTTGGAAAGTAAATTCACAATGCTTGAAACATCGCGAAGCAAACAAGAAAATCCTTCAACAAGCAAATCAAATAACCATCAAAATCAATCATTTACCAAGAAAAGTTATCAATATGAAAATAACTTTACGCCAAAACCATATGGAAAATCATTTCACGTGTCGGCAAACGCCTGTCCATTTTGCAATCAACGTCATGGCCTATTTTTTTGCAATAAATTCTTGCAATTATCAGACGAAGTGAAATTGAAAACCATACATAAATTGAATGTGTGTGTAAATTGCTTGTACAGTCATCAAGGAAAAACATGCATATCAAGCAAGACATGTCGCAAATGCTTCGGAAATCACAATACTTTATTGCATCACGCCATTGTGAAGACGACACCATCCGGTTTCGGCGCAAATGTTTCGAAACCATCATTTACATCGAAAAATCAAGAAAAAGGGAATATCACGTCCCACGTGGCACAAGAAAACTTAGCAGAGATTCTCTTATCAACAGCATTAGTGAAAGTAACAGCATCAGATGGAAGTCAGCATGTGATGAGGGCCCTAATCGATGGGGGTTCCCAAATATCTCTCTTAAAAGAAAGTGCCGCACAGCAACTTGGCTTGAAGAGAAAACAGTGTAGGGGTGTTATTTTTGGCGTGGGAGAACAGCAGAATAACTGCAAAGGCATGATGAACATAACTTGTACCTCTATGCATAACGATTTCACGTTTAATTCAGATGTACTAATCATGAACAACCTTATAAAAAATTTACCGAGTAAATCATTCCTGAAACCTTCATGGAAATACATAGAGAGCGTAAAGCTAGCTGACCCTGAGTTCTTCATAAGTCGACCAGTAGACTTACTCCTGGGAGCTGATATTTACTCTACTATAATGTTAGGCGGTATCTTAAAGGGTGAGGACGCAACACAACCCTTAGCACAACAGACGCATCTGGGGTGGCTTCTGTGTGGTAGTATAAAAACTACTTTTCAATGCAACGTTATTTTGAATCATGTTGAGAACATTCACAAGTTTTGGGAAATTGAAGACATCACCAAGGAGCCCAACGTGTCATCAGATGAACAGAAGTGTATTGATTATTACAACTCTACCACGATACGGAGGCAGGACGGACGGTATGAGGTTCGCATACCTTTTCAAGATGGCTTTGAAAAGAAGTTAGGGCCTTCTAAGCAAATGGCCATTGCCCAATTTAAGAATAAGTTCATAAGACAACCAAAATTAGCAGAAGATTACAGAGCATTTATGAACGAATATCAGACGTTACAGCACATGAAGCCTTCCGTCAAGGACTCCACATTAGATTGTTACCTGCCTCATCACGCAGTGCAAAGACCAGAGTCCATTACGACCAAAACTCGTGTCGTGTTCAATGGTAGTTTTAAGACATCGTCCGGATACAGCCAAAATGATCTAATGCATAAAGGTCCCAATTTACAGCAAGACCTACAGTCTCTATTACTAAAGTGGAGAAAGTATCAGTATGGATATACAGCAGACGTTGAAAAGATGTTTAGGATGGTATTTATCAGTGATGTGGATCAGAAATACCAGAAAATCATCTGGAGAGAATTTCCAGATCAACCATTACAGTCGTATCAATTGACAACAATAACGTATGGGACAAAGGCAGCACCCTTCCTGGCTATGATGACGTTAAAGAGACTAGCAGCCGATGAACGTCAGAGGTACCCAGCAGCTGCGGGAGTAGTAGAAGAGTCCTTCTATTGTGACGATCTTGTTCATGGTAGTCATTCGATTGAGGACGGAAAACAGATCATAAAGGACATAGATGTTCTACTTAAATCAGGAGGTTTTAAACTGAGAAAGTGGGCCTCAAACGCACCTGAGTTATTGGACAACATACAAAACAACGCATCAGATGATAAAATCATTTTTCATTTTAAATCAGAGGATACATCTAAGACATTAGGCTTACAGTGGCGTCCAACAGATGATATGTTTACTTTTGAGTGTACGATGTCAAAAGAAACCCCTAGCAGACTCACTAAGAGAAAACTACTAGCCGAAATTTCAAAAGTTTTCGACCCGCTAGGGTGGCTGGCACCGATTACGACCAAACTAAAATTATTATTTCAAAATGTATGGCTGTCGAAAATAACATGGGACGACACCGTATCAGACGAGGTATACAATGAGTGGGTGAAAATCAGAAGTGAGATGGATTGCATAAATCAGATGAATATACCGAGGTGGATGGGCAGCCAAGAAAACGGCACCATTGAAATACATGGGTTTTCAGATTCGTCAGAAAAATGCTACGCTTGTGTGGTTTACGCACTCACAAGGTATCAAGATCAAACTTCAATCACGCTACTCGCCGCGAAAACAAGACTTGTGCCGAATAAAAAGGCAGTATCGTTACCTAGGTTGGAGCTAAGTGGAGCACAGCTGTTGTCAAAATTAATTGCAAAAATCAAAGATTGTTTACAAGCTCAAAATATACAATTATACTGTTGGAGCGACTCAATGGTAGTCCTGGGTTGGATAAAGGGAGACCCAGGCCGTTGGAAACCATTCGTTGCCAATAGAGTTAAAAGCATATGTGCAGTAACGTCATCCGATAATTGGCGTTACGTAAACACGAGTGAGAATCCAACAGACGCAGCGAGCAGAGGACTTTTGGCGTCTCAATTACAAAAACACGCATTGTGGTGGCAAGGACCTCAATGGCTCAAATCATTTAGTCAGAATAATAATCTGAAAAACATTCAGCACAACACCGAAGAGGAGCTTAAAACCAGACAAACTCTTGTGCTTCAAAATAACGATTCTCAACCAAGCATTATCAGTGAGTTATTATTAAAACATAATTCATTAAGAAAAATAGTACGAGTACTGGCGTGGATATTAAGGGCATGTGCACCGAGAAGTAAACAAAAGCCGAGCTATATCACGTTGCAAGAACTGAACAAAGCAAAATCAGTCTTAATCAAACATGCACAGAGGAGTGTATTTGCACAAGATATTGAATACCTACAAAAACACAAAACAATGACAGCGAAAAGTGACTTATTAAAGTTGAATGCGTTTCTTGATGAGCAAGGTATTTTACGTGCGAGAGGCAGATTAGCTAATGCAGATATTAGCTTCGAGAAAAAATGTCGTATAATAATTCCACATGAAAGTCAACTTACAGGATTATTAATAAATGATGCTCATCACTTAACCTATCATGGAGGAGTCAGGCTAACCCTTGCCAACCTCATACGTTGCTTAAACTTACGACCACTTTGTGCTTTATCAGAAGACGTGGATGATATCGATTTCTTATCACCATCCCACTTTCTACAAGGTCGAGCAGGAACAACAATCATAGAAACAGGGGAAGATGCCAGAACAAGATGGCACCTAATAAATAGATTATTCCAAGACATTTGGAAAAGATGGAAAGGGGAATATTTACTACAACTATCATCAAGAAGTAAATGGCTGAAAACACGGAAAAATATGATTGTGGGAGATATCGTCATCATACACGAAGAGAATTTGCCAGCAGGTAAATGGGCAATGGGAAGAGTAACCGAAGTACATCCTGGAGCAGATGGTATCGTCAGGGTTGTGACTTTAAAGACGAAAAATGGTTACTTTAAAAGACCCGTGTCAAAGTTATCATTGTTGCCACTTGAAAATACACACACATCAGCTGTTAGCCAGAGCCCAAAAGAATTAAATAAAAAAGCCAAATCATCAAGTGTCAAGCAGAAAGTAACAAACTTCGTATCAATGGCTATCTCGTTAATATTTTTCATGACCATAATTTCATCGTCGGAAGGACAGCAGTTTAGCTTAACGCAACTTCCGATTAACCAAGGTCTATATTTTGACCCAATATCAAAGATACAGATCATTCGAGACAAATGGACATTAGTTGTTTATTATGATATGTCTCCATATTGGACCGGCGTCGAAGCTTACTCTAAATTATCAGTATATCTCAACAGCACTTGTTCAAAAATCGAGCAACAAATTAATTGCAATATAATCTTACTGCAATTACATCAAACGTATCAAGAATTACAATACTACAATGAGCGCTTGCTACGTCAGCATTTCAACGAGAACGCCAGACAGCGTCGGCGCCGAGGTCTTATCAACGCAGTCGGGAACCTAGCGAACACCTTGTTCGGAGTACTGGACAACCAATTCGCAGAAAAATACACTCAAGACATCAAGTCGGTACGAGACAATGAACGCTATCTAGTTAAATTGTGGCAAAATCAAACTTCTGTCGTTGAAGCAGAGTTCAATTTACTAAAACGCATGGAGAACTCTATTGAAAAGCAACACAAATTAATACACAAACAACTTTACTCCTTAGAAGCCACCACTAATATATTACAGACCGAAATTCGAAACCTTAGCAACATTCAAGATTTTACATTAACGGCTCTTGCTGGAAGCAATCTGTTGCAAACATTAAAGCAACTGCAAGAAGTTTTATTGGATACTATCACGGATATTAACAATGGACGAATAAGCCCACATATCCTAACGCCCACGCAACTAAAAGCAGAACTTCAAATTATCAGCATGCAAGCACCTAAGGAGCTCACATTACCTATTAGCAACTTACAATCCAATATACAACAACTATACAAATTGTTAAGACTCAAGACTAGAGTAACTAATGAAAACGTCATCTTCGAAATAACATTTCCGCTCGTATCTCGTGATACCTATCAGCTGTATCAAGCAATTGCAGTTCCTAGTCAGTATCAGGCCAACATGCTGACTATTACTCCTATATCACAATACGTAGCTATCAACTTACATCGAGACTCCTATATTATTATGAACATAAATGAACTGCAAGCATGTTTATTACAAGAAGATACTTACGTTTGTCAACTGCAAAAGCCTGTTAACTATCTACAACATGACAAAGATCTATGTGTAAACAAGAATACAGAAATATGCAAAGTAAATCAGAATATTTGTAAAAATCAATGGAAAGAGCTAAACACACCGTCTCAATATTTATATTTTTGTTGTGACACCTACACAGTGAAGATAGTGTGTGGTGATCATATTACAGTGAAGCAGCTGACCGGAGCGGGTATCATTACATTGAATCAGAACTGTATTGTAAAAGGGAAAGAGTTCACTTTACATTCACAACAACTTCAATCAAATATGGTCTACATTTCACCAAACATTGAGACTCCTAAAATCGATCAAATTAATCATATCATTAACATAACTATATCACGAAGTGAAGCTCAAGATGATAAAGGCATTATCAATCAAACTTTAGCACAGATTGGAGAAAGCATAGAAGGTCTGAAATCAGAGACAAGTGAAGTAGACATGGACCAGTTATCATCTCATGACATACATCAGTATACGATTGGCTACGGGGCAATGGGCATAGCAGTCAGCATTATACTGGTGTGGCTATACAGGCGTCGTCATCGTGTAGGAGGCTGGAGCTGCACGCGTCGCCCCGCCGCCGCCGCAGCCACTTCGGCTTCCAGCAACGATGTGTGTGACGTGTTAGACAATGAGCATAGAGTCAGTGAAAACATTGAGAGTGTTAGTGCGCGTGTGTTTAATCAGTTATCGGATATTCGGCTTAGTAAGCGTAAAATAGACAAATCAACTTCCCCAAAGGAAAACAAGAGACATTTATTCCAAGAAGAATCGGGAGTTTAATAATGATTAAATATGTGATATTTATAAGTTGGACATTTTAAATTTTAATCATTTTCTATTAACAATAACATTAAGATTTTTGGATCACCTTGTATCATTCTAACTAACAAAATCATCTGTATCTTTTCTGGCCCCGGAGCATGTTCGGGCCAATTCTTGTCACCGAACACCATTGACGTCACAGCGGCATGTGCCGCGTGGCTGAGTCCTTCAGTGTGCTATCGGACAGCAGTCGAGTACATTCGTATCAATTAAATCAGTGAAAACAAATTAACAATTTATCATTTACTCTCTCCGCACAACGATCGCCGAACAAGAATAATACTTTTGGTCAGCAGAGTGATGAAAATGCTTCGATGAAATGCTGGAATTGCCGAAATTCAGGTCATTGTTTCAGAGATTGTAGATTACCGCAACAAAGGTTGTTTTGTTATAAATGCGGTCGTTTTGGGATGACAACCAAGAGATGTAGCTGCAATAATAACTCCTACTCGGGAAACGGGAGAACGGAAGATGGAACGGTCAACCATCTTCCGAATGCATAAATCATGAAGACAGTGAAGAGTGGCAGAGTTGGCTTAAAACCATATCGTCATATTTTAGTACAGGTCAACTTAGCAACATAAATGTTAATAGTAGTGATAAACGGTATTATGGTCAGTTGGATATTTTGGGTCAAAGTTTTCTTGGCCTGCTAGATTCTGGAGCCACTGTATCGGTCATCTCAAATAAGTTTTATTCGAGACTTAATTCTCTTGGTTTTAAGGCCCATGAAGTGGCACAGGAGAGGCTTTCTACTGCCGATGGTACTCGTCATACCATTAATTGTGTGGTTCATTTACCCATACAATTTTCTAATAAATATAAGGTAATTTCATTTTATGTAATGGATGAGTTAAACCACGACATCGTTCTTGGCATGAATTTTTTTGATGCATATGGCTTATCTATCGAATGTCAGGAAAACAGTCATTTTAAATCAATAAAACAGCTTGGCTCTGAAGTTTATGAAATAAGTATTAACGATCCTGTGATTTCTCGGGAAGAACTTTCAACTGATCAAGAGTCAAGACTCCGCGACTTAATTCTAGACATGAGAAATAAAATAGGAATTGGTTTGGGAAGAACAGGACTAATACAACATAGGATTGACACTGGAGAACACCTGCCTGTACGTCGACGGCAGTATCCATTTGCACCTCCCATTATGAAGGAATTAGAATCAGAAATCCAAGATATGCTAGAAAAAGATGTAATTGAACCATCACATAGTGCATGGAGATCCCCAGTGTTGCTAGTCAAAAAATCAACAGGGAAAAACAGGTTATGTCTGGACAGTCGCCAATTGAACAAACATACAAAGAAAGATTCATATCCCCTACCCAGAGTATCAACTGTTTTAGATAATCTTAAAAATGCAAAATTTTTGTCAACACTGGACCTAAGGTCAGCCTTCTGGCAAATACCTCTTGAAGAGTCAAGCAAAGAAAAGACAGCATTTGGTCTTGCGGGCAGTGGACTTTATCAGTTTAAGGTCATGCCATTTGGTCTGTGTAATGCTTCGCAGACCCAACAACGTCTGATGGATCGCTTATTTCCACCTCAATTTGAGGGGAAAATATTCGCTTATCTTGATGACATTGTTATCGTCAGCAGTGATTTTGAGGAACACATTGCGTCTCTCGTTTTGGTTATGGATCAGTTGAAATCTGCTGGACTTACCATCAATATGGAGAAATGTGAGTTTGCTCGACCTTCTCTGAAATACTTAGGGTATATAGTTGATAAGGATGGCCTACGGACAGACCCCGATAAAGTCAGTGCTATCCTAAATTATCCAAGGCCGACCACATACACAGAGTTAAAGCGATTTATTGGGCTAGCAAGCTGGTATAGGCGGTTTGTAGAAAATTTTGCTATCGTGGCTGCTCCATTACATGATTTGACCAAAGGAGGGAAGAAAGGTAAAAAGATTGTTTGGACTACTGAAGCTGAGAAAGCCTTCATTGAACTTAAAACAGCCTTAACTTCAACACCCATCCTGAGTGTACCGGACTATGGAAAAGAATTCGCAATTCAGTGTGATGCATCCAATAGAGGAGTAGGTTCCGTTCTCACACAAGAAATTGATGGTGTGGAGCGACCTATCGCGTACACCAGTCGTAAACTTTCAGATAGAGAAAGTAACTACACAACATCAGAGAGAGAATTATTGGGTGTGCTGCATGGAGTAGAGCAATTTCGTCCCTATATAGAAGGTAGTCACTTTAAAGTTATTTCCGATCATAGTTCCCTTCAGTGGCTAGATAATGAGAGAGATCCACATGGGCGACTAGCACGATGGGCAATGAGACTTGCCCAATTTGATTATGAAATGATTCATCGTAAGGGTAAAGACAACATCGTGCCAGATGCGTTGTCCAGAGCCATACCTTGTGAAGAAATATATGAATTGGAAATAAAACCTGATGATAAAGACGAGTGGTATTTATTGCAAGAGAACAAGGTGAATACAGGTGAACTTTCGAATGAATGGGAAATAAGTAAGGGAAGATTATGGAAATATTTGAAATTAAAACAGTTTCCTGACGAGTCAAATAATTGGAAATTAGTCATACCTGAAAAATTGCGTGTCCAAGTACTAAAGGAATGCCATGATGACTCAATTTCAGGACACTTTGGTGCAAAAAAGACTATAAACCGGACTCGACAACACTACTTCTGGCCATCATTAATACAGGATGTCAAAAATTACGTCCGCAAATGTGAAACGTGTGCAAAACACAAAGTATCGCAACATGCACCTACTGGAATGATGGGCCGGCATAGAGATGTGACAAAACCATTTCAAGTCATATCAATGGATTTAATGGGTCCTCTTCCACGATCCAAGCAAGGTAACACGATGTTGTTAGTAATATCATGCTGGTTTAGCAAATTTTGTTTGCTTTTCCCTTTACGAACTGGAAAAGCATCCAGCATCACGAAGATTATTGAAGAACAAGTTTTTCTTCTCTATGGCGCCCCGAACGTTATTATCTGTGACAATGGGAAACAATTTGTATCTAGTCAATTCAAAGATTTAGCATCAGACTATGGAGTTGATTTATGGTATACTCCTTTCTACCACCCACAGGCAAATCCAGCAGAAAGGGTGAATAAAGTTATAGGTACTGCCATTGCTTCTTACGTACAAGATAACCACAAGGAGTGGGATAAATTCATTCCACACATCGCACATGCCATACGTACAGCTGTCCATGAAGTAACAGGCAAAACTCCATCGTACCTTTTTTTTGGACGGGAAACCTCTGTCCACGGTAATAAACCTGAGAACTTCAGTTGCAAGGATCCTTTGCTTTTCAACCGTGACAAATATGAGGATAACTTGAAACACAGAAATGAAATATTTCATGACGTTAATCAGCGCCTTAAAAAGGCTTATGAAACTAATAAAACACATTACAATTTAAGGCGTCGTGAGTGTGAATATAGGACTGGAGAAGTTGTTTGGAAACGTACGAAGTATTTATCGAATGCTAATAAAAATTTCATGGCTAAACTAGCACCAAAATTTGAAAAAGCTGTGATAATGGAAAAACTATCCTCTGACGTCTACAATCTTAAGAGCCTAGGCGGCAAAGATCTAGGCAAATGGCATTCTTCGGACCTTAAGCGTGTAGGATGAATCCGGGTCGGATTCATTGGAGGAGGGGTGATAATGTCATGATTGCTGTCCACTATTTACCACACATGGCGGTAGTAGTATAGTAATATCCAAGTAGTAATATAAACACACAATTGATAATTTCAATAGCGGGGGGTATCCGGAGATTCATATTTTGTGAGAGGATTGAAGGTAACAGTTGAGGGAGGGTGGAGACAAAGAAACGGAGCTCAACAGTCGGTCTTAAGAGTTTTAGCCATTTTGCAGACATTATTTATTGTTGTTTTAAATTATTGTTTCGTACGGCTGTACATTGTACGTACATTGTGCCAAAATTATAGTGTGTGCGGTGATATTTTGCACAGGTGAGTTTCTTATTTACTTTTTGATAAGGCTATCGTGGCAAGAGAATAATATGTCTTTGACACATATCTTATATAGTGCTGTATTGATTGTTTCAGTTGACTATTACATTATTTGGAGCATTCTTTACGTTTATACGCACATTTAATTGTGCATAATAAATACTTAACGGGGTAAGTTATTTTATCGTTATCATAAAACTCGAGTGCAAACGGAAGGTAATACCTTCAGTGTATACGGTGCTTAGTATTATTTCAATTGTTTCAGCCTATGGAAACGCCCTTTTCCAGTATCGGAATTCAATTTGCCAGCATTTAAAAATATTAGGAATTTCGGTAATGTTCGTCGCGCATCCGTGAGTACAAACCTGTTTCGTCACTCCTACACTAGTTCTGAGGCGCGAAGCGGTCTTGCATACTAAAGGTCACCGTTTCGGAATTCGGTGACCAGAGGTTACCGGTTCGGAATCCAGTGAGTGAAGTCGAACTATTACTTGCTTCTCTTTATTGTAATTCTGTTCTCGTGTTAGTTTTAAGATTTTGTTATTAATTAAGTTAGACTTAAGTTACGTGCATGTTGGGTACCCATTTTAGTAGGTAGATTTCATAGTTTTTTTTGATAATTATAACAGTTGAATCGAGCTCAACGTCGTTTATATCTGTAACAACACACCTTCAAACAATAAGAATCACTCCCCATTACATTGGCATTACACCCTGTATAGGCCTTAAAGGGTAAAGAAATTAACGGCCAAGCCGGAAACGGGGCAGAAATTGAACAAACGCAGACGGAGCCGCAAAAAAGGCTAGTTGTAAAATAAACCTGTGGAACAAGTATGATTTTTTGGAGACGTGTGCTTTAAGATCTAACTGTGAACAGAATTTCAAATTTCTAAGGCAATGGGAAGGTAAGTTCGATTTATCGAACATTTGTAATTAAATCATGAGTATGCGCGGTCATAATTGTACGGGTGACCAAATCTTTTGTAGATTTTTTTAAACTTTTACTAATTTGTACGGAACCCTCGGTGGGCAAGGCCGACTCACACTTGTTTAATTTTTATTATACTTTTTTACTAGGCAATAGTCATACTTGATATTCCCATTGCTTCTCAACTGTCTGTGTTGATAATGATCAGAAGGGTGGTTAAATAAAACGCGCGTGTTCGGTGGACGGTTGTCCAGACGAGACTGGTTTATTTTTACACTCTTACAACTAAGGCGGTGTGGGGGCTAAGCTAGATCGCTTCTGCGAACACGTTCAGACAACACTACATGACTAAAAAGAAGGTTTTTTACACTCTTACAACTAAGGCGGTGTGGGGGCTAAGCTAGATCGCTTCTGCGAACACGTTCAGACAACACTACATGACTAAAAAGAAGGTTTTTTACACTCTTACAACTAAGGCGGTGTGGGGGCTAAGCTAGATCGCTTCTGCGAACACGTTCAGACAACACTACATGACTAAAAAGAAGGTTTTTTACACTCTTACAACTAAGGCGGTGTGGGGGCTAAGCTAGATCGCTTCTGCGAACACGTTCAGACAACACTACATGACTAAAAAGAAGGTTTTTTACACTCTTACAACTAAGGCGGTGTGGGGGCTAAGCTAGATCGCTTCTGCGAACACGTTCAGACAACACTACATGACTAAAAAGAAGGTTTTTTACACTCTTACAACTAAGGCGGTGTGGGGGCTAAGCTAGATCGCTTCTGCGAACACGTTCAGACAACACTACATGACTAAAAAGAAGGTTTTTTACACTCTTACAACTAAGGCGGTGTGGGGGCTAAGCTAGATCGCTTCTGCGAACACGTTCAGACAACACTACATGACTAAAAAGAAGGTTTTTTACACTCTTACAACTAAGGCGGTGTGGGGGCTAAGCTAGATCGCTTCTGCGAACACGTTCAGACAACACTACATGACTAAAAAGAAGGTTTTTTTATATATCACTCCATAATTCCGTCAATATTCTTTTTGTTTTTAAGAGTGTGCTTCCATATAGGTCCCGGTTAAGTTCGTCATGATCTGATCAAGGTCTCCAGAGATAAGCAGCGGAACACCTTAATGAATGACACACGAAGTAGAAACGAAGAGGAGTTGGTGTCTGAATGATGGTATGTTACGATCGATGGTAGCATGACGTCACAAAAGGGGGCGGGGCTTACGTCACTGCTGGCTCAACTTTCGTGACGGACGGAGCTGCGCTTTATTCGAAGAATTTATTCACAAACACCGACTAACGCGAGTTATCATCTTATCATGAAGTGATGGATCCATAATTGTGTTAAGTGTTCGGATAGACTAGAAGAATGTAATGAGAAAATATATTTTTACCGGTAAGTACGACTTTTTTAATATTTCTACCAAACTCTGCTGTTGCAGTTTTCGCTATTTTGTTACTAAATGGTTAGTGAGCAGGTTCGCCTACTGTGCGCTAGATGTCGCTAACCACCATGACAGAAGAAACGTAATTTAACGCACAATGCTAAAGTAAAAATGGTAGGGTGTATTTAGGTCTATTTTCTAAGGGATACACCAAAAAGATGAAGTAAAAGAAGTTTTTTTTTCAATATATGATTATACAGGTTGAAAATGTAACCTCTAGCTATATCAAAGGAAACTATTCTATGTTCGAAATGAAAAATATTTGCCTTGTTACTTTTGTCATGTTTCATAATAATAAAAAAAGAAATCGACTGTCAAAGTTTTCCTACAAAAACCGAAAAGCATTGTCATATTATCACTAGTCGCTCGTCACCGCCTACCCACGTGATCGCGCGCTCACCCCTTCTGCCTCACTTCGCGCGGCGCGTAGGTATCCATCTTTTGTCCCTTCCCGTCAAATAACGCCTGTAGTCCAGTCATTATATACATTTGGAAATGCAAATGAACCGAGAAAGCCAAATTTTGGATATAACGTGGGGGGTGGCTAGAAAAGCTTAAGTTCAAATTGTCGACCAAAAAAACCTTAAGGGTTTTCCGCCATCTTGAAAAAAGGGTTAAACTCAGTTTTTTATCATAACTCGGTTCCCCGTCGAGATACGAAAATTTTTATAGAATACTTTTTTGTTGCTCTTTGTACGATCTACAATTAAGGTCCTATACATTTTTCACGTATCGACCATCGTTATCGAGATATCGATAAAAAAAGCCACAAATTTTGGGAGAAATTTTTTTTTTCGCTATTTCCTTCTTTCTCGCGAAAAATATCGAAAAATGTTTCGAATAAAACCTGTAGAGCCTGTTCAGACCTACAAATTCGTTTTTTAATTTTCCATTTTCGAGAAAAATTACGACCTCCAGCGCGCCGCAAAGTGAGTAAGACTGTGCCCGGTTTCGATTTAGCCGCTCGCACGGTTGTATCCATAACGTAAAAATTGATGAATTATTGCTTAAGGGAATTATTGGTTAAGGGATTTATTGCTATACAAAATAAATGAATAAACCAGCCAAATTATAAATCAAACAAATGAAATTTATTAATCAAAAAATGTTTATGCAGCAAAAATAATAATATTACACGTGGTCATTTTTGTCACACGTTTTTCTTCGTTTTGATGGTCCTGGCTGCTGTTGAAGTTCCTCCTCGGTACACTCTTCGAGTCGTGTAAATTCTTCAATCGCAGGAAATGATGCTGTGACGGTCGAAAAATCGTAATCTTCATCATCGTGATCGTCATTGAGTAATATCTCGACTTTGGCGACATTGTCGCATGTCTGTCCACTACAGTGCAGGCAAATAACCGAGCAACTAATTCCTGCTTTCCTGCACCCACAAGCAGCCCCACACTTTCCTTTACATTTGCACGAAATTAGTTTTAAAAGTTCAGGTGAAGCGGGTGCGGCTGTGGTGCAAATTGGCTCAAGCCCGTAATTCGTCTGTCGCCAACCCCATTCCTGAGGATCTTGAAAAATTCCGAGCCACGTTTGTACTTGTAAATATGTGCGGAAAACGTGTTGGCGGACTGCGTTTTCTGTTGGTGGGAGTAGTGAAAGATTATTCGTCTTATTTGTCGTCATAGATTTTGCAAAACGGTGGAATCGCAAAATATCCATCGTCGTGTCCTCTTTACGACCACCATACAGAGCGATAAGGAAGAGCTTTCCTGCGCAAGCTAGCATCTCCGGATCGACCTTTTCTTGCTTGAATAGTTCTACCGATGACCGCAGGTTCGGGTTCTTCTCGAGGGTGCTGATGAATTTCGACTTTCCAATATTATAAAAAGACGATGTGGTGTCACAACCGCTGAACGCATGGATGAAAAGAATGTTCTCCAGAACAGACTTATCATGCTTGAAACTATCCGGAGAGTACAGTTTTGCCGGTGTTTTGCCTTTAGCTGGTTTGCGATGAAAAATATTTTTTTTGTCCTGTGCAAGTCCGCAAATTAAAACCAAAAGGTCGATATCTTCGCCGACGATTTCCACAGAGTCATGACACGATGCTTCTCTAATTGCTGTGGTTACAATGACAGTGTCAGCATCCTCAAAAGCCTGCTCGACTTTTATTCCGGTATTTGTAAAATAACGGCGAAGCATTTGTATTAAATTGTTTTTATTTTGGTCCCTTGCAAGAAACTTCTCCTGGCTCACTTTCGGAGTGGTAGTTTCATCAAACGTGAACTCTGGTGATTGGTTCTTCCTTGAACGTCGTGCTCTTTCCGAAGTTTTGGTTCCTGCGAGTCTCATGTCAGTCGGATAACCGTCGAATACAATTGTCACACTTTCTCCAAAATGTTGTTGTACGTATGTGACATATTTCTTGCAGATGAGATCAAACGTCTCAATTCGACCCCACACAACCTTGTGCAGAAGGAAACCACCGTCGATTACGTAATGATGTCTGTCACCAAGTTGTACATTTTCTGTCAATGGTTCAAAGGCATTGTATAACAGCGATTTTGTTCCTTTTCGCATTCCTTCTTCGGTGAACAATGACAATAGGAACGGAGCGAGCTCGTATGCTAGAAATTTTTTCAGGTCAGTCTCGGAATTCTTCGTTATGCACATTCTTTGAAAAAGCAACAATGGATCGATCGGAACTGCTGACTCGTCGATTGTAATGCTGGTATTTACTGCCGATAAAGAGAGCACTTTATCCTTCCTTCTGAATGACAAAGACCCAAAATTCGCTCCTATGATTTTAGTCATCATGTCGCGACCAATTTCGTATGCACGATGACAATTTATGTTCTCGTTTGCCATAACTGCTGTGCCGATGGACATCAATTCTTTTTTCTCTCGGAACGGATTATGACCTGCGAGCCACATGTCCAATTTCTCAACGTCACAATTGTCTCGAGCAATTGCTGTGGTTACAATGACAGTGTCAGCATCCTCAATTCATGTCGACGTGCTGTTCGGTTGTAGAGCAAGATACTCCGGAAAAAATTTCGATTTGTTCGCAAATGTTTTGAAGTTGAACCATGCCCAAAGTCCACGATGCTATTGTGCTGTCTGTAATTCCTCGTCCCTGAGTCAGTCCTCCTGTTGTCTTCATGGATCGCATAAGAGTCTGCTCTGTCGTCATGTCTGACATAATTCCAGACCAAAATTTTTCCGAGCGACGAATCGTAAAATAGCCACGTCTAGTGAACTTGACATAATCGTCGATGGGTATTTGTTCACTCAGAGCTCGCATATCTTGTAGGTATAAATGAGCAGACTTTGCATACAGGAAGTGACCGCTGGCATGAAAGAAAGGAAGCATTTTTTGTATCGTATCGAGATGAAGTTCCCAATTACCGGATCTTTCTGCTTCCAGGAAGTTCTTCACTAGAGAAACCATACGATGGTACTTTATCCATAGCTTTGCCGTAGGACCTCTGCTCTCGATGGCTACCAATCCTTTTGCGAATTTGTCGTGTATGCTTTTCACTCCATTGTTGTCAGCGGCAGTCATGATGGTAGGTCGATTGAAAACATCTTCCGCATAGTAGTCTAGTTCATCACGTTCCTTTTCGTCTAATTCCAGCGAGTCCAGTACAATTTTTGTCAAAGCTGCGTGTGACAAAATGTGAGCGCGAACAGCCCTCGCATATGCATGACCGGCGAGAATTTTTTCGACACAATTTTCTGCATAAATGAGCTTGAAAAGCTCTTCAATCCCACTACCGGACATAATCGTGCCAATTGATCCCATAAACGACATCAGAAGATGAAATCCACCAAGTCTCACTATGACGTTTTTTAAATCAGATGTTGGGTCAGCAGCTCCCACGATGTCGCGAGCTTTCCAGTACAGCGGTTGATCAAATGTGATGAAGGTGGTTTTTTGACTGCAACGCTTTGAATTCTCGACAGCTTCGAGAAGCGATGTGAGAATCGTGTCATAATTCGATGGCGGCGCGTTGATAAACGGAAGACAGATAACTTTTGAGCGTTCATAGTGCATATTGGCTGTTATACTCTCCATAAAGCCATTCCATCCTGGAATTCCAACAGAGCAACTCCATTTTCCGTAAAGCCAAATTAAATCTGGTATCGTTGGTAAAATGTCGCCCGAAAGTTGACGAAGAGCTTCGACATCGGCAACAGTGATAGCCTCTAAGCCATGCCCAATTGTGCAACTTCTGAAGCTGATTTTATTTCGACAATACGCGGAATTTTTTTCTCACGCTGGATAGCTGTGAAGGGAGTCACGCAATGTATTCCTCCCATTGCATGGAACGTTCCATGACCGTCAAGGGTGTTGATGTTAAAATCCGCATTGTCAAATACGAATTGACTGAACGAATTTTCCAGAATTTCACTTTCAGCTCGATGAATGCATGAATTCTCGAAAATTGTTATTTCTCGATACGGTGCACTGAATCCCATTGCTGATAATATGTTGATGAGACTCTTTGAACCGAATTTCTTGTAAAGAAAACTCCCGACACCCAATTGCAGCGCAGAGAAAAACGAACGAGGACGTACGGCTGTTATTATGGAGTGAGCTATCGCTGTACATTTTTTTTTCCATTGCTCCAATGCACCACGTTTATCTTTTATTATCATTGTGGCAAGAAAAACTTGCAACGATTCAGGAACAGCGGCTTCGACATTTTTCACGAATTCATCCGATGGGGGGTAATTGTTTTTATCGTAAACGACACCTCTAATGTCCTCACGAATTATCGCAGCAGCTTCGCGAATAACTCTTAATCTTTCTTCGTGATAATCCTTTTTTTTTCTTCGTACCATTTCTCCGAAAGAATTTTAAAGCCGGTGTTTCGGAAGCACACCACGCAATCACGCCCTTGTTTTTCTATTATCAGAATGTCGTCTCCATACTTCTCTTGCAAGTGTTTTTTAACAGTTCTGATGTCCGGAACGAAATCTCCATTTATTTGGCGCATTAACTCGCTAATAGAAAATTGACATTCGTCGGAATTTTCTCTCAGAAAGGAGTAAATTGCCTCCATCGCCTCGTCTACTTTGTCCCCCGTAGGTCGTCCTTTCTTATTCCTCTCCTCAGGTAGTGCATGATATACGTGAGAAATACACGTTCTATGGTATCGAGCTCCTACTGCGACGAGATCAGGTATACCATGAATACGCTCGATGATGGAAGTGGCAAATTCATCGTCACGTCCAGACAAGTATCCCATAATTTTTTCATTCATTGATATTTCTACCACGGAATGAATTTTTTTCCGTCTGTGCACTGGAAGTCTTGATTCGTCGCAAAATATTTCTCCACAAAATAAGCATCGATTTTTAAAATCAAAAGTGGGAACGACCTGTAGTTCTTCATCGGGTTCTAGTTCCTGCGATGGAGACTCGCTTCGTCGAGAAGCAATGGACGCTAGGCGTTGGTTGCCATATTTTTTGTAGCACGAACTATGAACACTCCCGGAATCAAGATCTTGTAAAATCTGCTGATGATCCACACGTCCTCTTTTCACGCTCGCCGCTAAAAGAGTCTGTACAGCTCTCTTTTTAGCCACATAAACATTTTCAATGAGAGGTTTTTTGCATATAAAACAATCACCCATTTTCAAACAAATTTTTCAACACGTACGCTCGCTTCAAAAGACTCGAGACAACTGACTGGAATGTTCTACGAGAAGGAGCAGATGTTCCGGCACGAACGCCAAAAAAGGGTCTTTTATACCTGACCCATGCCGAAACTCCAACCGTCGCACGTCCGCCATGGCGCGACGCACATTCCGGCGTCGGGCGCATTGGCGCCGACTTTGCGGCGCGCTGTAGGTCGTAATTTTTCTCGAAAATGGAAAATTAAAAAACGGATTTGTGGGTCTGAACAGGCTCTACAAGTTTTATTCGAAACATTTTTCGATATTTTTCGCGAGAAAGAAGGAAATGGCGAAAAAAAAAATTTCTCCCAAAATTTGTGGCTTTTTTTATCGATATCTCGATAACGATGGTCGATACGTGAAAAATGTATAGGACCTTAATTGTAGATCGTACAAAGAGCAACAAAAAAGTATTCTATAAAAATTTTCGTATCTCGACGGGGAACCGAGTTATGATGAAAAAACTGAGTTCAACCCTTTTTTCAAGATGGCGGAAAACCCACAAGGTTTTTTTGGTCGACAATTTGAACTTAAGCTTTTCTAGCCACCCCCCACGTAATATCCAAAATTTGGCTTTCTCGGTTCATTTGCATTTCTAACCCGATTTTTCCGACGTAATGACTGGACTACTGGGCTTTTCCACACTTTATATGAATGAGTGATTCCTTCCAACTGCCTCTGTGGTTTAGCGATCAGACCGGTCGGCTCTCGCATGATCTGGAGGTCCCGGGTTCAAATCCCGGGGATAAAGAGGAACCTGCCTTTTTTTGTTCGTCTATGGTTATTGCCTACTTAGTACCAGAATCTACCTAAACTGAGACATCACAATTTTCCCTTTATACTTGTACGGGCTTAGGACAGTCAGAATACAGAAGCTGTTTAGATCGCACATACAAACCTTAAAACTCTTTGAAAAAAATTGAAATCAACTTATGTACAATTAATTGAAATCAACAAAATTGCATACCTACCTAATAGAACATACCTGTAAATATTATTAATAGAGTGCATTACAAACCAGAAAAGATAAATTACAAACAAATGTAAAGGCAAGAATTCTAGTCCAGGTAAGTACCTCGGTGGCGCAGTCGGTAGGGCGCTTGTCTTGATAACAAGAGGTCGCAGGTTCGAAACGAGGAATTTTTTCAAACTCTTGTCTTTACATTTGTTTCTAATTTATCTGTTCTAGTTATTAATGCACTCTAATAATATTGAGAGTATTCCAAAGCGATGGATTTCGCAATAAAAACATAATCTTACTCAATGAGAACTGTGAATTTCTCAGCGACGACAGCGCTACAATATGTGTTGCTTCAGACAGTCAAAGTAGGGTAGTATTTTATCGCTAGGTGGATTTATAAAAGGGGGCAGGGCCAAGTACGCTGTGCCTTCCCCTTACCTCTGCCTTCTACCCCGCGCAGTCACACAATTTTTCTTGGAAAAATGAACCATCGGCAGCTCCTCTTCGTTTCTAACGTGTGTTTTTTTTTAGAGGTATAGAACTTTGAAATGGAATAAAACAAAGATGATTTTTTTTATTGATATTAAATTTATTTTATTCGAAAGACAATCTTCTGGAATTATAATTTAAATATGATTTCTGGCATATGTCCGCCACGGCTGGCTCGGACGTAGTCTAATCTGGAGGTCCAATTTTCGATGACGTTTTCCAACATTTGTGGCCGTATATCGGCAATAACTTGCCGAATGTTGTCCTGCAAGTGGTCAATTGTTTCGGGCTTATCGGCGTAGACTTGCGACTTCACATATCCCCACAGAATATAGTCAAGTGGCGTTAAATCGCACGATCTTGGAGGCCAATTCACGGGTCCGAAACGTGAAACTATGCGGTTACCACACGTTTCCTTCAATAAATTAATTGTGGCACGAGCTGTGTGACATGTTGCGCCGTCTTGTTGAAACCACAACTCCTGCACATCATGGTTGTTCAATTGATGAACGAAAAAAGTGTACGCCGATAAGCCCGAAACGATTGACCACTTGGAGGACAAGACTCGGCGAGTTATTGCCGATATACGGCCACAAATGTTGGAAAAAGTCATCGAAAATTGGACCTGCAGATTAGACTACGTCCGAGCCAGCCGTGGCGGACATATGCCAGAAGTCATATTTAAATTATAATGCCAGAAGATTGTCTTTCGAATAAAATAAATTTCATATCAATAAAAAAAATCATCTTTGTTTTATTCCATTTCAAAGTTCTATACTTACCTCTAAAAAAAACACCCTTTACTTCCTGGAATGACAGCATATCTCCCGATATTGAGACAATCGCATTGGACTAGGATGATAATTGCAGTGTATTACTTGAAAATTACCAGTACATAGGTATCCACCTGACTTTCGATCTTGGCCACATCTTATCACCATAAAACTCCATGTATCACCATAGAACTTTGTGCTGTTTGCCAAATACTTTGTTCGGTTTAAAAGCGTTCGGAACGCACATGTATGTGTCAGATATTTTATTTTATTTTATTGATATGGCAACACGAGTTGTAAAAATAAAGTGTCATGGTCGGGCTTTTCCGGTGAATTGTCAAAAAATTATTGTCACGGAGATATGGTGTGTTTCAAGTCAACCAGAGTTGCAAGGTTATGTTTTTATATTTCAAGGAAATGAACTGTTAAAGTGGTGAAATAATCCAATTAATAAGTATTAATTGTGATCTGAATCGTGTGCGCGAAAAGTTTCGTGAATTATTATTAACGGTGGAAGTTGATGGAAACCGATTTTCATTTCCACGTTTACTGAAATCGTGATATTTTTCTCGGGTGAGCTAGCTCTGGGTTTGGGGTTTGCGTTTAGATAACTACATCCGAAAACTGCTAGCTGGGCTAGTAGTTTGTCGAAGATCTGCGACGTGCCAAGTCGACGAAGGTCAACGAGAGGAGCACTGACTTCCCGTCAACCAGGGGTGAGTTCCGGAACCAGCGCCGACGACCCGTCCAGGACGCAAACTTGAACTTTAACGTGAGTTAACTCATTTATCCGTGTGACGAAATTTAGTACATAAGATCCCCTTGTGTGGAAAGCCCCTTTCTGACAGAGTTTTAGCCTTCTTTCAACATTAAAATGGGCCCAGCAATCGAGGTCTAAATAGTACCTGTCGAGAGGGGGGTTTTTCATACAATTTTTTGGTAGCAGTGCGCGGTTTAGTCATAAGATTGACCCCGGCAAACAATTTGTAAAAGTCACATAACCTTGGGTTGTACCATTGCTAGTAAGCGGAGCTAGGCTCAGTTATTAGTTATAGAGTTGTTGAAAGCCTCGGCTTATATAAATTACAAAGTACATAGCAAGGCTAATGTGTAATTTGTAGTTTTTGTTAGTGAATCATATTAACTAAGCGAGCGCTTAGGTATAATATGTTTACAACTTTTAATTGTTAAATTTTGTTTGTTTTGCAGTATGTTTGGTCTTTAACAAGTGCATAAAGTGATTACATACCTTCAGGAGCCAAGTACTTTTGGATATACTGTTAGTTTGTGCTAACTTTTTTTGTTTATATTGTTTATTCTAGGATAACTTGTTGACGCCTTCGCTTAAAGCTTGGACATAGTTGTGCGTCAAAAGTGTAACATAAATGTAAGTAACTGGCTTATGTTGTATGGATTATATATATAGCAACAGAAAAGGTCTGTCTGTCTGTTCATAAAGTTATGATATTGTGTTTATTTGAAAACATTTAAGTGTTAAAAATTAGATTTTAGTTGAACTTGCATAATTCACAACAGGGTTGTATTATGTATTGATATATATTGAAGTTAACATACTGACTAGAGTCTAGTACATTTGGGTCTACAATAATAATGTATACGGGGACGTTTGTGATTCGTGCCAGCGTTAGTTCGGTTTTTCATAGTTGGTATTTTCTTTGATTTCCCGGTTTAACGCAATGGCGAAGCAAACTTCAAAGAAGACTTTGGCGGCTCAACTGCGGTGGTTTGTTGGCGTTCAGGGAATGCTGTCTAGGACAGACCGAGACGAGGCGATTGTCGAGCGATACGAACAGATGTCGGATCGCTTCGAGACTGCTGAAGCGGCGGTTGCAGATCTCCTGGATGGAGACCAGGATCTCGAGGTACTGTCCTCCATTAATAATGACATGGCTCAAATAATGGATATTTATAACGAGGTCACACAGGTCGCCTGTCTGATTAAAAAGCGACAGTCAGGTGTTTCGAGCACACCTGATGTAGGTCGGGTAGCGCACGGTCCATCACTGCACAGTAGGCTCCCCACTCTGGAGTTAGGGCACTTTGATGGTACCATGGAGCTATGGGTGGCATATAAGAATATGTTCACCTCGTTGGTTGACAGTAGGCAGGATTTAACCAATGCACAAAAGATGGCATACTTGATGTCCACTTTAGAGGGTGAGGCAAGGAGCATAGTGCAACATTTAAGATTAGAGGACGACCATTATAGTATAGCCTGGGAATTACTAAATAATAGATACCAGAATGTCCGTCTGTTGGCCGATGCTCATACGAGCCAATTGTTAAGTTTGCCTAGGGTAGGTAATAAGGCTCATATTAGAACGCAGTTACTAACCCCGGTTACAGTAGCATGTAACGCGTTAAAAATGTTAGGTTTGCCAGTGGATGAGTGGTCGTTCTTGTTGGTACACATTATTTTGAGTAAGTTACCGTCTGATACTCGTTCACGTTTCGAACGTGAGACCGCGGAAAGGGAGAACAAGGCTCTTCCTACTTTCGCTGATTTGATGAGGTTTTTAGAGTTTGAGGCTAGGGCCGTGGAATCTTCGTCGACTTCGGAGGTGGCGCCACCTACCGGGAGTTTTAGGGAAGGGAAAAGAGGGTGAAGAGGGCCACAGGGAGTGCAACCGCTTCGGGGACGCGTTGCTGCACGTTTGGCTGCACTGGCCGCTGTTGCTGAAGGCCCAAATTGCCACCAGTGTGGGCGCTCAGGACACGCGTTATCGCAGTGCCATGATTTTGCGGTATTACCGGTAGTAGATAGACGGCGCTTAGTTAAAATTAATAGATTGTGCTATTTTTGTTTAGAAAACCACTTAGTGCGCGAGTGCTCCAGACAGCGCATGTGTAGAGAATGTGGCAGGCCACATCATGATTTAATTTGTGCGAACAGGTCTGGAGCATACGGTCAAGCTACGGGCGGGGGAGCCGCGTCACAGTCCACCTATCAGTCACGTCCGTCGAGTGGCCCCTCTCAAGGACGAGGAGCGCACCCGTCGGAGAGTGGAGAGAGCCCTCGCGTGAGTCGTGCTCAGTTTGATAGTGGTGTGGATTGCGCGCCTGCGGCACGAAGCTATACTGCGGGCCCGAGGAGAGGACCCCTCATGGGGGGGGGGCTCAACGGGTCAGGGCCGCACTCAGGAAATTAGGAGTGGACCCCATGCTTCCGCGACAGCGAGCCCGAGTGGGCACTCCCCGAGGGGGGGGGGGGGGGGCTCAACGGGCGGGGGCCCCACTCAAGGTTATATGAGTAGACCCCAGTTTACCGAACCAGTGCCTGCGCCCACTGTAGGACAGTATAGCCGGGCGGAGCCACAGCGATACTCTCCGCCGATGCACGAGTATCCGCGGTTAGAGTATCACCCGCCTTATTTTAGATATGGTAGGGCAGCGGGTTACGCACCATCTCGGATGGCATTGTGTACACGCTCACCATATATGGGGCAATGGACGCACCCTGGATTGGAGAGGCCGGGCCCCCAATAACTAGTCTGCCCCTCTACCAGTGCGGAGCCGAAGACAGTTCTTCGGCCCACCATATTAGTTAGTAGTTGGGGCCCCCCAGGGGGGATTCAGTTAGAGTAAGAGCTCTTTTAGATTTTGATGCCTAGGGCTGTATATATACGAACGATTGATTGTCAGGGACACGTCAATGTTGTATTACTTTTCGCAAAGAGCAAAGTTGCTCCCATACGTACTCTTCTTGCAATTCCTGAATTAGAATTGAGTGGAGCTCATCTTTTAGTAAGGTTATTGAACCATGTACATAGCTAGTTGGCTGCCACTGCTGAATTTCAAGACGTGTATGCATGGTCGGATAGTCAGGTTGTGCTAGCATGGCTACGCGCGTCCCCACGTACTTTAGAGATTTTTGAGAAACCGGAAACCGGGTTTCACAAATTCAGAATATAGTTGGAGTTGATGCTCGTGATAGTTATTCACATTAAATTAAAGGCACGTCCCAGGTGAATGTAATCCTGCAGACTGCCCATCGAGGGGCTGCACAGCGCGGAGTTGGTGTCGCATCATCTATGGTGGGGGCCGGTTTGGCTTAAAGAAACAGAGGTTTCTTGGCCTGTCCAGCAGTTGGATAGGACACCCCAGATTTTACCCGGGTTGCGTGTGCTTGCTCTGGTTCTAGGGACCAAACTAGTTCCTGATTGGGCCGTCGTGCGTCGGGGCGTCGCGCGTCGGGACGCTGGGCGTCGGAACGTAGGCGTCGGGACGTTGGGCGTCGGGACCCTGGGGCGTCGGAACGCTGGGCTTCGGGGCCGCCGTGCGTTAGGACGTTGGGCGTCGGGACACTGGGGCGTCGGCACGGTGGCGTCGGTACGGTGTGCGTCGGGTCGGAGCGCGGAAGTCGCCATCCTTTGTTGTTACCCAAGGAAGGTCTTTGATGAGGCTTTTGCTGTCCGACCGACATGTCCGTAACTCACACGCGGGATGAAACGCGTTATTGGCGATTTCACAGCGAGAATTTTGGATTTTGTTTACTCGCCGGGTAATTCGCAATGTTCTCTTCTCCTGTGTTCCTTGTTACAGGCTGCGAGCCTCGTTGATGCAGCCGCAGATAAGAGATCTGCCAGCTGATGGGATCACACAGTCGAGACCCTTTGATGGAGTGGCTACGGACGTGGGGGGACCGTTCCTCGTCCGAACGTCTAGCCTTCGCAACGCTCGGACTGTTAAGGCGTACCTGTGAGTATTCGTGTGTCTGTCCACCAAGGCCGTCCACTTGGAATTAGAGTCCTCGTTGTCCACGGAGGCCTTCGTCGCTGCATTAGACCGATTAGTATCGCGTAGAGGTTTGCCTTCTTTAATTAGGTCAGACAACGGCACGAATTACAAGGTTACCGCAAGTTACTTGAAAGATGTATAAATTTTTAGAAGATAATTGTATAAGAGGTTTGCCTTCTTTAATTAGGTCAGACAACGGCACGAATTACAAGGTTACCGCAAGT
The DNA here is from genome assembly GCA_910592155.1 of Ypsolopha scabrella. Lineage (NCBI taxonomy): Eukaryota > Metazoa > Arthropoda > Insecta > Lepidoptera > Ypsolophidae > Ypsolopha > Ypsolopha scabrella. Next base: position 26,517,937 of record OU342978.1, on the reverse strand, counting down.
TACTTGAAAGATGTATAAATTTTTAGAAGATAATTGTATAAAGTTAAGTCATGGTTATTAAGTGAAGTCTGCCAAGACCCACCTCCGCCGCGTCATCGGGGAGACCATTTTAAGTTTCAAGGAGCTCGTCACTATGTTCTGTAAAGTTGAGGCCGTCCTCAATTCTCGTCCTCTCTGTCCCCTGTCATCTGATCCAAACGACCTCGAGGTCTTGACTCCTGGCCATTTCTTGATTGGGCAGCCTCTTACTGCCTTGCCGGAATATCCTTGGAGGAAAGAACGTACAACCCGGTTGTCACGTTTTCAAATGTTGCAACAAATGGGCCAGGACTTGTGGAATCGATGGTCGGTTGAATATCTGCATTTGTTACAGCAGCGGGTGAAGTGGACAGACAAGACAGAGCCTCCCAAGGAAGGGGATTTAGTCCTATTAAAGGATGCTAATTTGGGGTCTTTGCATTGGCGACGTGGTCGCATTATTAAGTTGATATTTGGCGGGGATGAGACTCCTCGCGTCGCTGAGGTGTTGGTCGGAGGTTCGATTCTGCGACGAGCCTTGGCGTCTCTCTCCCGGCTCCCGGTTGATTAAGCTAGCGGTCTGATAAGGATAACAGCCCGGAGCGGGGGATTGTTCGGTTTAAAAGCGTTCGAAACGCACATGTATGTGTCAGATATTTTATTTTATTGATATGGCAACACGAGTTGTAAAAATAAAGTGTCATGGTCGGGCTTTCCCGGTGAATTGTCAAAAAATTATTGTCACGGAGATATGGTGTGTTTCAAGTCAACCAGAGTTGCAAGGTTATGTTTTTATATTTCAAGGAAATGAACTGTTAAAGTGGTGAAATAATCCAATTAATAAGTATTAATTGTGATCTGAATCGTGTGCGCGAAAAGTTTCGTGAATTATTATTAACGGTGGAAGTTGATGGAAACCGATTTTCATTTCCACGTTTACTGAAATCGTGATATTTTTCTCGGGTGAGCTAGCTCTGGGTTGGGGGTTTGCGTTTAGATAACTACATCCGAAAACTGCTAGCCGGGCTAGTAGTTTGTCGAAGATCTGCGACGTGGCAAGTCGACGAAGGTCAACGAGAGGAGCTTTTCAATTTGGACTTACTGCGTTCTTTTTTCAAGATATGACTTAAACCAGTAGTAAGGTGGTCCACGAATGCCTGAGCCATATAATTTGCTCAATAATATTTTGTATGAAACTTTATCGTAGGGTTTTGTTAAATCAATAAGTATTCCCAGAGCGTATTTTTATCATTTATATACTTAAGTGCAGCTTGGATATATTTATAGACAGCTATTGTAGTAGATCTTGCTTTCCTAAAACCGTTTTGGCTTTCATCAAAAACTTTATATTTTTCGAAGAATTTATAGATTTGGTTTGACATCGCTTTCTCAAAAACCTTTGAAAATGAAGGTAATATGGCTATTGGTCGGTAATGCTCGGGAGTAGAGGGTAGGTCGCCTTTCTTGTGAACTGGTTTTACAATGGCTATTTTCAGTCGGTCGGGAAATATTCCTTCTTCAAAACTTTTATTAATTAGGATGGTAAGTGGGACAGCAAATTCATCCAAGCACTTTTTTAATAATATTGGAGATAAAACATAACATAAAAACATAAAATTTATTTATTGAGCAAAAAACATTTATAACAAAGTTTGAGCAACTGGCTTCCAAAGTAGTTACTGTGATCCAGAAGCTAGTTTCTCCCTTAGAATACAAAGTACATGTGGTGTTAGCGCAATAAGTACGAGTAAACTATTACAATAACTTTAAATTAATGCATAGTTTGAGCAACTGGCTTCCAAAGTAGTTTCACCTGTGATCCAGAAGCCAGTTTCTCCCTTAGAATACAAAGTACATGTGGTGTTAGCGCAATAAGTACGAGTAAACTATTACAATAACTTTAAATTAATGCATAGTTTGAGCAACTGGCTTCCAAAGTAGTTTCAACTGTGATCCAGAAGCCAGTTTCTCCCTTAGAATACAAAGTACATGTGGTGTTAGCGCAATAAGTACGAGTAAACTATTACAATAACTTTAAATTAATGCATAGTTTGAGCAACTGGCTTCCAAAGTAGTTTCAACTGTGATCCAGAAGCCAGTTTCTCCCTTAGAATACAAAGTACATGTGGTGTTAGCGCAATAAGTACGAGTAAACTATTACAATAACTTTAAATTAATGCATAGTTTGAGCAACTGGCTTCCAAAGTAGTTTCACCTGTGAGCCAGAAGCCAGTTTCTCCCTTAGAATACAAAGTACATGTGGTGTTAGCGCAATAAGTACGAGTAAACTATTACAATAACTTTAAATTAATGCATAGTTTGAGCAACTGGCTTCCAAAGTAGTTTCAACTGTGATCCAGAAGCCAGTTTCTCCCTTAGAATACAAAGTACATGTGGTGTTAGCGCAATAAGTACGAGTAAACTATTACAATAACTTTAAATTAATGCATAGTTTGAGCAACTGGCTTCCAAAGTAGTTTCAACTGTGATCCAGAAGCCAGTTTCTCCCTTAGAATACAAAGTACATGTGGTGTTAGCGCAATAAGTACGAGTAAACTATTACAATAACTTTAAATTAATGCATAGTTTGAGCAACTGGCTTCCAAAGTAGTTTCAACTGTGATCCAGAAGCCAGTTTCTCCCTTAGAATACAAAGTACATGTGGTTTTAGCGCAATAAGTACGAGTAAACTATTACAATAACTTTAAATTAATGCATAGTTTGAGCAACTGGCTTCCAAAGTAGTTTCAACTGTGATCCAGAAGCCAGTTTCTCCCTTAGAATACAAAGTACATGTGGTTTTAGCGCAATAAGTACGAGTAAACTATTACAATAATTTTAAATTAATGCATAGGTTTTTATCATTTTTATTTATTTAAAATCCTGTAAACGGAAGGAAAGCAGGAACTTGATTTAGAGTACATACTGGTTAGGAAGAGAGAGGGTGTGAGGGTGTGTGAATGTGATATCTTAGCCCTACGACACCAAGGTCTTGGGATCAGTTTTCAGTTACTACTAAGAGGGGTATGTATGTGTATATGTAAGGAAGAGTGGGTAAGAATGTGAGTGTGTTAATCTAAATGTATTTATGGATGTAATAAATAAGTATGTAGTTGTAAAGAAAAAAATAAGTAAATAGATATATAATAAATATTGATATATTTTTAGATTATAGGGGCGAGCAAATTCTCAGTCTCTTTAAATGTCAAAGTTTGAAGACATGCGCTGGTAGCAATTTTACATCGACGCAACGAAAGAGGATATATATTGATTTCTTTGTTGATCTTATTATAGAGACGTGCACTTATGATTTTATAGTGTCGTTTGGCTAAAATTGTTTTATGTGGAGGAATTTTCCAAATAAGGTCATACCGACGTTTTCGGTTTTGATCAAAAGGAGTGAGAGTATGTTTTCTCAGAACTATCTGAAGCACAAAGAGCTGTCTGACGGCAAGAACTTGGCATTCTTGGTACAGCTCAGTTGTAGGGAATATAAAAGGTGTACCAGTCATTACCTTCAACACAGCTCTCTGTGCCCTCTCGAGGCTAAGAAATGATGTGATGCCCCCCCCCCCCCAGGCAGAAATACCATAGGCCAAAATTGACTGAGCAAGTGCATAATAAACCATAAAAAGAGTATTTTGGTCAGCAGACGATCTAAGCTTCTTAAATATGTAAATCAATTTTCTGACACGAGGTGTGAGGTACTCAATGTGCTGTTTCCAGCTTAAAGTATTGTCAATCATAACCCCCAGATATTTTACACTGATGGATGATTACAACTGTAGGCAGCTGCATTCTTGAACTCCTTTAGTATACTCACAGCTATGAGCTTTAAGTTTATATGTTTCAAGGGAAGGTTGGTTGTAAGCTCTGGCACTGAAAGTGATAAATTGAGATTTGTCAATATTAAGTGTCAGAAGATTAGAGGAGAACCATTTCATCACCGTTTTAATAGAACATTCGGCATTTTTATGTACATCTTTCCATGTCTTGCCCTTAATGAGAAGTGCTGTGTCGTCAGCATACGCAACAATTTTACAGTTTTGGATTTGTAGTTTGCAGAGATTGTTTATGTAAATTAAGAAGAGAGTCGGTCCCAAGACACTTCCCTGTGGAACTCCAAAGGATAGAGTTTCATCCTTACTAGTAAATTTATCGATAGTTACACACTGAGAACGGTTCGTTAAATAGTCCTTAAAAATATCAAAGGTAAGTCCCCTTACATCTATGTGATATAGTGGATCTAGCAGGAGAGGGACAGAGACCGTGTCAAAAGCCTTTGAAAGATCTAAGAAAATACCTATGGTTTTGATCTTCCTATCCACATATCCAATGACAGTGTTTGTCAAATCAAGTAAAGCATCTTCCGTAGATTTGCCACTTTGGAAACCATACTGATTTTCAGATATAAATATTATTTTTGTTCAAAAAATTTACGAGTCTTGAGTTTAACACTTTTTCCAAGATTTTGGATAAGGTAGTCAAAACAGATATTGGCCTATAATTGTTGACACTGTCTCTATCCCCCGACTTGAAAATGGGATGAACTATAGCTTTTTTGAAAACAGTAGGAAATGAGCCAGAGTTAAGGCATAGGTTACAAATATAGTAATGATTGAAGACGATATGCCATCCCAGCCTACTGCACAGTCACTGCGTAAACTAAGGATGATTTTATCAATTTCATTATTATTTGTTTCGATTATACCCATAGAGTCACTAATCGAGTCAGAATGGTATCGTTTATTATTACCAACTGGGGGTAGGGCAGGTTTAATTTTTTTAGCTAAGTTTTTCCCAATATTGACAAAGAAATCATTAACTGCATCAATTGAAGATTCGGGATCTGTTTTTATTTTTAGAAGTTCTTTAGGAGGAGAGTAGCTACGATGTAAATTAGATACTTTTTTTATTACATCCCACGTTGCTTTAGGATTATTTTTGGCCTTATTAAATTCATTCTGTTCATAGGCTTTTTTAACATCTTTTAATAAATTATTACAGAAGTTACGGTAGCGCGTGAAAGTGACGTGTAAGATCATATTTTCCGGGTTATTTTTTGATTTCTTGTGTAACTTATCACGGTTTCTTATACATTTTAGAATACCGGGTGTTATCCAAGGTTTTATTATTCTTTTTCTTCTAGGTATTTTTGTAACGCGAGTGTTTTCCTTTATAATTGATGAAATCGTTGAAACAAATAAGTCAGCTGCATGATTAGGATCACTAGAATCAATAATATGTGAAAAATCAGTATTTGCAATACTTCTTATAATCGCTGACTGATCTATTTTAGTGATTGAATCGTTTGTCTTGGGTAATTTGGTTTGAATCTCAGTGGTAAAAAAGACTGGAGCATGGTCAAGCGGAGAGCTAATGTCAAATACAAGGGTGGTGGAATCAGAAGTAGTTCTAAGCATGACGTGATCGAGACAGGATTTCTCACGAGTTGGAAACTGGTGCGTAGGGACAAGTCCAATGACCGCTAATGGTTCCAGATAGTCGTCAGGGTTTATACGATTTGAGGCTTCAGGGATTATGTTAATTTTAATGTCTCCTATTATGGCCAGCGTTTTAAAATGAGATAAAGTTGGAAGCAAACCGCATAAACTCGTCATGAAATTAGCGATATCATTTGTCTGTGGTGATCGGTAAATTGCCACCAACGCCACCTCACTTTTATATTTTAGAATCAGGCAATTTGCATCTGTCAAAGTAAATTCACAGACACTACAGTCAAGTTCCGTCCTAACGAATACCACCACACCTTCATTCTGATTATGATAATTAGATCGATAAGAGCGGAAACCGTCCAGCACAGGGAGAATACAATTTTTACTGAGCCAACATTCAGATAGTATTATCACGTCACATGCAATATCTATTCTAGTCAGTAAAACAGCCAATTACTTAAAATTATGTCCAATGCTACGAATATTCCAATGAACAATACTTAAGTTGCAACTTTGTTTATTCATAAATAAAGAGCATTGTTCGGGTGTGCACACGAACGCTTTAGACGCGGACATGGAGTCTAAATCTGTTACAATTTTCATTATATTTCATCTATTCCTGAACTGTGTTTATTTTTGAGATTTTTTATAATTTTACATACTTCGCTTTCATCTACAGGTCTAAGATACATCGAAGTCGCGGTTGGTTGCATAACAGGCCGTCCGCTTTGTTCAGTTGGTTCTGTACATTTGCCTACGTTCAGAAAGTAGTCATTAAATATATTTGCAACATTTTCTGGGTTTTCGATGACTTGGTCTCCAAAATTTAATTTTCTACTTTTTAATATTCTCTGTTTTATTTTTTTAGTTTTTCCGTTAGTAATTTTCCACACTGTTTTTATTTTATTGTCTGTATTTGCCATAAGTCTTATGTAGTCCAACCTTTCGGATTTTCTTACGGCCTTTTTTAATATTTTACTGTATATGTAATAGAAGTTTTTTATGACAGGGTTATTTGTTTCATTTAACATTGTTTTTAGTAGTCTTTTATGGAGACATGATTTCTTTAAGCCGTTTGTTAGCCAGGACTTTTTTGTTTATTTTTAATTTTTATTAATTGTATCGGTATATGTTTATCTAAAGCTTTTTGTACTACAGAATGAAAGGCTTCATAATTTTGATTTACATCTCTATTCTCTACTATTATATCATTCCAATTTGTTTGTTTCATTTCGTTTTTAAATAAAGACATGTTCTTTTCAGAGTAAACTCTTTTTTGTATCGTGTATTGTCGCTGTGACAGACTAGGTAGTTGGTTAGCATTTATTTTTATTGTTGTTGCTCTATGGTCAGAGAATCCTAAATCATGTACGTCTGATTTGCTCTTAAGGAAATTTGTAAATATTAGATCTATGCATGTGGATGTTGTTTTTGGACTCTTGTAGGTTTTTTTATTGTTTGTGTTAGATTATATGTCTTCATGAAGTTGACTAAATCTCGTGTTTCTTTATTATTATGATTTAGAAGACCCCTTACATGAAGATATAATAATTACAATACCTACTGTACAAAACTTAACCTTGCTGATCTCTGTAAATTATATACCACCCAAGTCGAAAACTAGTATCTATGAAAACCTACTTGGGAAAATACAAAGAATATATTTAAATTACCCTGACTTTACCTACTGCGTTCTTGGAGACTTCAACATCCCAGATATTGACTGGACTCCGAATAATAATGACATAATATTACTACCATCACAACCTATTTCTGAGATACATAAAATACTTATAAACACTATGACCCTCATTAAACTCAACCAGTACAACAACTGTTTTAACAAAAATCAACGTGTGCTTGACTTAGTTCTTAGTAATACCCCATGTATTTGTGTCCGATCCCAAGTTGACATATCTCGATCAGGATCACATCACCCTAGTATTGAGTTTAACCTGGAACACTCGGTACAAAAAAATATTAATTTCAAAAACGTCTTAAAATACAAATTCAATAAGGCTGACTACGACATTATTCGCACTAAAATCTTAAATATAGACTGGGACACTAAGCTAAAATGGTCAAAGGCGTCCGACTCGTTAGACACATTTTATGACATAATTTACGAAATCATAGATCAAGAAGTACCCCTTAAAAAATCCAAATCTGCAAAACATCCAGCTTGGTTTTCCCCTGCACTCAAAAATACGCTAAACCGTAAGAAAAAACTTTGGCACAGATGGAAAACATATCAATCACTTTCTGATTATACGGAGTTTTCATTGCTCCGAGCCCGTTGCAAACTACTCCTGGCAAAATGTCTAGATAACTATATCTCTGATACAGAAGCTGCCATTCCCAAAAATGTTAAACATTTTTGGCAATATGTGTCATCATTAAAGAAAAATGACTCTGGCTACCCTAACACTATGACACTTGGTGATCAAACATCTAAAAATCCCCATGAAATTGCAGAAATGTTCAGCACTTTTTTCTCATCCGTTTTTGAACCATCGACTACCATCGATAGTCTCCATCTTGACAACCTTCCTACTAACGAACTAGCCGAAAATATAGTCTCTTTACACATAGCAAAATATAAAATAGAAGAAGCATTAAAACATCTAGACATAACAAAGGGTCCCGGTCCTGACAAAATAAGTGCTCTATTCCTTAAGAATATATGTAAAGAAATCAGCCATCCCCTTTTTATAATATTCAACAAATGTTTAGAAGAAGGAACGTTTCCAGATAGATGGAAACTTGCCAATGTAACCCCTATCCACAAATCTGGCCCTAGAGCCAAAATCCCTAATTACAGACCCATATCAAATCTCTCAACATTACCGAAAATATTCGAATCACTTGTACATAATGCATTGTATCCCATAGTCCAGTCCCAAATAAGTCAAAACCAACATGGTTTTATGAAGAAGAAATCCGTTATAACTAACTTGCTATCATATTCAGAATATCTATTTGAAGCATTAGATAAAAGAACAGAAGTCCATGCAATCTATACGGACTTTCGCAAAGCTTTTGACAAGGTCGATCATGCTCTACTACTGAAAAAACTTGCTTATAATGGAATCAAGGGCAACCTTCTTAAATGGTTTGCCTCTTACATCAGAAACCGGTATCAAATTATCACTATTAACGGGTATTCATCAAGTAAAAGTATAGTCTCGTCTGGAGTCGTCCAGGGTTCTATTCTAGGACCTCTCCAATATCTTTTGTTTATCAACGAAATAGAGCAATGCTTTCAGAACTCTAACATTCTTATGTTCGCTGATGATTTAAAAATCTACAAGAAAGTCAAATCGCAACAAGATTGTATACTCATTCAGGAGGATTTGAATAGATTTAAGGAATTTTGTACAAGGAACAAATTGCAGCTCGCGTATGACAAGTGCAAACAAATATCGTTTACTAGAAACCTTAACAAAATAGAACATACCTATAACATCGGTGGCGAAGACTTAACTAAAGTAAATGACATTCGCGATCTTGGCATGACTTTTGACGAAAAGTTAATATTTGACAAGCACATAGATAAAATGTACACTAAAGCCTATCAAATGCTGGGATTTGTCCTGAGAATCACCAAACCTTTTAAGAAAGCATCAACATACTTATCTCTCTATCAATCATTAATACGCTCAGTACTTGACTATGCATCTATAATATGGAATCCATACTACGCAGTTTATTCCGAAAGGGTGGAGATGATCCAAAAGAAATTTGTTAAAGCCCTCCATTTTAGACTGACTCGATCCCGAGGACACTATGCCGACCTGCTTAAACTCTATAACCTACAAAGACTTTGTGACAGAAGGCTCCTATTAGACGCAAAGACCCTTTACAATATATTGAACAATGAATATGACTGCCCTACTCTTCTTGAGCAAATTAACTTTAAAGCGCCAACCCACTCTACACGATCTAAGACTTTATTCTCAGTACCTACTTCACAGAGTAACGCAGGCTGACGCCCCCTACGAAGAATCTGCAGCTCCTACAATAAAAAACTCCTTAGCATAGACATATTTAATAATAGTAAAATCAAATTTAAAAAGGAAGTTAGGCAAATTTTAGACACCAAAAACGAGAAATTGTAAGAAATTGTGTAACTACACAAATATAATATCAAATTAAAAGGCATGTGTGTGTGTGTGTGGATGGTAATATGTGAGATTGCATGAATGTGTGTAACCGTGTGTATGAACGCTTATCTTAGTTTTTAATTTAATTTAATTCCATTGCTTTGTAAACAACATTATTTTTATTTTTTTAGCATTATCAGAGAATGGTTTAGAAATGTCACCGAATTACTCCCTACAAAAATAACGTATTTGAGGAAAGCGTAGAGGAAGTAAATTAAACTAACCATTTGTTTATACTTTAATGTTTCTATGTATAGTTTACTTCTGTGTCTTTTCCATGAAATATATAAATAAATAAATAAATAACTTTTGTAAAACATCGATGTTATAATCACCCCCAATTATTAAATATTTATTTTTCTCTTTTCTTGTGATTTTGTTTAAAACTTTACTAATTTGTTCATAAAATATTTCTATGTGACGATCTGGTCTGTATAAATTTATCAAAATTAATTCAAGCTTGGGTATTTCTATTGCACATAATTCTACCTTAAATTCTATTGACATTTCTTTTATATCTCTTCTTTCTATGTATTCAATATGGTCTTTTATTATAATGCAAACCCCTCCCCCTTCATGATTTTTCCGACAAAATGAGGATGCAATCTTTTCCTCTGGTAAGCTAATAAGATCTATATATTCTTGACTGCGCCACAGTTCTGATAGTGATAAAATATGGTATTGAGAGTCTGATAAAAAAGCTTCAATTAAGTGTGTCTTATTCCCAATGCTTTGAATATTTTGAAACATGGCCTTAAATCCCTTAACGAAATGTATTTACTGAAGATTTATGTGAAGTTATTTTTTGGGTTTCTGAGGGTAGTTGTGATAAATTGTCTATTTCTTCATTTTCAACAGGTTTGGTGTTTTCAATTTGGTTATCTTAAGCATTTAGAGTGCTATTTTCCATAGCACGGATTTCTTTTCCATCAAAAAATAGTTTATTGTATCTTATTATCGCGTGTCTTCCGTTTTTGCGTGCTTGTATTAGTTGGTCTTTTAATTTGTTGCGTTCTTGCAGTGTAACTCTGTCATAAAAAGCTGAGATAGACAATCCTGTATTTTTAAAATATCTCGAATTTTCTAAAATATGTTTGGTCATTCTTTTATTGACTAGCTCTATTTCCAAGGGTCTACGGTTTCCTCTCTTTCCTATGCGTTTTACTTCATCTAGATATCCGTTGATATCTATATTCAAGATATCTGCAAATATATCATTTACTGCCTTTATGAGGTCTTCTTCAGTTTCATAATCATATTCATTTAGTCCAAAAAGTACGATTTTCTTGGAGATAGTAGCACTGTTTTTTGTAATCGATTCTGTTTTAGTTGTTGCCTCAGTTTTATGTTTTCAGCTTCTAACGATTTAATTTTTTTCTCAACAAAGATTAAATTAGTTTTTATTTTGTTTTGTTCTTTATTTACCTCTTCTTTATTATACAAGAATTCTACTGTTAAGTTGGATATTGCATTATTCATTTCTATTTGGATGGTATCTCTAATATCCTGAAGAATAGATGTTCTTATATTCTCCAGTTTTTGGTCGATAAGCTGGCTGAATTTATCATAGGATATAGATTCCTCATTTATCAGGGTGACAGGCATTTTTTCGGTCTCCTGGGCTACAGTGCATTCTTTTGTCTGAACCTCGTGGACTATATTGGTACGTCCGTTTTCTACGTTACTGGCTTTGTTTCTTTTCGTAACGTTTGTACACAATACACAGTTCCAAGTGTTATCTAATTTGGTTTTATTTCCCAAGTAATAAGCCGTTGTTATATTTAAGCATGAGTAATGATATTTATTTTTACATGCTTGACATTTAATTATTTGCCCTGAGCTAATTACTTCGTTACATTCGCAACAACAGTTATTCATTGTTGTAATATTTTAGAAAAAACTTTTTCTAATGCTCTCTAGTAACTTTTTCTAGGAATGTAATGAAGTCTGTTTGTACTGACCGTAGCAAAAATTTAGGTTTGGCTTGGTCGAGTGAGCTTTATGCGTTGGCTGCTAATAACTGTCGAATTTCCGAGGTCACTTGCACTGATTTTAACTGATATTCCCAAGATAAGAAAAGTTTCTTATGGGTTTAGTTATTAATTCACTTGGATATTCATTAGGCAAGATTGGTAAGCACTATTTATGTGGTAATTGACACCTCTTTGGTGAGTTTTAAACAACTTAAGTTACAACCAAATGTTGAGTTATGGTTTGAAATTTCTACGAGTTGTTCATAAACGTACACAAAATCAACTGTTCTTTTTCCATCTGCTGAGATTTCTTCTTCATCTTCATTTGCATTTACTGTTATAAGTTCAAAAAAATCAAAAATCAAAAATGAATGCATAGTTTCATAGGGGCCGTTCAAGTATTACGTAAGCAGATTTATTACAATTATTTACCCCCCCATCCCCCTTGTCAGCAAAAGTAAGCAAAGCTCTTACCCCCTCCCCCCATGCTTACGTAAACATTTTTCAATTATAAATATTTTTTTTAAATATTATAATGTTATAATTATAATTTAAAAATAAGAAAATAGATTTAGGATAGAGATTAGATTTTACTGATACAGTATTCAACAGAGAGTAAGGGGCAAAAATATACCGATGACGTAATCATCAGACTCCCCTACCCCCCATGTCATCGAAAATAAGCAAAGCAAAGACCCCCCCCCCCCCATAGTGCTTACGTAATACTTGAACGGCCCCATATTAAATTTCTTCGTCTTGTATTAATTTTCAATTGGAATCCATATGTTTCAAAGATTCCTGAAATAAAATAAAATAATAAATAAAAGTAGGTATTTACGTAAGTAATAAAACAATATAGCAATAGCGTCGTTGTTTCTAACCAAGGTTTACTTATAAGTATACCAAAACTAACCTTAAAATGTATAAAAAATTAACATACATTTAGACTCCTGAATAAAATATCCTTAACTCTTTTTTTTGAATATTTTTGACATGGCATGGCTATTAATATAAAAATTTTACGTGTATTATTCTCGAAATACGGCAAAAAATGTTTTCGATATGATGCTGCAGACATCGACAAGAATTTTTATTTTCCTGGTTACATAATTTGACGTGTATCGTTGATATGGCAAAAAATGTTTTCGATATTACTAGGTGGGCAGATCTAGATGTTAAAATGAAATAAAACTACGCGTACTTCTTTTTCCGGAATCTTCCTCTGTTTTTCAAAGCATAATATTTATCTTTGCGCCTTCCCATTTTCACTAAAACAACAATCAATAATTAAGGTACAAACTACAAATTTGTAATAACAGGATTAAACAAAAAAAGGCACTTACACGTTTTCCTGCGCAACCGCTAGTGTGCGTATACAATAGATTGCGAGCGACAATTTGCGTACGAAGCTTTGCAAAGAGACGTGACCTCGCTCTGAGCTCTGGTGGTCGACTAAGTTTTCGAGCGCGTGCGTCGTGTATTTATTGAAAGCTTGGCCATACTAAAAATGTACGGCATTTTAAAGATGCGTTTTAAAAAAATCTGATTTACCAATGTGACCGCGCAATATTTTTTTAATGTGACGTGGTCCATGGCTAGTTCATACATTTGTGATTGTTTTAATTTGAGATTGAGACATAATTCTACGGTTAAGTAATTAAAAATAAATAAACACCAACATGCCTTTTTTAGATTTTGGGCCAACTTTAGATATTTATGTTTCAAATGCTATAATTTATTTTTCAATTTTGTTTCAGCGATATTGTAGAGTATGGGCATTTCTTCCAGGAGGACCGCCAAGAGTGGAGAAAAATGGATGGATGGATGGATATTGTAGATACATTTTCTGTGCTAGTAAATGTATCTTTTATTTATTAATTATTGAAACATTATTTCTTGAATCAACTCAATCGTGACTGGCGTTTCAGCTAATTTTGTACGGTGCAGTCTTAAGGCGACTCTATTCGCCTTGACTCCCATACTAGCGCTGTTCGCTGATAATATCCTTATTGATAGGTACTTGCTTATTGTTTTTTCATTTTCAACATATCCCATACAATTTCCATGACCTGAACCTAAAAAATTTATTAAAATCAATTACATACAAAAGTTATAAGTAAGCGTATGAAGTCCTGGATTTTACACATATTTTCATGGATGTTTATGTACCGTTATGTCCTAGAAGCGATACAACAAATCAAATAATTTTAGGTTCACAGCATAAGTAGTATATTTTATACTATTCAAAAATATTTTTGTTTTATTTCGATTTTTGGGATATTTCTCCTGAAATCATAGGAAGACCCAAAACCATTCTCGAGTTAGCTCTTAACTTAGCTTAGTGTTCGGTTAGTTCCGTAGGAGCACGGGAAATGAACGTTGAGGCCAACCAATAACAGTCAGTCAGTGCTCTATAACCCGAAGTTGAATGTAGAATGAAATAGTTAAGCATAGGGACCCCGTGCGCGACTGACTTCAAGCCGCCGGCTACAGGCCTCTTACCCGCCTTAATTTTTGATTAATTAATACCTATTTTATTATTTTTCGCAATAGAGGCCATACGTACCTAGAAACACGTATTCTGTGAAAATTTCAGCTTTCTACCTATTACGATACTTCAAGTACGGCACGCTAAAATGATCAGACTCGTAGAACGACCTCGCCCAAACCTTGGTATACCAAGCCAGGAAGTTAAATGAAACAAAATATCCGAAACGAATTGTTTATTTATTAATATTCGTGAAAATATATGAATGTCCCAAGCGATTCCCTAGTACCATTTTCCGTTGGCGTTCATTCGCCAACGATCTGCAAACCGTGGGGTTATAGTTAGTTAGTTGGCCATCATAGAGCTGACATTGGCCCAATGATAATAATATTAGCAATATAGCCACCCGATAAATAACAATGGACCAACCGCAACTTCTACTACCGTTGGGTGAACAAATGTTGGGATAAAGCATTGTTAACGACGTAGGCGAAATGTCGGAAACCGTATGATTTTATTTGTATTAACACGACTATTTTATAAACTGTTCGTATGAAATATTGACAAATTGAAATTGAAATAGGGACACATTTTTAAAGCACTTTTACCGTTTTGTTTCGATGTATGATTTTATTCACTTCCTCAGTTCAATACGAAAAAAAATGGCTGGCATTACTATGTGTTAAATAAAATGTTATTCCATGTACACTATATTAACTGTTTGTCTATTGTGTCAATGGTTTTTAATAGCTGGCAACTTTTTAGTAAATTAAAAAGTAAAAGGTCTCTGCTGTCTATGCTAAAAACAAATACAAATGACTCTGCTTCCACTTCCGGTTGTCTGACGTGTGTCAATAACATGAACGTAATGAGCTCTATTTTACATAATTAAAAATCTATTGCAATCTTCGAATGTATTAATTATAAATCAATTTATGTGTACCATATTTAATAATTAAATATTGGAGTACAACGCTGGTCTTCATATTTCGATCTTCTCTTACATTGTCCTGTCACACCATCTAAGCCTATGTAGGCCCTACGGTCACAGAATGTACAATATTTTGCCGGACAAATGCGGGGGTAGAGAGGGGATAGGCAGCGCGCACGCGGGTGCTCAAGCAAGCGTCACAGCGTCACGTTTTTTCTGTTACCATCAATTAGGTACCTACCCATTTATTGAGTCATTCGGTGCTATTCCAACCCTGGGTTAGTTCTTAGTAATTACAATAAATTCTATTGTATTTATATAATTAGTGATATACAATTATACATTTTATGTGATTACATACAAATACACCTTTTTTGTATCTAGTCATATAGGTTGTTTCATGTAAAAGTTTCAAAAACTCAGATGGCGCTGATGGTAGTTACGAGGGTGCATTTTTATATTCGCGGAATAGGTAGATAATTAATAAATTAAGGTACTTTCCTTAGTCGTAACTGGTTAAGTAGCTCATTATTAGTATAAATAGAATGTTTTGTTTTAATCGGGCCATTACTATTTGAATTATCGTCGATCAAACAACTCAATTGGGAAGAACATTGTGAAAAATGGAGAAAATCGAGCACCGCGCTGTCATAAAGTTCCTTACCAAGCAAGGTAAATCGGTTCAAACCATACTAGAAGAGATTTCATCCGTTTACGGGGAGTCTTGCCCCGGTAAAACCATGGTTTTAAAGGGTGGCATACCCTTTTTAAGAAAGGCAGGGCCTCACTTGAAGATGATCCTCGGCCAGGACGGTCGATCGAGGTGACCACTTCGGAAAATGTTGATAGATTATAAAGATAAAGGTGTCTCCATAACCGGAGAATACTACGCTTCAATCTTAGAGCGATTAAAGGAAACAATCAAGGCAAAAAGAAGGGGAAAATTAACCAAAGGTGTCCTCCTTCTGCACGACAACGCGCCTGTGCATAAGAGCCGTGTTGCGTTGGTTTCCCTGCATAAGGTGGGCTTCGATATTTTGGTTCATCCACCCTACAGTCCTGACCTGGCTCCCAGTGATTATTATCTCTTTCCAAAAATGAAAAAAGAACTTCGGGGGAAGAAGTTCTCAAGCGATAAAGAAGTGAAGGAAGCAGTTTCAGCTTATTTTTCACACAAAGAAAAAACATTTTTTTCGAGGGTATACATAAGCTAATTGAAAGATCTGAAAAATGTATTAGGGTTGCAGGTGAATATATTGAAAAGGAAAAATAAACTTGTATTTTTATTTCCACGTCTTACAACCGATTCCGCGAACTTAAAAACGCCCCCTCGTACATCGCGATATCATTTGTCACTGTCAAAATATGGGATGTCGAAGTCAAATAGATCTTGCAATACACACATGCAGTTTCAGTTCTAACCTTCTTACTTCCGACCAAGGTTGTGGCTAGGAATAACCCCGAGTGACCTTTTACGTTAACAATATTTGAGACATTGAGAGCAAGAAAGGAGGCCAACATTTCCAGACACGATTAAAAATCAATTGATAATTGAACCCATTGTTGTATAACTGTCAGTAACATACGTAGGGCCACTGTAGGCAAATAAACGTAGGCCCAACTAAAAAATAGTGGCCAAACCTAACTGTTGGCCAACTAACGATAGCTATGTCGGCCAACCGTGCGCCAACAATAAATGCTACTAGGGTTACGTGATCTAACTCGACACCGGCGTGAGTAACCACAGTCTGAGCTAGGCAGACGGTGCGTCGCGTCGTGCGTCAAACAATAACGGATCCACTGTCGGTGAGACTACACTGTGATTCTGATTACACATATATTAACAGAAGATGAGATTACCTATACGTCGACAAATAACCCAATAGAAGTACAAGTTCAATACTATATATTACCAATGTCTCGCTGACAGAGGAATCATTATAGCTAATCAATAACCATTTACCATTAGCGTCGGTTCCAAAACTATAAAACGAACAACAATCAAAGTAAAAAATCACAGTAATGAACGATTTAATGTAGTTTCTTATTTTAAAACTAAAACTAAATATGAAGGTAATATTTAAATAAACTTGACCTTGTTGTACATTGTAAGTAATTGTAACTGAAAGCTCGCTTGTACTAAACATTGTACCAATAGATAAATGTGCACCGCGTGCGTCAGACAAACCCACTCGCTACTAAATACCGGACGTGAACAAAACGCTTTCTTTCTGGACTTGCATAAGTACACTTACATACGAGTACCTACATTGTACAGTCAGCAAGGTTCCCGCCTGGCCACCTTAAGGGCCAGTTTAGTGTGCACTAGGTCACAGTATAAATAACAACAGTAGTTTAACTGGGCGGTGTCCTTGAAATCAATACCAACGGCCGCTCGGTGCCCGAACACGCGCTAGGGCTGCCAACTGACTGTTTACTTATTTTATAATGCTATATTATTAAGTATTGTAAAAGTTGTATTTAAGCAACCATACAATGCACAAGAAACTCGGTTAATTTACGAAAATGCGCGGGAGCGTCACAGAGACAACGTGCGTACGTAATTACTGCGGTGCGACTGCGACTGTCGTACGTAAACCGACTTAAACCGAGTTTTGGGAGAGGTTCGTTTCGGCCCGTTTGTATGGAGATACTATTACTTATTTATACTAAGACTAGGTTCCAACCTGCTAGTGTTTGTCTACCGATAGTCTGACTCAGGTGACCGATGGACTCTGATGGACCCAAAGACGCCATAGAAAGTGTCTCTCATAAACTCTGTTGGTAGGTAAATAAAATAAAAGGCGGGGCTAGCTGAGATCGCCACATGCAAGCAATAAGGTTTTGAAACTGGATAGGCGGGAGCCTTGGTGATGGTACATATTCTGTTCACAAAGCATTGAACAGCAGTTGCTCTGCATCCAAATAGTCCGTCGTCTCAGCGTATGGAAAGGTGACCGAGTTGATTCTGGATTGAAACATATATCGTGAGGTTTGCATTTTGTAAGAGATGTCTAATATAAAAGTCTTTAAGCGTCTCGGAGTTATAGGTAGGTACAGAAGGCAAAAACAAAGACCACATAGGATAAACCGCATTAGCGACTAGAATACCTATAATTAAATTTTTGTAGCCCAACCTAAATATTTTTTGTATGTATTTCCCTTATTAGTATACCGGGTGTAAAAGTAAAGTCAAGAATTCTTTATGGGTGTGTTAGTATGATCGGTAAAGATATTATTTTAAATACTGGGATCTCTAAATAAAGTACCAGTACCTCATAATAAGACGATTTTCTTTACTCAAAATACACTAATCGCGTGGACACCCTCACTGGTCACTGGCCACTCGGGTGAGGGGCGCGGGTTGCGGGGTGCAATTAGGTGTGCGGAGAGGCCGGTGAGCTGCGTAGCCATGGCTTATAAAGATGATGGAATTTTTGGTGAAAATTCAAGGTATTTTTTTTTTCTCGTAATGACATCAGAATCGTGTATACTTTCATACCCTAAAGGGATTCTTGACTTTGCATTTACACCCTGTATACATATTTTTTTTTATATTTTTTTATTCTAAAGATATTTATTGTAAAGATTAACTTTGACTTGTAGAAAGTATACTTTATGTATCTATTTTACAAAATAAACATTTGGATTTGATTTGAAGCTTTCTAAAAAACAGACGCAATGAAAAGCTTAGTTTTTCAAAAAAAAAAAATAACTTTGCGGACAGGGTAAAGTAGTGTCCAGTTGATAGACAAAGCTTCGTCTTGGTTAGACCAGGAAGCGTATTTCGCAACTGAGACTTAGGTATGTGTTTGACATCTAGGAAATGCAAACGTCACCATACGCCTTAACCCAGAATCAACTCGGTCAGTTTTCAGTACCTTGAGACGACGCGCTGTCATACTCAACATTTCAAGAGGTAGGTAGGTAAACATAGCGTGTTCATTTGATACACGTACCCACTAACCAACGAGTTTCGCGATGGCTTGTGTTCTAAGGGCCTGCCCGCACTGCGAATTTTCACCGCGCGGATTTTTTCTCGCAATTCTGTAACACATTGAATCTTATACGAGTATTCGCACTAGCGATATAAAATAAAATATAATAATACACGGAAATAATTCGCAAGAGTAAATATCGCGCGGTGAAAATTCGCAGTGCGGACAGGCCCTAAGTGTTTGAACGTAAAACGGGCACCCGCCTTGTTGTCTAATCGGTATTTGAACTATATGAATTGACATTCGTTTATATAACCAAATTCATACTAGAGACACGGTAAGTAGTCAGAACTAATGACCCTGTTTGCAAAGTACGAAAAATATTGTTATGCCTCTATTCTTGTTCCAAGACCAACATCGACTCAATTAGTATAGAAAGTGTAGATTTAATTTTGCGTATTTCACAGAAAGGATCATCAAACCTTGGTCCTGACCTGACCACTTACCGAGTCCTCAGCATGAATTTGGGTGCACAAATGAAAGACACCTTGTATATAGCCACCTCAACGGCTCTACTCCGGCGGCATATTTACTTCCATCGCCTTTCTAAACTAAGTATTGCATTCATTTAGGTCACGTTTCCATTGCACCACGTTTCTTTCTTATAAATACTTATAATCTTCCGTTATTTAACATAACTTAACTATTTTATAGTCATTATTTTAATTAAAGTAAAAAATAAAAACCCTTCCCACGAACTTAAACGTAAGTACCGTGCTATGTACCTACATCGAAATGTACTCATAGTATCACATCGAAACTATTTACAGTGAAACAGCTCTAAACTTAACGAATCTTACCATGCGGCCAGAAGAACAGGACGGCCTTTCGGCTACTTCACTCGCTAGCCATCTCCTATTTGATCCTATTCTTATTTTTAACGCATTGTTCAAATTATAAATAACAACTGCCTAAGTATAAGTTAAAATACAGGCAAATTATTTTTTCAATATTTCTAAGCTTACACTATAAAACCTTTCCACGTTTAAAATCTCCGTCGTCGGTCGGTTACTGGCTTTGTACTTCGTATCTCCTTCTTTATTTATGAGCAGGATAGCGCATATGAAGCTGACTCTACTGGTGTTTACAGTTGTTAATGGTTAGTCACCTCTTTCTGTGCGTATCGCCGACATTAATTATATCTACGTGCTAATAGCACATATGTACCTATACAACACTCACACTGTATTTGCGTGAGTGTCGGCGCGCGGGGAGCGTGGCTGCACAATCACTCACACTCACACTCTCACTCACACTTACATCATTTAGTTAACGGAAGACTCTCGTCCACAGTGACTAGCGATATGTACATCATCTACACCAGATCTCGGAGTCAGTACCATCGTGGACAGCGCGCTCATACGCTTTATTTGAGGTTCAAGGTTGGGATGAACGCGTTGTCCGCGACAGTACATGTTGGATAAACATTACGAGTAACTACACAAACATAACAACAATAACGTGCAGGCAATTCGTTTAACGCTGAGCTGTGAAACAGTTGTGTGTATTTACTGTAATTGAGGCGGCCAGCGCCAGAGTGGCCTATCTTATTATACAGACACAATCGATTATGAACCGTGTCTGGCGCTGACCGCCTCTTTTCTAACAACTCCTTGAACGAATCGTGATTGAAATTATAATTTGGATGACAAAAGTTATCGCTATAAAAGTAGTAAAGGCGCATGGCATGTTCCCTCCCCTCGGTCTCCCTCTGCCCCCGCTCCTGCCCTCAGACCTGCGGACACAGAAGAGCGCGGTGACAGAGATAACATTGTGTGATCTACTCTCGTGTTTGGAGCACACCGCAATCACTGGACGGGCCTTAGTGGAAGTGATGTGCGACTGCTGAATACTCAACAGCCATTCATCTACACTAATATTAGTTTGTTTGTGCGTTTGGATGTCGGAGGTGATCTCCAGAATTACTGATAGGAAGCTTCATGATGCTTAGTGCTATATGATATCTACACATATATTTTAAAAAGATAAAATGTAATTGTTTGTATGTAGGGAGGGGGTAAAATAATATTTAAATTAAACTTCAAAATGGACTTGGGACAATGCTTTCGACATACAGAATTAGTTAAGTTACATCTTCCCGAGGACATTGGCAATGGTTTGTTCCCTGGGGAGCAGTTCCCAGTTATCTAACTACAATAGCGCGGTTGAACTGTGCGAGTGTCCGGTGCATGTACATACGTGGTAGAGGTGCAGATCGACGCCCCAGCCGCTGACCTGCGTCCACTCGGGGAAGGCGTCCTGCAGCGCGGCGTGCGGGGGGGCGCGCATCTCGGGGCCGAACAGCGCGTGCCCCGCCACCGACACGGCCGCCCAGGGCGTCGCCTCGCGGCCCGCCTCGTCCTGACACACAGCACACTTCGTGTTACAAGCAGGTGTAATCGAGCCGGTACCGTGGCCACTGGTGGAGACACGCACCTCGAGGTCGATGGTGAAGGTCCAGTTGGCGGGCTGGCCGCCGGTCGCCGCGTCGTGCAGCGTGAAGAAGTAGGTGTCCCTGTCGCCCCAGCGCGGGCCCCGCAGGGGGGGCGCCGCCATCAGCGAGGTGCGGGGCAGGGAGGCGCCGGCGCGCGGGGATACGATCACCACCATGTGGTTGGGACCTGCGGGACCGAGCGTGCACTGAGAGAGGGGCGCGGACGGCGGGAGACCTCGAGTACATAATCATAACCATATTATTTCTTTGTACATTAAAGCCAGCACACAAATCATTTTATAAAACACACAGTAAAATCGTTTATAAAAATAAAAAAAAGTAAATAATCACATATTAATAGGTAAACCGAAATTATTAAATGTCTACATTTTCACAAGTAAATAGAATATACATCCATCCATCCATCCATCAGCCTGTTCCGTCCACTGCTGGACATAGGCCTTTCCAGGATTTCGCCACCCTTGACGGTCTTCCTGGAAGAAATGCCCATACTCACACACGCTGGGCAGGCGGGTTGGTGAGCGCGGTGCCGAAACCCTTGCACCAGTGACGCCGCTGCCCGTCACCAGTCTGTTTTATAGTATTTCAGTATTTCAGTATTGCACTCATGTTGTAAATTGTACAATACAGTACAGGTCTTAAATAACATTTTTGTAATAAACATGAACCCGGACCGGGCATAGCAATTTCTTAAATTTAAATAAATTATTACAATAATAAAGTATGCCTTAGCCTAGGAGATACATTATTAAATCTTTATATAGGTAACAAATAGCAATTTCTTTAATTTAAATAGTCTAGGAGATAGATTTAGTTCAATATATAAGGCCCGGCAATTGGGGATGGATAAACCGCCATCCATCGGTCCCAGGCAATGGTGTTTTGCCTGAGAGCTGTCCTCTTACTCTCCCCCGAATAACTTCGGGAGGATTTGCGAGTAAGATGTTGGTACCTCCACAGTCGAGCCCGGCATCAGCTCTACCACCTCTTGAAATAGAATATACATATAAAAAAAAATTAAAGCAATGAAGATGTTAAGTACAAGTAATAATGAAAATAATAATTATAACAATCATAGTAACAAAACGATTAACAAATAGGAAATTAATATGTCGGAAATAGTTATAGGTAGGTACTTTAAAAAATAAAAATGATCAAAAAATTCTAACAGTTACTCTGTCAGAAAATTTTATTGAAATTAAATAAAAATAAGAAATGATCAATCATTATAATATTCATTTATATTATAGAAAGGTTTTTCCAACAAATACGCTTTCAACTTTTTTTGGAATATTTTTAGGTTTGCACTGTCCTTAATATCATTACTAAGCTTGTTGTAAATCCTAATCCCAGTGTAACTCGAACTTTTGTTAAAGGTTGTATATTTTGCCATAGGGTCTTTAAGGTGATTGCTATTTCTAAGGTTTCTCTGATTTTCACCTACAGTTCGGTAATTATGTCGATTTTGAAAAATATAACTACATACGAGGTATATATAAAGAGCGATTACTGTAAGTATCTTGTGTTTAACAAATAAAGGTTTGCAGTGAGCACGGTATGATGCTTTATCAATTAATCTGACTGCTTTCTTTTGAAGGATTAAAACACTTTTAATACTTGTACAGTTACCCCAAATTTCAAGCCCATATCTTAAAATACTTTCAAAATAAGAATAGTATACGATTTTTATTATTATTTCTGAGGTTTTTGAGACAGTAGCAAGCACTTGCAAGCCGTTTTTAAATTGTGTCTACATGGTGATCCCAACTTAAGAGAGGGTCTAGATTTATTCCTAAGAATTTTACATAAGAACATTTGGCTATTGGTAGATCGAGATCAAATTCTGGACTGTTCGCATGTCGCTTTAAGTTAATATAAAAGCTCTTTTCTAGATTCATTTTCAGCTTATTCGCGTTAAACCATTCGCAAATGTTAATCCAGCATGCTTTTATCTTTGAGTTAAGCTCATTATAAGTAGGAGCGTTTAATATAGGTAATGCTTGTATCATCAGCATAGAGGTAAGCTGTGCCATTTTGTGAACATTGTGGAAGGTCGTTGATGAATAATATAAACAGGAGTGGTCCTAGAACTGAACCCTGGGGAACTCCTCTTTCTACGGGTTTTTCGTCAGATAGCTCTAATCGGTTATTTTCTAAAATTTTAACAAATTGCGTACGATGGCACTGACCTGTGAGCGTGGCGTGCAGCACGGCGCGGCCCGCGCCCCCGTCCCGCAGCGCCAGACGCGCGGTGAGGCGCGGGCGGGGCGGCGAGGGCGCGGGAACCCAGGTCGCGTGCGGCAGCAGGGTCAGCACGGGCAGGTAGTAGGGCGCGCCGCAGTAGAGCCGCGCCGCGCACTCGCCGGCGGTCATCACGCGCGCGCCGCGCAGCGCCGGGACTGCACACAGAAAGGCCTTTGTCCAGCAGTGGACGAAACAGGCTGATGGACAGATGGGGACTTACGAGCTAGGAAGTTCATCAGTTTAGCCACATGTATATAGAATCCATATCGTGCGATGTGATTAGTGGTGACTTATCGTACTACCACTGTTTATCCACAAGTTGTGCGCACGTTAACATTCACCTGAATGTATATCATGAACCACTGAATGTGGAGAATGTGCCTGGCATTGAGGACTGTGGCTCCGCATCTAACGCACGAGGTAGCCCAAGGGTGTATAATACCTCACTTCGCTTCGCATGATCCTGTTTTATACCAACAAGTACTGCAACAATCACTCTGAAATTAATATTGATAAAGTTGAGGACTAATGCTATGTCCATGCTGTTGTGAAAACTTGATTCCACTAAATTTTCTCGATAGAAATAAATTACAAAGTTACCTCCAAACCGTACAATAAAGCCGATTTTGAAGGCTTTAGTTTTAGTTTGACAGACATAAAATTAAACTTAAGTATGGTTAAAACGAAGAGCCATTTTGAAGTCACCATTTTATAAACGTCAAACTAAAATTTTAGTTTGACAGCCATAATTTACTCAACTTAGTGATTTTAACGTGTTTTGGTAATTTCAAGGCACATTTTAGAGCTGTCATTTGATTAAATTTAAAAAATTTAGTTGGATTTTATAAGGTTGCTTTTGAGGTCCTTCATAAAAACTTATTAAAATTTCTGACGAAATTTCCCTTATTATTCTACAGTTTGGTAATAGAAACAGATGTGTACTGTATTTAAAAACATCAGTCGAGACGTAAACACTTCAAGCAAATAGATTTTTATGTAGTAATTTATCCAAAATTTGCATGAAAACCTGATACACATTTAAGTTTTTATTTCTAGTTGAATCATTGAAAATGCGTAGATAGGCATCTCCACATAAAGCTAGCGAGAAGTCTAAGATACTCGTCCAACTCTTAAGAGCTCAGATTTGAAGCAAAATTTTCTTCGCTGACATGCTACCTGAAAAACAGTCTTCGTTGCTTGTTAAAGCACCAAACTCTGGAAGTCTCAATATTCTAGCAGCAGTTTTTTTGGTCTACTGTCCTCTGCACCACATTCATTAATCACAAGACAGATGAATTTCATTTACCAGGAAACAACCATTAAGCCGAGGTAGAACAACTCGATAATGAACAGATCGACTTTTCAGCTGAATGTCAAGCAACGTGTTGGCGAGTCAAATTGAGACGATGAGAGCCAAAGTGGCCTATCTTTTCCAGACAATATTCTGGAAAGATTAATAAGATAAATAATATTCAAAAGATAGGTTGTTCTGGCTCTCATTGCCTTAATTTACTAATAGAATAGAGAAATGAAAAATATTTACTCAACTGATTTAATTAATATCACTTAAACACAAAATAATAAAACAATAGGTAGATCAATCTAGATTGTTGCTCAGACCTAGGTATCTGACTCATGGTTTCTATAGTCTTCTGCCATGTTTGGGCACACCAGCCTTGTATCAACTAGGAGTCAGTTGTCATTCATGATCTCTACTGATAAATAACAGCAGCAGTTCACCAGTGGCTGCAGATCTAAGGGAGCACTGGCGTTTGGTGGTGTCTGAGACTCGTCCAACTCATCCAAGCTCAGATTTAAAGCTAAATTTTCATGGCTGACATGCTACCCATAAATTTTGGTTTACCAGGAAACAACCATTCAGCCGAGGTGAGCCGAGCTGAATGTTGAATAGATTGACTCTTGTGTTGATCATAGAAACTTTAACAAGGTGAATTTGCTAATAAAATTTAGGCAAATAAAAAAAATTTAATTATTATCACTTGAATACAAAATCATAAAACAATAGATCAGTCTAGGTTGTGGCTCCAATCTATCTGACTCATGATTTCTATAGTCATCTGCCGTGTTCGGGCACACCAGCCTCGTATCAACTAGAACTCAGTTGTCACTCATCATCTCTACTCATAAGAAACAGCAGCAGTTCACCAATGGCTGCAGATCCATGCGTTGGACTGAAAATAAATACATTAAGTTTAATTTATAAAATAATTATTTTTGAGCCAACTACACAGAGTGCATTTTGCGTTTGAAACAAACAGGATGCTTAACTTCTGCAGTCTGTGTGTAATCCAACCCATTGCATAGAATACCACTAAAACAGAGCACTGCTCTAGACGTTCTGCCCATTAGGAACCAAATCAGATTTCTGCAATCAGTTTTTGAAGTAGATAAATAGAAAAATATATATTATATAATAGGTTTGCACGTATCGATAGGATGAATTAGAGTGATGAAAGAAATTAATGCTGCACAAGTTGAAGGTAAAGCTTGATCGGGCCACTATAGAAGGATGTATGCCAACCAAATAGGCAACATACTGAAGAACGGCAAAGTAAAAAGACCCAGAATAGAAGAGCTTGTATTACTAGATGGATGTAGGTAGCAAAAGAGGTGTGTCAGAATCAGAAATATGTAGTCTATGCCTACTCCTCTGGGAGACAGGCGTTAGTATATGTATATAGATATTAAATTCAATTTCACAGCGACTAGCATAATTTCAAGACCTGAGTGATTGGGACAGTGTTCATAATTCAAATGGCATAAAGAAGGAGTTATGCACAGAGCACATTTTAACCTTATTATTAGTTGGAAGAAATTTTCATCAGAAAATCAGTCACATCTCACAGTTTCAGGATTTGCCCCCTTTCCTAGAAAAGCAGATAGGTAGAAGAGGTTAGCATCCCGTCCATTGGAGGTTTGCACAACGCATAGCATTTTACAGAGACTTGTATTCAAACTTTACTTATGAAGAAAAAGCTAGGCTTAATGTAGTTTGATTTCATCGGAATCAAAACATACCATGCAACAAAATCATATGGGCATTTAGACCAAAGAGTATAGTAACCGTTCCTATACAGGAAAAGAGAGCCATCTCGCGTAAAAAATGAGAACATATGATAAGTAGCGCCTCCTGTCTCTGAGAGGGCGGAACTAAATCTGCTATACATACCTATATATATCGCTATATGTAGGTACACCGGTTGTTGACGTGCTCAGAAAATTAAACCACATGCTCTACTGATTATACTGAACCACTTCCATACAAAAACATACAAACAACAAAAAGAAATTACTTCCCCATATAAAATTATCAGTAAGTTATTAAAAATTTGTTGGGGAAATAAATATTTTTTAGTGTTGTTTCAAAAGTTTTTGTATGGAAATGGTTCAGTATAATCAGCAGAGCATGTGGTTTAATTTTCTGAGCACGTTATTAAAACACATACTAGGTACTTTAATTATTAAATATGTACTTTTTTGCTAATTTTAATTATGGTAGTATGCTAGTTTAATAAGGAAATATTTTCAATGTTGAATTATGTACTAAGTTCAGGCGTTATTTAAACTGTTTGGAAACATATAATCAATATAAATGAAACATGATTAAAGAATCAATAGTACTTTATTAATGCGTTTGAACTACTTTTAACATACAATTTTAACCGCCTATTTTTTTTACAAAGTAAAAATTTAACATAAATAAGAAGATATTTTATGATAAAACCCCATTTTTGTAAGGCTTATGTTTAAGCAATCACCAGATTTTAGAAATGGGGCAGATGTATCAGCTAAACGTATTTTATTGCCAACTTTTTTTTTTACAATAAATTTAACATTTTTTTTAAATTGTTTGCCATCCTGCCACAATTTGTGATGTAAAGTGTTTTTCTTGACACCACCTCTATAAACTTTTCCATTTATTATATTAAAAGTACCTGCATTTAAGCTATCAAACAGCTTATCTAACAAAAGCACCACCGGAATGAGTTGACGGCATTCTTCTGGCAAATTTTTTCTAGCAGTTAAATGCTCAGTCGCAACGGCCACGCTATGGCTGAAAACTTGGGCTGCCATCTTTACCCGCATTTTCTTTATGTTCTCCGGGTTAACATGCTCTTCTGTCAGTTTATGAAGATACCTGTAAAGGATAAATTTATGATTACTGTTTGTATTGATGAACTTAGTCCAAATCTAACTTATACCTCTGTAAGCTAGAGACCCTTGACATAGGGATGGACGGACAGACAGCAGAGTGACATTAATAGCACTCTCTTTTGCCGTTTGGATAAGGAACCATAAGAAAGGCAGAAATTCTCAGTGGATACAGGTATGAACTTACACAGTATATCAAGGAGTGGCTTGTTTTACAACATATAGGTACTAACAAGCTTTGCTGTTTTATCCTTATCTCACGTTTTCATCATTCAGGACACCGCCTCGACGATCTGAATTAGAATACGGATGTGAACTGTACTTCTCTGGCGTACACTTTAAATTGTGATAAACATGGACCTACCGCTCAAATGAAGACATGGAACTGCACAATTCGATAATCGATGATTCATCACTTTGTGTTCGGGCTTGAAGTGGTAGTCGCAGATCTTCTTATTATTATAAATTTTCAAGGGATCACGTTCTGTTATCTTGTTTCCAACAATCGCCAACCAAGCCTTGAACTGCTCAGGCCGTCTCTCGGGGTGAGGGAATCGATGCATGTAAGCACCTGCAAACATATAATACATATTCAAGTTTGCAATTAACTGGGCGAAATCCAATCTGATAAATAATTAGTAAGAATAATTGGTATGCAGATGATGAAGTAGCACCGAGACTCACGCAAAACCACAACTTAATCATTTACTCATAAAAAGTTCATTAATTCTTGTGACTTACCTAATTCACTGCAACCAAAAATACAATATTTTCTCTTCATTTTAATTATCACACTTGGAAAATAATTTAGAAAATTAACTGAAAGACGACGTTCCTTTCAATGCACTTTTCTATCAAATAAAATTATTGAATGCCTAGATTTAGGACGAAATAAAAAATTATACAAAACAAAAATAGTTCTAATGCAAAATAATAAATTTACTTCCTTACTTTGGTTATAATAAATCCATTTATTTATAGTAGTTATTTATTAATAAATAGAATATGCGTAGAATGAAACTTTTTTCCCAATGTAGCGATCCTAAATTGGCCATCTAGTGTATCTTTTATGAACTTTTATGTAAGTAAATAGTCTGTTGCACAATATACAGAGCTCGCCACTTTCCGTACATTAAAAGTCTTGTTCACGTCTTGTTCTATGTTTCAGTCCCCTGATTTAGACACTCCTAAATGAGCTCCGTCTATTTCTTGGTAGACCTTTTTCTGCTTCTGTTATTGAAAACTAAAACAATTAACATACGTAAAGTTTCTGTACAAAGAATCGATTTTCCAAGAAACAACATTTCGTCATCGTCTGTCAAAATTGTTAGTGCTGCCAGCATGAAAACCTTAAAAATAACCTACAACTATGAATTGACAGAAAAAATTTATTTATGGTCCTACAATTCAAAGTGAAAAAAAATTAACAGTTAAATATAGTATCCTCAAAGGACCGCATTCCACCGAAAAACAAGGTTGTGCGTGCTTTTTTTTGCCTTTCCATAGTAGTCAGCTGATTGTACTGGGAAGTGAATATAAAAATTGATAAAAAAAAAAATCTTTACTGTGATCAGTTAACGATACATGATCTACCCTAGAATTATTTTCACTTATTATTGTAGGTATCATAGATGGTAGAGCTGATGCCGGGCTCGACTATGGAGGTACCACCATCTTACTCGCAAATCCTCCCGAAGTTATTCGGGGGAGAGTAAGGCTGAGATTCAGAGTGCATTTTGAGTCCGAACTCAATCTTACAAACGTCAAAAAGCGACGTGATCTCATACTAGAGTGACGTTTGTAACATTGAGTTTGGACTCAAAATGCACTCTGAATCTCAGCCTAGGAGAATAGCTCTCCAGCAAAACCAGGCGGCCCACCATTGCCTGGGGACTGATGGATGGTGGTGGTATATCCACCCCCAATTGTCGGGCTTCCTCATACACTGGTGACGGGCAGCGGCGTCACTGGTGCAAGGGTTTCGGCATCGCACTTACCAACTCGCCTGCCCAACGTGTGTGAGTATGGGCATTTCTTCCAGGAGGATCGCCAAGAGTGGCGAAATCCTGGAAAGGCATGTCCTGCAGTGGGCGAAACAGGCTGATGGATAGATGGATTATTGTAGTACCTTATATTTAATTTTGATATTAATCAATTTTGGTAGGTACCTAATCTTTTTTGAGGAATTATATCACGAAGCTTTCCAAAAACATTGTTCCAGTGTGTGAAACCACGCAGAGAGGCTAAGTCATTAAAATGCAATAATATACAACATACTCATAATTCTACCAAGAAGTAGAAATATAAAAGTTTTCAATACTGACCGAATGAAATTACCGGTAATATTGCATTCGAATCTTTGGTCTATTAATCCGATTTTGTCTGTGAATTCAATTTATGAGTGTCAAAAGGCACCTGCTAATTTTAGTTGGTGTGCCCTTCAGAATAGCAAAATATAGTGCTGTCACTTAAATTTACGTTTTTTAGTAAGTTTCTTAACTTAAAATTAAAACCTTCAAAATCGGCTTTAATAAACCGATAGCATTCAATGTGTTCAAACGTCTAAGTAGCTTTAGTTGTATCATGTCTTAACTAGATGGCGCTCAACGTAGTTGCATTGCGCAATCGTTTTGTCTCATCCTAAAATGTACAGGCCTCTGTGATTTTCTGAATAAATAAGACTTCCACAGTAATACAGTGCAGTGTTTTAGTTCAAGTGAATAATAGTTAGTGAACATTGGTCCTTCGTGCAATGGATAATCGTGAGTACAGTGACATTGGAAAAATGTGAAGTGCTAAAAACTTTGTAAAAAAAATTGTGTTAAAAAGAACTTAGAATCATTTACGTATTTTGGACATAGTGCAATTTTGGTTGCTAAAAGACTTAGAATAATTTGTAAAAAAAAACACTTCGAAAAATTTTGAAATAAATTTAACTTACACAAATTAGTTTGCAAAAAGTTAGCATAATAGTGTGCCTAAAAGACTTGGAAAATTAAAAAAAAAAATACTTGTAACATTTTTATAAGAAGAATATTGTTTAGTGTGTCACAATGTCGAATATTACGTCACAACAAGAACTTTTTGAACAAATTGAGCGACTTCACACAAACTTTGAGAAAACGTCTACAACTAGATTCACTATTAGTTATTTAGA
This sequence comes from Ypsolopha scabrella, assembly GCA_910592155.1. Taxonomy (NCBI): domain Eukaryota; kingdom Metazoa; phylum Arthropoda; class Insecta; order Lepidoptera; family Ypsolophidae; genus Ypsolopha; species Ypsolopha scabrella. The sequence continues at coordinate 26,486,881 of OU342978.1, read as the reverse complement.
AACACGAAAAGACTTGTTAGAAGACTACTGGTCAAAATTTGCGACTGACCATAGAGAAGCTCTTAAGGATGAAACGGTTACAAAAGATGAAAAGAAAAAGTTAAAAGAGCTTCATGGACAGGCCGAGGACTTGTTTTTAGAATTCAAAACTACCCTAAAAGAACAAATTGCGGCTCAAACGAGTACTACAACTACAAATGTATCACCTACCTTCACAGTTCACAGTAAAACCAAATTACCACCGATCAATATTCCCACATTTTCTGGTAATTATCATGAATGGACGAATTTCAAAGATCTATTTATGTCTATGATACACAACGATAACGGACTCAGCGATATACATAAACATCACTATCTACGGTCGAGCCTCCAAGGAGAAGCAGAACAGCTGATTCGGCATTATGATGTCACGGCTGCTAATTATTCAAGGGCTTGGAATGCTTTAGTAAATCGCTACAGTAACACTAGAGTAATAGCAAATACTATCTTGAATCGTCTGCTAAATCAAAAGAAACTTACAAATGAGTGCCCTAAAAGCATTAAAGAGCTTCTCGATACTACCAATCAATGCTTAAGCAGTCTTAAAAGTATAGACATAGACACAAATAATTGGGATCCAATTATAGTACATATTGTAGTCTCAAAGTTAGACTATGAAACGCACAAATGTTGGGAGCAATCACTTGGGTCTTCTATAGAATTACCTTCCTATGCGAAATTAACCTCATACTTGGAAGGACGGTTCCTAGCCATGGAAATGGTACAAGCAACACAGAAAAGAGAAAGAAAGGAACCTTCATATTACACACCTGTAATACCACAAAAACCCAAGCAAGTGAAAGCTTTCACCGCTGAAATTAATACGGAATGCTCCTATTGTAATAAGAATCACTACATCTGCCACTGCACTGAATTCACACAATTAGACGTTGATCAGCGAAAAGAATTCGTCAAAAACAACAACCTTTGTTTCAATTGCCTGGTCAAAGGACACTTAATCAAGAACTGTAGACAGACAACATCATGTAGAACTTGCAATCATAAGCATCATACACTCTTGCACAACAATAACATCATTGCTAAGCAAATTGTCACAGAAGCGGCACACACAGAAACTGATGAACCTGAAAATACACAAATAACAAGTATGAAAGTTGCCATGAATGACAATCAAGTTATACTGGCTACAGCCCAGATTGGTGTCAAGGACTTAAGTGGTTCTCTCGTCTACTTAAGAGCCCTTGTTGATCAAGGCTCACAGGCTACGTTTATAACTGAATCAGCAGTTCAACTGTTACGATTGAAAAGGTCAGCACAATCCGCGAATGTCACTGGCATAGGCAATCACACTCGACACTCACGTCACGTCGTGAGCTTAGACATTTATTCACAGATTGACACTGAGTACGTAACGCGAGTTAACGCGCACGTGCTCCCGAAACTGACACCATTGCTACCCGCCAAAGAATTTGATATCTCACATTGGCCAGCTCTATCTCAGGTAAAGTTAGCAGACCCTCACTTGCACCGACCGGGGCCAATTGATGTACTGCTAGGCGCAGACGTCTATGCTTGCATTTTACTTCAAGGACTTCACAAATATGATTCTCTTCTAGCACAAAACTCCAAACTTGGTTGGTTACTGTCAGGCACTACCAAATCGTCAGCTGATCTGCCCTCTCACAATATCACTGTTTCGACAACACTACTGGAGGTTGATCAACTACTACGAAGGTTCTGGGAGACGGAAGAGTACAAGACACATGAAAAACCCATGACGCTGCTGGATGAGAAATGTGAAGAGCACTATCAAAAAACACACACCAGACAAGAAGATGGACGCTATGTCGTACGACTTCCTTTTAAGGAATCACATGACGAGAATTTAGGCGATTCACGACAAATCGCATTACACAGACTAAGGCACATGGAAAAACGATTTGCCCACAAGCCTGACTTTAAAAGGGATTACATAAACTTCATAGACCAGTATGAAAAACTCAATCATATGGAAGAGATAGATCCACAAGAGAAACTAGACCACAAGGTTTATTATCTTCCACATCATGCGGTCTTACGAGAATCGAGCGCTACCACCAAGTTACGTGTGGTTTTCGATGGAACAGCACAACCTTCTGATGGCTCAGCTCTTAATAGTGAGTTACTAGTCGGGCCACCACTACAACAAGATTTACGCGATCTGATTATTCGCTGGCGCACTCATAAGATTTGTCTTCTTGCGGACGTGAAACAAATGTACCGCCAGATACTCGTCGCAAAGGAAGATACTGACTACCAGCGCATATTATGGCGTCCCTCTCCTGACGATCGTATCGTAGAGAAACGTTTGTTAACCGTAACTTATGGTACTTCGTGTGCTCCGTTTCTTGCCATTCGTACGCTAAAGCAACTTGCTCAAGATGAAAGATCAGAGTTCCCAGATTTAGTAGATATAATTAATAATGATTTTTATATGGATGACTTGCTCACGGGTGCGAATGGTGAGAGAGAAGCAGCGAGATTGCAACATCGAATCACACAAGTAATGGCTAAAGGTAAATTTGAAATGCACAAATGGGCATCCAATTGTCCTGAGGTTTTGAAAAGGGTCCCTAGCACGGACAAATCAATCAAAGAACACGTTGATATCACGATCGATGATACAATCAAAGCTTTAGGAATTAGATGGAACTCGCGTTACGATGTTTTCGAGTTTAAGTTGGAAATTTCGAAACCCACCGAAAGTTTTACCAAAACCTCAGTACTGTCGGACATCGCAAGAGCCTTCGACCCCTTGGGAATCTTAGGACCGGTTATAATTACAGCTAAGATATTTTTACAAAAACTCTGGCTTAGTGGCGTGAATTGGACTGATGAACTTCCTCTGGAACTTGCCTCAGAGTGGTCTAGTTATCGTGACCAGCTCTATCACATGCCAACACTATATCTGAACCGTTGGGTTCATACCCAATTAGACGGCATTGAGAAGGTGGAAATTCATGGGTTCAGCGATGCTTCGTGTTTAGCTTACGCTGCCGTGGTGTATTTGAGAGTTATCACAGCCCACGAAATTAATATTTCGATTGTAATAGCTAAAAGCAAGGTTGCACCTGTAAAACAAGTATCGGTGCCACGTTTAGAGCTTTGTGGTGCAGTCTTGCTTTCTAAGCTCCTTAAGGATGTTCAATGTAGTCTTCAACTCTCGGAAGAATCTGTTTATGCATGGACAGATTCCATGATCGTGTTAGCTTGGCTTCGAAGAAGTCCAAACACTTGGAAGACTTATGTAGCTAATCGTGTCACTGAAATTGTAAACAATGTGAGCAGTGGCCGGTGGCACCACATCAAATCCGCAGAAAACCCAGCTGACGTTGCGTCGCGTGGCATTCGCCCTGATTTAATGCAAGACTGTGAATTGTGGTGGCATGGTCCAACTCTGCTGCATAAAAATAATGACTTTAATGAAAGTCGTTCATCCTCCCTCGACATACCAGCAACTGAACTAGAATGTAAAGAAAAAACACAAACCAAGGAGAATAACATATCTTCTTTCCCTGTTGGTGTATCGAACGAGGATGATTACGGACTTGTTTACCTCGCTAGGTACTCCTCTTTGAACAAACTAGTTCGCGTTACTGCCTACCTAGTAAAATTTGTAAAGTTGTGCAAGGCTCGAATTGAAGCAAAAAAGAACCTCACTTCTCCTGAAATCATCCCTAAGCATTTAACTGTGGGCGAGTTAAGATATGCTTCGAACATTTGTATACGTCTTTCCCAAGGAATCTGGTTTCAGGAGGAATTACAAATGCTCAAGAAGGAGCAAAGAATTTCGAAATCCAGTGTGCTTGTTTCGCTTACACCCTTTCTTGATCAAAACGGAATTATACGTGTTACCGGGCGTCTACGCAATGCTCAAGTGAACTTTAATGCCATGTCTCCGATCGTACTCGCGTCTAAATGCCATTTCGCCAGGCTAATTGTCAATGATGCTCATGTTCACTGTTTGCATGGAGGCCCGCAACTGACTTTAAATGGTATTCGTTGTAAATATTGGATAATCGGCGCAAAGAGCTTAGTCAAACGGACTGTCAGTAAATGTATACCCTGTTTTAAACAATCCGCTACGCCAATTAATCAAATTATGGGTCAATTACCAGCCTGTCGGGTCACCCCAGATAAACCGTTTCGTAATAGTGGAGTGGACTTTGCAGGTCCTGTCCTTCTGAAACTGTATCCTGGTAGATGTAAACGCACCTGTAAAGCTTACATCTCTTTGTTTGTGTACACTGTCACCAAGGCTATCCACTTGGAGCTTGTTAGTGACCTCTCTACAGCTGCCTTTATGGCGGCTTTCCGACGATTTGTTTCCAGGCGCGGTCACTGTCGCGACCTGTGGAGTGACTGTGGCACTAACTTCGTTGGTGCCTCCAAAGAGCTAGATCAAATGTTTAAAAATCGAAAATCTGAAGTGGTTGGAAAAATCGCCGAAATCCTGGCTAATGAGCAAACCACTTGGCACTTTATTCCACCTGGTTCTCCCCACTTTGGAGGACTCTGGGAAGCAGGTGTCAGATCAGTTAAGACCCATCTCAAGCGCGTTATTGGACAGACCCTTCTTACATTCGAAGAGTACACAACGTTGTTGGCTCAGGTTGAATCGTGTGTAAATTCTCGACCGTTGTCCCCAATAAGTACTTCAATAGAAGATGTTTCTCCAATCACGCCTGGCCATTTCCTTATAGGAGAAGCCCCGATCACTGTTCCGGAAGAAAGTCTCACGGATGTCAATATCTCGCGTCTAAAACGTTGGCAAATGTTACAAAAAATGTTGCAATCACTTTGGGTCCGATGGAGCTCAGAGTACTTAACAACCCTTCAGAATCGATATAAATGGACAGTTCGCAATCCAGATCCTGAAATCGGAACAGTAGTTCTGGTGAAAGATGAAAGACTCCCTCCCGGAAAGTGGTTGCTAGGCCGCATCATAGATAAGCATCCTGGTAAAGACGGCTTAACTCGTGTTGTTACATTGAAGTTAAAAAACAGTACCTTCCTTAGACCGATAACCAAAATCTGCCCTTTACCGTTGGATCCTTAACTATGAACATAGTTTAAGTTAATACAGTCTTTAAGTTAATCTGTTGCATGGTAATAGTTAAGCAATTTTGTATGTTAGTTGATATCAGTATTGGTGAATCCCTCTCGATTCACCTATTCTAATTTGAAATGGTTTGTTCCATTCCTTTGTTTAAATTATACATTAGATTATATTCTTACAAAGGACAATTCGTCCTTGGAGGCCGGCAATGTTCAAACGTCTAAGTAGCTTTAGTTGTATCATGTCTTAACTAGATGGCGCTCAACGTAGTTGCATTGCGCAATCGTTTTGTCTCATCCTAAAATGTACAGGCCTCTGTGATTTTCTGAATAAATAAGACTTCCACAGTAATACAGTGCAGTGTTTTGGTTCAAGTGAATAATAGTTAGTGAACACAATGAATATTTGAAATTAGATCTGAAACTTTGCATAATATAACTGATATTAGTATAAAGCTTTCTTGACTTAAGTACAACGTTTCATTTTGTCAATTACACAATACTGTGGAAAAAACTCAGGAACGTATCAACTTGCGTAGTAAATTTGTTGAGGCACTGGCACGGAACCAAACTAATAGCGTGAAATGGTGCAACTACGCACACCCTGGCGAATACAGATTAGAGTGTGGCGTGCGTCAGGGAGGGCTAACCTCTCCGGACCTATTTAACGTATACCTCCAGTTGACTTTTAAACAAACTCCAATCATTTTAGAGGTTAACATAATTAGTCAGAATCAATAGCAAAAATATAGTCAAATAAAAGCTCTCAACATTAGCGGTTGTTTTCATCATTTGCTCTTCATTCAATCTTCAATCATTACAACAGTAGGAGAACATCCTTACAGTTTGGTCCTTCGAAACCATCAGACTTGGTGTTTACTGTTTGCTCTTAGTGTGTTAGCAATCGGTTACCTGGCCTCCCACAAGCGGGTCTCACTAGGTAATTGAGAAGGTGCTTAAATCACACGAAGGGGCTGCAGTAGCGCTCTGTCTAACGGACCATCGCGAGTGACAGTGATCTGCGTTCGAGAGGGTTCACCAGCATCTATAGACATACGCAGTCTACAGCATCATTCAATCAAGAACTCATCGAATAGCCGCAGCAATCAGCTAGACTATCGAAAAATCACTCAGTCAAACAAAGCAAGCTACGTCAAGTCAGTCGGGCTTCGTTTAACCATACATCGGATAGCCGCAGAACTCAGCTGGGTCATCACACTACTATTATCAATCAGAAACAAGTCTAACAAGCAAGCATAACAGCTCGCTCAGTCAGTCATCATGGCAGAAGAATTGTTCAATCGTCAAGGTGAAATTCTGCGGGAGATTGAGAGTATTAACATCAATTTTAGGAAAGATAGTGTGATAAGAAAAACCCCTGAATACCTCAAGAAGCGGGTGAACACATTGGATCGTCTATGGAAAGAATTTGAATCAAATAATACAAAATTGAAACCATATGAAGACAAAACTTGCGACTACTTTTCTCGCAACGTTTATGAAGAATTGAAAAGTTACTATGAAAAAACGAAAAACATGATTTCGTTACACAAGATATCAGGCGAGCCCTCGCCAAATGTGCAATTTCATCTACCAATTTTCACGGATACAGATGAAGTAGGGCAGCTAATTATTCAGCAAGGCACTAACTTCAGAGCTTTCGAACGCCTTATGAACAGGGTCAACAACAGCCGTATGGAGGAGAAGTGGGAGATAGAAGAAGAGTTGAAAAACTTACAACGTCTCTGGAATAACATCGACCACCTTCATTTGCGCATAGATAACATCTTGCAGGGTAGCAACGAAGGATACGATCACGATTTTGCGATCGAAATCACAACACACTCATTCATGACGCAGCGGTTTACGTGCCTTCTCACTCAAAGAACTCCGCCCCAAGACCGCCGTCCGTACCTACGACATCGACGTCCTCATTAAATTCACAATCACGTCAACACAATGTAAATTACGTTTCAAATGAAGATGAAGAAATTTTACTTACAACTTTATCACTCAACATCAAGGCCTCCGATGGATCATTCGTCAGCTTCAAGGCACTCCTAGATCAAGGTTCACAGATTTCACTGGTGTCAGAAAACGCCGCCTAGCGTCAACGTAATCAGGCATCAATATCAGGCATCGGTACTAGCTTAAAGCAGAGTAAAGGTAAAGTTACCCTAGAATGTCAATCAATCTATGGTGACTATGAATTCTCTACGGAAGCCCTGATCGTATCCCGAGTCATCAATAACCTACCCAGCAACGCGCTAAGGAATACTTCATGGGAACATCTTCAACATACGAGATTGGCCGACCCTCAGTACTATGTGTCTAAGCCAATAGACATCCTACTCGATGCAAGTGTATACTCCGAAATTATTATGAGCGGATTCGGCAAGGGTACGGTTCAATCACCCATAGCGCAGCAGACGAAATTGGGCTGGATCCTATCAGGTCACGTTCGGACATTTTCATGTAATGTCGTAATCAAAAATCTCGATGACATCAAAAAGTATTGGGAAGTTGAAGATATAAAGCAATCATCAGATCCTTTGTCAGTAGATGAACAGTACTGCGAGAACCATTTTCAATAAAATACCAAAAGACGAGATGGTAGATACGAAGTAGCCATCCCCATGAAACCTGGCTTCGAGGAGCAGCTCGGACATTCAAAACCGAGGGCTATTGCACAATTTATTCAACAAGAAAGGAGGATGGCTAAAAGTTCGTCGTTATCAGAAGGATACAAAAACTTCATGTATGAATACTATCAATTAGGTCACATGCGGCCGGCTGACTCACAAAGTACCAAGACAACTTGTTACTTACCTCACCACGGAGTACTAAAGTTGGACTCAACTACGACTGCTCTTCGTATTGTGTTCAATGCGAGTTCTAGGACATCATCAGGACTTAGTCTCAATGAACTGATGGAGAGCGGACCTAAATTAGAGAAAGATGGGGCTGTGGCCTCCAGGGCACAATGCTGAGACGACCACGCTACTGTAGCGCTCGAGCATGTTCGCTGAGGTCAGAGTGCAGAGTATATAGTTATATTTGAATAATAATTTGAATGCTACGGAACCCTAAGGCGCGAGTTCTACTCGCACTGTCTATGCAACGCGCACCCAATGAAAATACCCTTTATGTACCCTTTTAATATTAATCTTAATTATACATTTTAAAATTGACTATTTGACATTTTGATGACAATTTATTATGACAGGCTCATGTCTAGCAGTGGTCGAACCCAGGCTGATGGATGGACAATTCATTATTTTATTTATTTATTCTTGTTTGTATTTTTTTTTCTGTGTATATAAGGTCCTACAATAATAAGTGAAAATAATTCTAGGGTAGATTATGTATCGTTCACTGATCTAAATCCAGAAGAAAAAAAAATTTTTTGGTCAAATATTTTTTTCACTTCCCAGTACAAAGTGGTTCAATCAGCTGACTCAATTTCTATGGAGAGCTGAAAAAAAAATATCGCGCAAAAATTTTCTTTTTCGTTGGTAAGTTATCTATTAGAGATACTCTATCATCTCTTGATTTTTTTTCACTTTGAATTGTAGGACCTATATAGTCTGTAGATTATTTTTCAAGTATATTTTATGGTCTGAAATAAAAGAGATATATCTAATTATTATGGATGAGTAAGCAAGTGGTATACAGACTGCCGTGGTCGGCGTAGTGGCGCAGCGACCGTTGCGCATTGGCGTCCAGGTCGGGCGACCAGTAGACCAGGTCGGTGGCGGGCGCTGCGCCGGTGTGGTCGGTGCGCCGCGTGTGGAACACCATGAACCGCTGCGGCCGCGCCGGCTGGTACGCGGTGCCGAGCGGGGTCATCGCCACCAGCAGCGCCGTCACACCGCACACGCTCAGCAGCACGAACATCTGTAACGTGCTCCGCGTCACATCCTCCGACCACTAACAAACGATACAACAGTACCCAGTAGGAGCAGTACCAGGGCGTGCGGGCGGTGCGTGGCGCGGACGAGCGGCAGCAGCGGCGTCGCGGCGAACAGCGTGACCACGCCGACGAGCAGCGCCATGGCGAGGTCGGGCGGCGTGCTGGCGCCGGCGCGACCCAGCACCGGCACGAACAGCGCCAGGCAGCTCAGCAGCAGGTACCAGGTCTGCAGCATCGGCAGGAGCGCGCTGCAGCACCACAGCGCTGCGCGCCACCCGTCTGTACACACACGCACACTACTACACTATTGGGACGCTCTCACAGCACGGGCCGGTAGAGAGACACAGACCTCGGGCCCGCAGGAGTGTGGCGAGCACGTCGGTGCCGGCGGCGGCGCACCAGGCGGCCGGCAGGTAGCCCGAGCGCAGGCGCAGCAGCAGACTGGCGGCCAGTAGCGCCGCCCAGCCCAACGCCGCCGCGTCCCCCGCCGCGCGCGCCGCCCACCACCCGCCCGCGCCCGTCAGCCGGCCCGCGGCGCGCGCCGCCAGCGCCTGCCACGCCAGCCACGTCACGCCGAGCGCTGCATGCACCCGTACATGTACATTATTGACTAACGATCGATAGCAATACCTAAAACTAACAAGATGACTTATTGTTGCAGTACAAGTTCATGTGTCACACCAAGTATAGCCCGCATTTAACCTTTTTCATTATCATTAAATAAAGGCATGTAATTAAACAGACTTCTTCGCCTCTAAAAATCTAAATTGCCTCCTAAATTACTAAGAGGCCTTCGACGCCTCTGATTTTTTATATACACTCAATGGACAAGCTAAAAGGCTGGCTTCGCTAGCCTAATCACCGCTACAGTACCGTGTTGGACTTCTACACTCTCACCGATTTCGCGAAGGAATTCCGAATTACAAAATGTCCACTTCCGTGTAAAACACGGTAATTTTTAGTGTTTGTAGTAGCTATTTTCACGATAAAAGAATATGATGTATTATTTTTCATGCTTAGTTACATATATAATATATAACTGTGCTAAAAGTCTTTCAGTTCCATTGGCTATTATTTTCAATCAGTCGCTTGAATCTGGTGTCTTCCCTAAGAGATGGAAGTGTGCAAATGTTCTACCAATATCAAAAGGAGGGGACACTAGTGATGTAAAAGAGTACAGGCCAATCTCTTCAATGTGTATTATGGCAAAAGTTTTTGAGTCCCTCGTTTGTCCCATACTAACACATCATTTAAATCCTCTTTTAATCGAAGAGCAACATGGTTTCCGCAGACAAATGTCAGTCATGTCTAATTTATCTTGTTTTGTGTCTGAGCTTACACAAGCTGTAGATCAAAGTCTTCAGGTTGACGCTGTGTATACAGACTTCAGCAAGGCTTTTGACAGGGTTGACCATGGTCTTCTACTTTCAAAACTTAGGGGGTTCGGTATTCACGGCAGCCTGCTTGAATGGTTTGATTCGTATTTATCTGATCGCTCACAAAAAGTGGTGCTTTGTGGGTATGAGTCTTCAAGCTATGCAGCGCCCTCTGGCGTCCCTCAAGGCTCGCACTTGGGACCAGTGCTTTTCCTGGCATTTATTAATGACTTGTCTTTAGAAATAAAGAATTCAAGATTTTATATGTTTGCAGATGACCTTAAAGTTTTCAAAATTGTGCAGAATTCACTAGATGCAATAGCTCCCCAAGAAGACTTAGGTCGAATATGTGACTGGTCCTTGCGGAACAAACTGCCACTAAACGTAAACAAATGTAAACATATCAAATTTACCAGGAAGCGTCTGCCCTTGAATACATCATACACTCAACAACATATGCCTTGAAGAAGTCGATGTAATAAGAGACTTGGGAGTTATCATGGATAGTAAATTAAGTTTTAGACAGCACATAGACACGATAACAAATAAATCTTTCAAAATGCTAGGTTTCCTATGGCGAACTTGTAAAAAGTTCAAGAGTATTGTTACTTTAAAATTGGTTTATTTTGCTTTGGTTCGTAGCGTATTAGAATATTGTTCAAGTGCTTGGAACCCATTCTACAAAAATCATATTGAACGTGTAGAAAAAATTCAGAAGCGATTTTTATTCTTTTTAACCGTGCATCAAAATAAGTTGGCAGAATTAAATTGTTCTAGAAGTCGTTCAACATATTTTAAAATGGTTTCTCTTGAAGACCGTCGACGGGTTTCCAATTTGGTGCTATTGTACAAAGTGTTGAGGGGTTATATTGATAGTCCATACTTACTTTCTTTGATAAATTTTAGCATACCGCGTAGTAATTTTAGAATAGCAAATTACAAAATATTCACCATTTACAGATCGAAAACTAATCTTGGTCGTAAGATCGTGCTTTCCAGAGTCTGCAGTGACTATAATAACTTGCATAAGGTTTGTGAGCTTGATGTATTTTCTCAATCTTTAGCCAGGTACATAAGCTGTATATATAAGTTCATTAACTTGAAGTATTGATAAATTCCAGTTTATGAGATAAAGTTAAGTAATGTGTTAAGTTAATTATTTTTCTAAATTATTTTCTAAATTGTTGTTTGTATTTACTAGTAACTTTTATTAGCACGTAAGTGGTCGTAGTTTTGTATACAGCATGTTGAGTTTACCTTTTATTGGATGTACACTATAATTTTAATATTTGTCCATTTATCTATATACTGTGTTAGTGTGTATATCTGTTGGTAGACCTTAAAAAAAAAAAAAAATATATGATGTTGTCTATTGAAGCTTGAATTATATTTTTTTGAGGAGCTTGTGTAGAAGCTGTAAAACTAAATATGGCGATAAGTTGTAAAATCCGTGGCTGAGTTAGTAAATTAGGTGGCAATGTATAAGTCAGAAGGACAAGTAAAAAAAAATGGTTGATCATTACTTGACGCTTTCTTTGAAAGATTTAGTTGGCGTTGTAAAAGACGAATTAGTTTTTTAGAGGCTAACTCATTTTTCTGTTGCTTAGTTATAAAAAGAGAACTTTGATAAAGTGGCCAAAAAAAAAAATCTGTGGCTAGACTTATAATTTCCTTTGAATAAAGATGAAATATACATATATCGCTGCAGTGAGCTTTTCATTTATATAAATTGTTAAAGTAAATAAAATAAAACATTTATAAAAGATTTAGATTTTCGAAATATATTTCGGCCCACTTTGGGGCCGGCATCAGTCGAATGAATGACAATTATAAGTATGTATGACATCAATTATATACAACCTTATGACTAATGTAATGAGTTTTAGTTAATGACAAGTATGATATGAAAATATATACAACCTAACATTATGAGTTTAACCTACTTTAAATATAAAACAATTACAATAAAAAAAATACATATTTGTTATTGATACAAGCCATCTTGCGGATGCTAAGTGCGCTGCCCCGATTAATCTGGGATGTGCACCTAAAATCCGCAAGATGGCACCGCTGTTTATGGCACCCTGGTCTTATGGCATCTGGTCTGGTGAGGAATTAATTTTTTATCTGAATCTAATGTGGCTTATTTAGTCCCGGCCCATAGTGCGCACCAAGTGACCAAATATAGAAATATTCCCAAGTTCTTAATTTTATATCTGTCAAAGGTGGGTTAAATGCTTTTATGATTCTAACGGTGAAACAATAGTTAAAAGTTTGATTATGGGAGCGTACATGGATGGGGATGGGAAGATTGTTATTATGGATGGTTGATGTGTGCCTATGATGATTAATGCGGGTATGTAGTTCATTTCGTGTTCCACCTACGTAGAATGCCGAACAATGTCGACATTCTAGTATGTATATACAGTTCTGTGTTTTGCAGTTGGTGTTAGGTTGTGTTTTGTATGTACTGGTTGTGTGGTGTGTGTTGATTTGTGTGTTAGTGTTGATGATGAAGACAAACGAAAATTATAAAATTGGTAGTTTTCGCCTCCACATACCAATAATCCATTTCATTTAAAATTGTGTAAAATTAATTTTATATGTACAGGTAGACACGACTTTTTTACAATGGCGTGACAGAGAGTGAACGTCGAGTTACAGTGACGTGACAGAGAGTGAATTTCGAGTTATAGTGACGTGACAGAGAGTGAACGTCGAGTTACAGTGACGTGACAGAGAGTGAATTTCGAGTTAGAGTGACGTGACAGAGAGTGAACGTCGAGTTACAGTGACGTGATAGAGAGTGAACGTCGAGTTACAGTGACGTGACAGAGAGTGAACGTCGAGTTACAGTGACGTGACAGAGAGTGAATTTAGAGTTGAAGGTCGAGTTATAGTGACGTGACAGAGAGTGAACGTCGAGTTACAGTGACGTGACAAAGAGTGAAGGTCGAGTTATAGTGACGTGACAGAGAGTGAACGTCGAGTTACAATGACCTGGAAAGGCGTAGAGCGGCGCGAGCAGCGGCACGGAGTTGTACCAGCTGAGGCGCGCGCCGGCCGCGTGCAGCAGTGCACCCACAGCCAGCGCGGCGCCGAGCCCCGCCAAGTGCGCGCCGCACAGCTGCAGCAGCGCACCGCCCACCAAACGCCACCACTCGCCGCGACGCAGGTACACTGCATACGTACATATATTTACTTCGGGTGGGTGCTCCGTCGTTCGTTCACAAACGCACAACCTATCATTGTTTTTAGTACTATTGAATAAAAAGTATATTATTATTAAAGCGTTGTTCTAGTTGTTGGGTGATTTACAAACATACATAAAATATCACAATTTTGCTAGAAAAGCTCAATTGACGACATTAAACGATTTTAATCACATTTATTAAATACTGTTTATTCAACAATAAGAAAAACAATAATACGTTGGGCGTTTGAGAACGAGACCCCGAGCAGGGCAACCATCTTAAAGCTTGCAAAGGATGTTAACTATTACTACCTAAAAAACGATATTCCCCCCAAATTGTAAGTAGGACTGGGGTACACATTACTTGTCTGCTGGCTGTTCGCTGCGTTCACGCACGCTCACATACTGGTGACCGTTTAGTAGTAGGAAATCAAAACTGTTCGCTTGTATTGAGTGTCGGGGGTCTGACGCTGGATTCCATTCAATTGAAGTAGATCTTCAAGATTCACCATAAATTATTGCATACATTTTTAATCGTCAGCGGAGAAGGAATAGCTACAGTGCTGGATCTCTAGAGCCAAATGGTTTATAAAGCATAAAACAGGTTAGGCCCGAAATGGGACCCTTGAGGCACGCTAGCAGTGTCCCAGAAAGACTCGAATCGTACCCACAACACACAACTTTTTGTTTTCTCCTAGACAAATATGAGGGTAACCATTACAGCATGATTTCGTATATTTCAAGGCCTGATAACTAAGACAAGAGTAAATTATGGTCTCTTCTATCGAAGGCCTTACTTATGTATGAAAAGACAGTAACTTCTTGCTATCTAAAGCCTTTTTAAGGTAATCGATATAGCAAGCCAAAGTAGTAGACATCTTATTACAAAAGCCGTGTTGATTTGATGTTAAAACAGATTTTAGTAAATTATCCACTTATAAGCATATAAGAGATTCAAAGATTTTCGCTCCCCATCAAAGACAAAAGAGAGATAAGTCTGTACTCTTAGATGTTATCTGATATTATATCATTTATTTTATTTATTTATTTAAGAAACAAACAGCCACATATACAAATTATTACATGTGAAAATATACAAATTAAGCCTAAAGTCTCTTTAATTTACAAAAATGTATATTTCTAATAAGAAGTGAAGTTAACTAAACATAAGTAAGTAATGCACTAGTTACAAAATATAAGCAACAAATAATGTTAGTTAAATATATCTATCTACAAGAATTTTTTTTCATGACAGTTTTTATCTGATAAATGGTCATTATACGTGGGACGCACTATAAGTTTCCGGAATGAATATGAAAAAATACTATTAAAGGTACAAAATTAATTTATTGTTTTTCAAAATAATCTCCCTTGGCGTCTATGCACTTTTTCATTTGATCAAACCAGTTTTGAAAACTTTTGTGCCACTCCCCTGTGGTGACCTCTGAAACGTGTTTTTCATACTCCTCGACAGCCTCTTCTGGTGATGAAAATCGTTGACCGCGTAATTGGTTCTTAATTTTTGGGAACAGAAAAAAGTCACAAGGTGCCAGGTCGGGACTGTATGCAGGATGACTCATGAGTTCTACATTTTTCGTCTTCAAAAAGTCGTTTGTCTGTCTGGCCGTGTGAGAACTAGCATTATCGTGGTGCAGGATGATACGGCGTTTACGGTTATTTTTACGGAGTTCGTCAATAACTTCCGGCAAACAAATGGTCGTGTACCAGTCACTATTCACGGTACGACGATTCTCTAAAGCAACAGTAGCCACGTGTCCAGTTTTATTAAAAAAAGAAGCAATCATCCGCTTAGATGCACTTTTCACGCGCGCCACTTTGGTTGGTTTCGGCTCATCTTGAAAGACCCATACGCTCGATTGCTGCTTTGTTTTGGGATCGTAGCAATAAATCCATGTTTCGTCACCTGTTACTATATCCCACACCAAATTTGACGCACCTTCGTTGAATCTGGTAAGCATGGCACTGCACCAAGTGACGCGGTCCGTTTTTTGAGCCTCGGTCAAGTTGTGTGGGATCCACCGCGAGCACAGCTTTCTCACACCCAAATGTTTGTGTAGGATTGATTGTATTTGACTCATGCCTATTTCTAAGGATGCGCGAATTTCATGGTAGGTCACATGCCTGTCTGTTTCAATCATACGGCGCACAGCATCGATGTTTTTGTTGGTCACAGCGGTGGACGGCCGACCATCGCGAGATTCGTCACTGAGATTGATACGACCACGCTTGAATTCTGCAAACCAGATATAAACAGTCATCTTGCATGGTGCTTCATTGCCAAAAGCTGTTTCAAGCCGAGCGATGCTCTGTTGAGCTGTCAAATTACACTTAAAATCGTAGAAAATCATACTACGAAAATTTTCCCGAGTTAAATCCATGTTGATGCAGACACACAATTTTTTAAATGGCGCCACAAGGTAAAAACAGAAGACAGTCAGATGAAACAAACTGCATTCTACAGCCAAAGAGTTCTATTTTCAAATGTTGCAATAAATTTTTAAATATTGTTTATGTAAGTGGCCGGTTCCGGAAACTTTTAGTGTTACCTATGTATAATCGGCAAACACGTATTATCTTATATTATTATTATATTATCTGCAGGGCCGTATTTTAAGGTGTGGAGGCCCCTGGGCAAGAACGAAGTTAGTTGGGCTTAGTGTTTGAAAACAATTTTGTGTTTTAGCATTACCCGTTGAATTAGTATACTCACATTTCTTAAAAAAGTAAGATAAAACGAACAATAAAGTTCTCATTGACAAAGTCAATACAAATAGAAAAAAAAAACATCGTGAGTCCTAACATCTTCATGCAATTTGTACTTACTGTATTTTTATGTATGGTTTGTTAAAAATGTGTATACGACGAGTAATATATTCGAAATAACAATTAGTGTACAACATTAAAAACTTGTGGAGGCCCCTCTTGTGTGGAGGCCCCTGGGCTTCAGCCTCGGTTGCCCTCCCCTAAATCCGGCGCTGATTATCTGCAGCGCCTCCTTTCGGATATGGAAAATGGCAAATGTGGGACCGATACAACATTTTCCATCTTCCATATATCAAGGAAAGATTCCAGTGTGCAATAAATCTTTTGAAAATTATACCAGGAGGCACAAACACAGCTACATTATGAACACAGCCAGTCTGGGAAGGATTTTTTTGTGTATCGATGTTTGTGAGTTATGGCTGTCATTAAGGGTATCCCCGACGTGAATGACAAACGTCAACTAAGAACAGTATTTCCGATCGCTTCAGACACGTGGACAAGTAACTCACGTTGGCGCGCCGCGTCGCGCGCGTTGAGGTGCACACGCAGCAGGCACGCGGCCAGCAGCAGTGCGGCGAGCAGCGCGGCGGCGTGCGCGCGCACACACACCACGCGCGCGCCCAGCACGTCGAAGTACACCACGGCCGCCGTGCGCTGCAGCGCCGTCTCCATGTGCGGGTGCGAAACCAGCCCTGCGAACACATCCATACGTATTGAAGCTGTTTACACTAGTATCTACAGTAGTACATCAGGGTCGGACGTGAAAGTGGTAGCTACTAGTGCTAGTAGCAGTAATCTCCAAAGGATTGCGTTATTGTTTACTACATCGATGCTAGATCCGCTCGCGGTCTAGTTCCTGCTGGGTAGATCTCGCAACGGATTGGAATCTTATATTCTGGGAGTTGGAGTTGAGTTTTTTTTTTGCTGTTTTTTTGAAATAGAAAGGAGAATGTGACTTTTCTGATAGAATTGGCAAAGAACATACGCCAAATTTAGCAAGAAATTTTTTATTTTTATTTTGGCGTTGAACTGGAGAAAAAAAGAAGTTTGTCCTAGTTGACAATGTGTTTCGGGAAAGGTGAGGTTCATCAAATTTGATGACATGGTAAGTATTTCCGCTATTTTTTAAATATGGATAGATTTCCTTTGTTCTGGAACCGTGTTAATGTAATTTTTTCATGTTTTCAAATGGTTATGCCTTATGAATTAATAAATTTTTGGAATGATTGAGTAAAATAGGATGTTTTGCTAAATCCAAATTCTTCGTGAGATCGCCGACTGACAGGTAGGTTCCTGATGCAGCTGGTTTTAGAGGTTTTGCTGAAGCTAAGCTATCAATGCACTGGATTCAAGGTCAGAGCAGTGTTTCTATAGTTTGGCGACGTTCAACGAACGAAAATTTTACCATGTGGAAAAATTAATAATCTTAGTTTTACAAAATTAATCCTAAATTAGTGGTGTAACAAATAAAATTCTATTCATTAGTAATTTATAGTACATGGTTAACCTATATTTTTGAAAATTAAATTTACTGTCGTATGTTTAATCTACATTTACTTGTACTATAACGAAGGTGCTTTGGTAATACAGATTCAGAAAGGACTCACGCGGTTCTCCGCGGCTAGATTTTTGTATGCTAGTATAAACATAATTACAAAATTGTTACTTAGGGTGGACGTTAATTTTACCATGGACGTTAATATATATATATAGTGACCCATTTATCCATCTGCGTTAAAGCCTATTTTGCAATGAAAAGTTTTAGGTTGTGGGAGCTCTAAGTATAATATTTGCTACACGAGAATAGGTGTCATTTTGTGTTTAAGAAATTTGTTCAGTATCTATTGGTTGTTTTGAAAAGTAATGTATAAATTCCGTTTCGTCACATGGAATATTCCGTTGTGTCACGAACAATTTTCCTTTTTGAGACGACATTTCAACTACTGTATCGTCCCACCGCACCCTAAACATTTATAATGTCAACGTGTTAAGTTTTTAGGATAAATAAATGTGTTTTTATATGTAATGATTACGAAAGTATTTTTTTATACACCTACCAACTTTCACAATTTTACTAGGTAGGTAAATTGTAATTTTCTTGTCCGTTTGCTATCAAGGAGTAGTTGCAGGTAACCCCAAGATTGATCTACGCACAAGGAGTGATCATCATGCAAAGTCAACATTGTAATAAACCGGTCAAGTGCGATAGGACTCGCGCCCTAAGGGTTCCGTACCATTTAAATAACTTGACAGACGTAAATGATATCAATAAACTTATCAGTTTTACGAAACTTTGCATGGCCTCTCTTTGCGATAAAAGATTTAATTTGATCAGTGAGCCATGGGGCTGGGAGTTGCTTAACTCTTACAGGATGATACGGAGCGTGTTTGTCAAACAGTTGAGTGAGTAGATTATTAAACCGCTCGACTCTAGTATCAACAGCCTGTATAAGATCCAGCTCATCCCAATCAATTCACAGGGCGGCTTTTATATTGGTTTTTGTGTTCTATACCATGGGAATGCACTGACTTCTAGATAACATACGTTTCAGGAAGAAAGAAGACGGCAAAAGTGTTATTTTGATACCATCGGTCAGTATTTTAATATTAATTTAGACGGGTCTACGATGTATTTTTATTACCTTTTGTTTGAGAAAAGGCACCCGACGTTTCGAGGCAGTTGCATGCCGCGTGGTCTATGGGAAACATTCTATATCGGTCAGTATGTAATTGTTTTGAACTTTTTAGTAAATGTCTGCTATAAAATTTGAAGTCGGTTATTATTTTTTTGTTAAAAGATCATTTATTTCACGCATTTTAATGTTGACGGTATAGATTGTGAAAAATGGGTAGATTGCTGTCTGATTGCTGTCCCGTGGCATAAATCTTGCATTCAGAGTTATGTTAAGGAGTTCTATGGTGATGAGGCCAGGATCGAAGGTATTGTCAATTTTCAAGCAATACCCTGGAATCAGCAAACTCACACAAAGTGATTGCCGAAATCTCGAACTGTTACTGTCATCTGTTAAGGAGTTCTATGGTGATGGACCAGGATCGAAGGTCAGGTGGATATACGTCAATTTTCAAGGAACACCTTACAATCAGCATCCTGGTACAAAGCGTTTGCCGCAATATCGAGCGATATGCTGTCATCCGTTGAGGAGTTTCACTTCACAATGCTATTGAAACGGCTACTCACGATTTTTATATAGTCAGATTTCCCCTGACTGAGGGCTTACTCCGAAGTGTAAAAATTCGATCGAGTATCGGTCGATCGTATATCCATCTCTATCACATACTTAATGCGTGCGTCAGAGATGGATATATGCTCAAACGATAAACGACTGACCGAATCTTTTTGGGAGTGAGGGGCCTGTGGTCAAACCATTAAGCCACACCTTGTTTAAAAATCAGCGATGGGTCTTTCAGCAGGACTCAGCTCCCGGATACAAAGCAAAATCTACGCAAGCGTAGTTTCGGGAAAACAAAATTGATTTTATCACGCAGAAAGAATGGCCATCCTCCAGCCCAGACCTAAGCCCTCTGGATTATGCCATATGGTAAATGATTAAACAGAAAGCCTGTGCTAACCTTCACATGAATCTCGACTCTCTGAAGTGCGCTATTGTCAAGACAGTGGCGGAATTGGACATGGTGGTAGTGCGTGCTGCCATCGATGACTGGCCTCGTCATCTAAAGGCTTTTTTTATTCATGCCAGGGGCGGTCATTTTCAATAAGACATAAGACATAATTTATTTTTACACCAAAAGTTTTGTACACACAAATTAAGAAAATATACATTTTCAGACATAAATAATTTTAATACATGTTAATTTTGAATATCTGTGCTTTCATTTGGTATATAATTCATTGTTTTATTATTTGTATATTTAGTTATTAGTGTTTTTCATAATTACAGAACTTAGTAACCAACTAGGTAATAATTTCATTTCTAAAAATGATGACGTTTATTTTATTTAGATTAATGTCTTCCATCCATCCATCCATCCATCAGCCAGTTTCGTCCACTGCTGGACATAGGCCTTTCCAGGATTTTGTCACTCTTGGCGGTCCTCCTGGAAGAAATGCCCATACTCACACACGCTGGGCAGGCGGGTTGGTGAGCGCGGTGCCAAAACCCTTGCACCAGTGACGCCGCTGACCACCACCAGTCTGATTTATATAAGGCCCGGCAATTGGGGATGGATATACCGCCATCCATCGGTCCCTGGCAGTGGTGGGCCGCCTGGTTTTTTTGCCTGAGAGCTGTTCTCTTACTCTCTCCTGAATAGCTTCGGGAGGATTTCCGAGTAAAATGGTGGTACCTCCACAGTCGAGCCCGGCATTAGCTCTACCAAATATATGTTAATGTCTTACTTTAAGTCAAATTTATAAATTAGTTTATTAGAATAATCTGAAACAAAATTATAACACATAAAGATAAAAGTTAAATTAAATAAAAGACTCTATTTAAGTCGTCGCTGTCACGGGGCAGGGGACCCAAGACACTGGCCGCATTACCTCGCTGGATAGCAAGGCTAAATTTTGTACGCCTAATTAATGGCAGAACATAATGGCACTTGTAAATATTTGATATACCTTTTTTACCTGTTTCCACAAAATAAAGAAATATTGATTAAACTCATTTTTTTTTATTTTTATTTATTTATTTATTTTATAAGAAACAAAACGTCTTAAACTTAAGATGATAAACTTAAATATTAAACAAAAGGACTACATGTTTCATAAATGGTACAACAAAAGGATATTTTAGTGATTTGACCGCTAGGCTTCAGGAGTTTACAAAAATAAATGCATACTCAACACACTGACATGAAAAGAAAAATGACTGAAATTTAGAAAAAACAATGATGTTTAGAATAACAAATAACTTAGATACATGAAGGTGTTGACTAAGGTAATTATTATTATTATTTATAATAGCAGGTCCTTACAGATAATAAACAGTGAAGACAAAATTCTAACAAAAACACACCTATAGAAGGAATTCAAACACGTTCTTATTTTTATTTATATTAAGAGCTAACATTGGTTCGTAGCACTACTAAAACCTGTTTTTGGAAACAAAGAGATGACATTTCTATGGTAGGTATGCATTAGAAAAGAATTTCACGGAGCAGATTTTTAAATTGATACAAACTGGATGAAAACATGTCTGTGGATTCTAGTTTATCATTATAAAGTTTAGAAACTCGTCTTAAATACGTGTTGCTAGCGTAGTTGGTTCGACATAAAGAATTAAACAATAGGTAACGAGAACGTGAAGAGGGTCTGCGCAAATAGAAAAATACTTTTTCTAGTAAAGTAGGTGAGTCAATTTTCCCGTTGATAATTTTAAACAAAAACAAAGCATCCAAATATTGACGGCGCTTAGCAAGAGAAGGTATTTGATGACGGGTAGCTGATTCAGCATAATCCTCAAAGTAGTTACCAGTTCGATAGTCTAAGGATTTTAAAAACTTATTTTGTATTTTTTCTATACGATCGATGTGGACAACGTATTGAGGATTCCACACAATACAACAGTGTTCTAAGAGACTGCGGACAAATGCAAAATAGAGTATTTTATAGGTATCTGACCGTTTAAAGGGCTTACCCAGACGCAAAATCAATCCCAATTTTTTATATGCCTTATTTATTATTTTATCAATATGAAGATTAAAATGAAGTTTACTATCTAAAGTTACACCTAGGTCTCTAATCTCACTTACCCGCTGCAAAATATTACCCGATAAATTATAATTAAAGTTAAGTGGATTAAGCTTTCTACTAAAAGAAATGGTGTAGCATTTATTAAAATTTAGAATAAGTTGATTTTGATTACAATAGTCAACAAAATTACTAAGATCATTTTGAAGGTTTTCACTATCTTTAATACAGCGAATTACACTGTAAATTTTAGTGTCATCTGCGTACAGCAGATGGTTATTAGCACTGAAAACTTTGTCTGAAATATCATTAACATAGATAGTGAAAAGGCAAGGGCCCAAATGTGAACCTTGTGGAACACCAGAAGGCACGCGTAAAAATGTTGATGTATACCCCTTAAGAGCAACAGCCTGGCTGCGGTTACTGATATAGGATTTAATCCACCTAAGAAGATCGCCGTGTATACCGAACTCATACAATTTACAAATTAATAGTTTATGAGAAATTTTATCAAATGCTTTAGAGAAATCGGTATACACGGCATCCACCTGATATCCATCATCCATACCATTCAAAATGAAATCAGTAAAGGTAACAAGGTTTGTGTCAACACTCCTACCTTTGATAAAACCATGTTGTTTACCTGATATATGTTGCTTGACCATTTGATTTAACTCAAGCGTAACAATTTTTTCGAAAACTTTACCAATCAAAGATAGCTTTGAAATAGGTCTATAATTAGGAACTTCATTTGCGTCGCCACCCTTAAAGATTGGTGTTATATAAGCTTGTTTCCAGACATCTGGAAAACATCCCTCTTTTAGAGACTTGTTAAAAATTAAAGCAAGGGGTTTAGCCATTTCTTTTGCGCATTTAGAAATAATGAGTGGATGAATGCCATCAGGACCAGCACTTTTTGTTGTATCAAGTTTTTGAAGATGTTTAAGAACTATTGTTTCATTCATGTTAATGGAAGTAACATCAACAGATGAAGATGATGCACAGCCAGGAATATTCGGTAACGTACCGTCGCTTGTAATAAAAACTGAACCAAAATATTCATTAAATAATTCACAAATGGATTCTCCATTATTACTAATTTTACCGTTATATGACATAATATCCGGGATCCCATTAGATGATGATTTTGACTTAATGAAATTCCAAAAATATTTTGGTGATTTACTTATATTATTTTCGGCATAACTAATATACAAGTCATAGCATTCTTTTTCCATTTTACTTTGTCGAGCTCTTAAACATTTGAATTCTAAATAGTCAAGAGGATTGCTATAAGATTTCCACCTTTTATGAATTTTTCTTTTTTCTTTAGTTAACTTAATGAGTGCAATGGAAAACCAGGGTGGATAGCGATGGCATGAATAAATTTTACGCCTAGGCACATGCTCTTTAATAAGATCATTTAAAATTGAATAAAAAACAGAGACAGATTCATCAGTGGACAGATTTTCTAATGAACTCCAATCAAATGAACTCAAACCGGCAGAAATACCGGCGAAATTTGCTTTATTGAAAATATAATTGTTAGTACATTTCGGCTTTAGAAGTTTCTGCAAAGATTGTCCGAGATGAAGGTCTATATCAAGAGATACGTGGTTCAAGTCTTCACCGGTAAGGGGCAACTCGCATGGTGAGACTGTGCAATTACTGTTTGAAAATATTAAATCAAGGATCCGAGCATTTATATTTAAACACCAGTTATATTGTTTAAAATCCGAAAATGACATAAAGTTAGAAATTACAGTTGCAATTTTATCATTATTGGTTGACAAAGATAAGTGTTTTGAACCGTCACATTGTGTATTCCATGACGCATAGGTTGAATTATAATCGCCTGCCAGGAAAAATAAATCGTCGGGATGACTCGATATATTTTTGCAAGCGTTATCAAAAAATCGTGACAAACATTCGAGGTGCATTGTTTCATTTTTACTTGTTTTGTGGGGTAAATACACACAAGCAATATGCAAATTTTTACGTCGATTCAATGAGTCGGTACGGTGACATATTGGGATACTCACCCATAACTCCTCGAGAGGTGGGTGTGCACACCAATTTACCCGACGGATGCAGCCCAACTCTCGGCGTACAGCCACGAGCACGCCGCCACCTCGGCGGTCAGACTCCTCTACCTCTGTACGGTCACAGCGGTAAACATCGTAACGATCATCAAAATATTCCCTACTACTAAACTCGTTATTCAACCAAGATTCTGTTAAAATAACTACGTCATATTCGTTTTTTACCACGTTAGAAAGAAAAACATCTGATTTAGTGCGCAACCCTCTTACGTTCTGATAGTAAATATTAAGTTTACTCTGTGGAGCCATCATCGCTAACTAAAATCAAAAACGTACATAAAAAAAATTAGTGATGAAATTTGAAAAGTCGACCAATGCACGCTCACAACACATAAAATATGAAAAATACCGTAGAATTTATAGCAATCTGTTTCATCCTCAATACACGATAAATATGAGCAATTCATTAATAGAATAACACAAAATTTATAATTTATAAGACGATTTAATATACCTATAGGTATATAAAAGAAGCATAACTTTATATTAAAACGGTTTCTAGCACGAGTACATCCCTTTATGTTTAAGTGAGCGCAATAAATTAAATGCAGTAATTTACAATAAGATTGCATACACATACCTGCATAGATATACATGTTCACACTGGTACAAAAATACTGCAACTTATAACGTGAAGAATAAATGAAATTTATGTTCAAGGTTCTTATAGTGTTACCATAATAATGCACAACATACACAAAACAAATAGATAAGAAAAGTCATTTTATTTTATCGAAATCTGAAGCGTTGGCAATTTTAAAGGATTTTGAATTTGGATTCTTTCTAAGGAAAATCTTACAGTCACGAACCCATAAAAACTCCAGGTTCCTTTCAGCTTTAACTTCCCTGGCACGTTTAAGTAATATCTTATTTGTACGCGTTAAGTGATCATTTACAAAGATGTCCACGGGAGGTCCAGCAATCTCTAAGTCCGAGGTTCGTAGACCGCGACGCGCGCGCACTGCAGCGAGGACCTCATCCTTCCTTCTCTTCTGCAGAAAACGCATGATGATGGCGGGAGGACGGGAGTGCGATGCTGCATCGCCGGCTACATTCCCCGAATCAAAACGCCTGACACGATGTATGGTGTCAATTTCGGAAAGTGAAATATCTACGCCTACCTTGCGACACAATGTTAGGGCAAGGTTATTTAAATTTTCGCCTTTCTGTATGGGAATTCCCGATATTTCCACGTTGTTTAAGCGCAGGAATTGGTCACGTATGTCGTTTTCTTGAAGGAGTTGGCTAATTTTTTCATTCGCTTCCACTAACTTAGTTTCAGTAATGTTTATACGATTTTCCATGGTGTCAATCCTTTCGGTCAACTTGGAGAGCTTATCGTTGACTTTATCAATTTTTCTAGATCAAAATCAGCACGAAACCTCTTTAGTTCATCCATGATGCACTCAAATTTTCCTTTTTCTCGACAGTTTAAGCAGCACCAATCCAGTTTCTCATCCGAACGCATGGCTTTGAAAGCAGCTTCACTCACACCACCACATTTAGAGTGGTAATCATTTCCGCATAATTTACACGCCAATGGATCTGCCACGGCCCTATTGCACTTATCACATGAGGACATTGTTTTATTAATTTATCGCAGATACAAGCTCCGTAGAAAGGTCTAGCTGTCCCCGTGTTATGTTATGTCTATTCCAACAACAGGGAGCCTCTCAGATGCCGAGTGTAGATAGGTATTGACGCTCACAGTCGAAACTCGCTGATCTTTGATAGGCGACTCGAACCGGTATCCGTCGTCATACAAGCGCTCCGCAAGCGATTCTCACCCGACGTCCGCACACCTAAGAGTAGAAGTTGCTTGACATAGAACAACCGGCTAATGAGTGACGTGTAGAATTCGATATGAGTAATTGCTTAGATAATTTAGATAATATGTATCAATCACTGATTTAACACCACTGCACATATGTAAATATGATTGAATAACTGTACACTTCCACTGTATCGTAATTTTTTTCGAAAGACAGCCGTAATACGCCAGTAATTTTATTAAATGACAGAGAGTAAACAAAAAAAATGAACTCATGCCTAATAAACAAAAATAATAATAATAAAACATGGTGTCATTCAGTGTCGAGTCTCAAAATAATACAGAATTGTCAATGTTAGTTATCTAATCTAAGTGTATTGTACCTAAGGCGAGCGCCAGCACGTTGTCGCCGGTGCGCTGCAGTGTGCCGAGCGGGACGCGTCGAGCCGTGTCGAGCCGAGTGTGATACACGTAGCCGTTGCTCAACCACGCCAGGTCCACGCCTGGAACAAACATCGCTGTTCATTATAAATACAGATAGGGTAGGTCCCGGTCTACTGATCCTCAAACTGCAACATTTCGGGATTCATGGCAATATGTTAAAATGGTTTGCTTCTTAGCTGACTTCCTGAAATCAAAGGGTTACTGTATGCAGTCACGTAACAAATCCTTATGCCGTGACACCAAGAGTTACGCAGGGGTTTCACTTGGGGCCGCTTCTTTTCTTAGCATTTATTAATGACTTATCTGAAGCTATTTTACACTCAGAGTACTCTTCTTGCCGATGATTATAAAATGTACCACACTGATTGTTGTCCGGGAGATGTAACTTTGAATCGTATTGTAATATGGAATAATGATAACAATTTACCTCTGAATATAAATAAATGCAAATATTTAATATTCACAATAAAAACTATCACCTATAGCGTCGTCTTGTAACATAGAGCATGCAGTTCTAGAGGAAGTTGACAAAATCAGAGACCTCGGAGTTATCTTCGATAGTCAGATGACCTTTACCCATCATATTGACAATATTGTTGGCAGGTCGTACATTCTGCCGGAGTTATATGGATGAATTGTAAAGGATTCAAAAATAAAAAGCTTAAAGGTATTATTATACAACGCCTTGGTTGGATCGACTTTGAAATACTGTTCTAGCATGTGGAATCCTCACTATCAAAAACATGTTGATTGGCTCGAAAGAATTCAAAAGCGTTTCTTATCTATCCTTACAGTTCATGGGGAAAAAGCTCTCTTCGTATCAAAAGAGAATAAACTAGGTACTTCAAAACTCCCACCCACAAACATCGCTGTTGGATATCAGATCAAATTCTCCTTTACAAGATACTTAGAGGCCATGTGAATTGCCCTAGCTTGTTGGCACAGATAGGTTTGTTTATTGTCAACTACAAGCTCTTTCATATTAACCAAAGTTAGCTACCCAGGTTAAATCGCGAACACGATAATTTGTTTCATTCAACTAAAATGGATATATTCAGTATTTCATTTAACAAATTCAAACATTTCTTGTATTCCACAAAGGAGTCCATATGAAATTAATTGTATAATCTTAAATATTAGTTTATCGAGCTAGATACAAGGGGCGTTCAAAGTATTCTCGGTATATGTGTAAAAGGAAAAGCAGAAAATTCAGGAAAAGATTTTTTTTTTAATGCAGTCTCCCAATACATTTGTTAGATCTCGATATTAATTAGCTGCCTGATATGACTGCTGAAAACATAAAAGAGTTTCTACTTGAAGCCCCAGATAATAAATATTTAGCGACAAAGGTAAATGTTATTCTATTATACTTACTAATATTAAGAATGTGGAAGTTAGTGAAAATGTTTGTTTGAGACACAATTACGTGCGCCAAAACGGCTGAACTTATTTGGTTGAGTTGGTTGAGTGTTGGTACAGAGGTAGACTATAATTTATGTGTCGTTCTTGATATTATACTGTTCGTGAAAGCCGTAGCTTATGATATTTATTTTTGTTTGTTACAGGTTGCTCTGATTTTGGGCGTTAACGGAGCATGAAGAAGTGTCGAACTCTATAATATTACCACAAAAGACATAGAATGTCATGATGACACAGCAATAATAACCTTGCGCGACACTATAACAAAGATTGACCGGATGTTTGTCGTCCGAGGAGAGTTCCTTATCATTGTAAAAAAATATCAAAAACTTCGTCCAGTGGACACAAAATCGGATAGATTTTTTTTGAACTTTCAGAAAGGGAAGTGTACGAAGCAAATCATCGGAAGACACAAAATAGCTAAAATGCCTAAAGAAATAGCAACTTATTTAAACTTGACAAATCCTGAATGTTACACTGGACATTGTTTCCGCAGATCTTCAGCCACTCTTCTTGCTGATTCGGGAGCGAATTTAACTACTCTAAAAAGACACGGAGGTTGGAAGTCCGATAAAGTGTCTGAAGGCTACATCGAAGACTCTGTTGAAAATAAAACTGAGATAACCAATAAAATTAACCAAAACATCAAATTGCGACCTGTTAATGATTCGGAAACAACATCTTACCCACTCACCTCTTGCCAATTATCAAGTCCAAAGCCATCCACTTCTAAACAGCAATTAAGTTTCCAGCCACCTACCACTGACCACTGATATCAAATTCCCAGCCGCAAACGTCAGAAATACAACAAACGAACATAAATGTGCCTGGAATAATAATAACATTTTCGTTCAATAATTGTCCTAACATGAGCAATATCACTTTTAATACTAATTAAATTTATTATGTAAAAGGCCCTTTTTTATTTCCTTGCATTTTTTTAAGAAAAGCACTATATATGCTTCGGCCGAAATGGCAATTGCCTGTTTCGTATCATTGGATTGGCCTGCGGCTCGGCCTTCAAACTCATACTCGACCTGCAATTGCCTATTTCGCTGCCTTTGCAATAATGTACTATTAAAAGGAAAGCTATCACAGCTCAGTAGGCTTTACAGGTTTACGAGTACAGGACGCGCCAAACTCTTGGTCCCCTAGAATGTATGGGACCAGAAGTTTGGCGCGGTCTGTATTAGTAGACCAACTTATTATGTACTGGGCAACTACGGAACCCTACATTGCGCATGGCCCGACACGCCCTTGGCCGGTTTTTTTTAAATTTGGGAATAGGAAACAGCCTGGGAATGGGAGCCAGGTCTGGGCTGTAGGGTGGATGATTTATTTCTTCGTAGCCACAGTCTCGCACAGCAGCCTTGGCAATGCGCGCGGCGTGAACTGACGCGTTGTCGTGGAGAAGCAACTCACCCGCAGCCAATTTTCCACGACGTTTATTTTAATTGCCTCTCTCATATTTTTATACGGGCATGTTCAAGAACAAGTTTCTCAATATTGTCCACGTTTTCCGGGCGCTCTCGGGCCCGGCCGGCCTGGTGTCGTTTTGACCACTTTTGAACTGTTAATAATGAAGGAGCAGAGTCTTGGTAAACGGCAACCATCTTTTCGTGGATGGTTATTTGAGATTTTCCTTGTTTTGTGAGAAATTTTATAACAGCGCGGGGTGCTTAATTTTCTTCAACATTGTTGAGTCAGTCATTCCCGTTGTCTTGTATTTAGGATTTCCAAAATACTAATGATGATATCAACTTGAAATTTTGTATTTATACTCTGTGTTCGTGACATTAGACAATGAGATTATTAAATTACCCTCCCCATTTCATATCTCTCCGATACCGAGAATACATATTGAACGCTCCTAGTAGCAGCAGTATCGAGCGATACTGTCTTTATGCATGTTGAGAATGAACCCTCTAGCTTTATTGAAATTTTGTATTTATACTCTGTGTTAGTGAAATTAGACAAAGAGATTATTAAATTACCCTCCTCATTTCATATCTCTCCGATACCGAGAATACATATTGAACGCTCCTAGTAGCAGCAGTATCGAGCGATACTGTCTTTATGCATGTTGAGAATGAACCCTCTAGCTTTATTGAAATTTTGAATAATTTTTTTTTGTTCCCAAATTTTGAATGAACGCGACGGGACATGTGACTGACAATAGACAGTACATATTTCCGGTGGTATATAATGTACACAAGGCGCTTCGTAGAGCGTCGTCTCTGTCACCGGAGTATCAGTTTAGTGCTTCTTTTGACGGTCGATATCTTTTTTTTTATTATGAGTCATGTCATGACAAAAGTAACAAAACATGTATGTTTTATTTCGAACATAGAACAGTTTTTTTTCGTTATAGCCAGGGGGTTCATTTTCAACCGGTATACTAATAGTCCGTATTTGCCTGTAATTAGGCTACATCTCAAACCTGATTTGGATAAGCTACAAGGTTAATAAATATGTCTGATGGCAAACCAATAAATAAATACAGTAGAGAGAGAGACCGGAACACTAACCGGACACATTCCCAAAGTCCCGGAAGATCCGGAAGTCCGTGTCGCCGGGCACGAGGCCGGACTCAAAGATCTCTTGCGCCAGTGAAGAGGCGAAGGGATGCGGCACTGCCCCCGAGTACACCTGCACACACCAGTGTTCAAGTGTCAGTAAGTGTCGCCGTACAGGGCGACAACTGCTGCTGCCGCACGCGACTGCAGTGTTCAAGTGTCAGTAAGTGTCGCCATACAGGGCGACAACTGCTGCTGCCTCACGCGACTCTGTCCATACCGACGAGGGAGAATCAAGCTGCGAACGCGCTTAAATTTACCTAAATAAATAATTACAATTATTCCTAAAAATAAAGTGGCGCCATTGAATTAAAAGGCCCTTCAAGTCTTCCGAGTGTTGTTATTGATTGAAGCGAGTGTAAATTGATTTAGAAGGTTCTGACCACAATCCAAGTCTCTATTCAGGGGGGTCGAACTATGCGATATGTAGGAACTAATGTATGAGTCGCCCCTTCTGGTATCTACAGACTATGGAAGCGATACCTAGAGCGGAGCGGGGGAGCACTCTACATCATCAACTGCGAGTATACGTTACGAGTTACCACTACTGCAAGAGATCTTCACAATACAATGAGGACGCTTACTGGTGTAGCTAGCAGGCGGTAAGGAACAGCCAATGTGAGTGAGAGTGCCATGCGTCTAACTACAACACAGACAAGCTCGCCGACGACTCGCACAAAACCACGCTATTCATCGAAAGCAGCATTCATCGAAGAATGGGAGATCACAAACGTAATACGAAGCTTACCGCATTGTTGTCAAGCTGTGATCAGGGCTCATAGAGGCCACAGTGAAGACGAATATTCAAATATTTATTTGATGGACCCTCTTTATTTTTGTTTAAACCTAAGAATATCTAAAAATTAGATTAAATGAAAATCTTGTTCCCCTAATCGTTTTGAAGAGTATGTAAATATTGCGAGTGAGTGAGTGTTGTACCTCTAGGATCCAGGGGTCGAAGGGCGTGGCTTGGAAGAGCAGTTCCCGCCCCCCCGCGCCGCACGCCTCGATGTTGATGAACGCGCGCACCTGCCGCGCCCATCTGTACGTCGAACCAGAACATTTACATAATATATTCATTTTAGTTTTTCCCTACATATATACTGCAAACATTTCTCTTGTACCTCTTGTCGGGTTGACATAATAACAACTACTTTGTTATTAATATCATATTTAAGTACTAACAAACATCAAAATTATACATTGCATTTTGGAACAACTTGCATGAAAATCTTTGTAAATATATTTTAAGGACTAACAATTAATACGTAAGAAAATTGATTTCTCATTTTAAGTGAACAAATGCATATTATGGTCTTATGAGAATAAACATTTAAATCTAATACCTTAGCAGTTACTCCACTCATTGTACATAATTATTTTTATGCAATGAAACATATAGTAATGATGAAATATGCAGAAACACGACGACGGGGGATCGAGTGTCTGTACACTACAGGATGTCGAGTCACAACCACGGATGAAAGCGGATGTGCCCTTGCTTGACTAATATTACGAGATCACTTGTAGCCAGTTATGGCCCCGCCTTTTCACTACCACAACTGCGACAAAAATTATAAACCAATAAAATAGCTCCTTTTGTCCTTGATAGACTAGTAGATAAGCCGCTCTGACGTAGCGCGGCGTCCCTTTCTAGCGCCAATAGTGATGGGACTACATACGTTTTTGCGAAGGATCATACTTAAATCAACTGACCAAATTCATACTGGAGACTTGGTTAGTCATCAGGAACAAGGCTTAATGACCTTTCAGGTTAAATTCGAAAAAACAATTGTTTTTACTTCGTCGTGCCTGCATTAGGAATTGTACTTAAACTAGGTAGTCCAACAAGTAAGGGTGCAAAAAAATGTATTTTTCGAAATTGGCCAAAAGGATTACTGGCCCTAGTTCTTGATCTTTGGTCGGTTGATTTAATTTCAGCCTATAATATATAAAAATATAATGTAAATCGCATTTTTTCCTCTGTTGGTTTTGTTGTATTTTTACCAATAGTCAAATTCAAATTCAATTTTTTTATTTGCATTATCACATACATAATAAAGATGACAGTCAATCATAGTATCAAGGTCAATCATAGTCAATCAAGAAAAGTATAAAATTATATTTAAACTTAACAAACAACAACTTAAACATATCATCACGACTTGAGACAACATGAAAAAAAAAAATTAAAACTTACAATTGACTATTTATAAACCGAAGTAAATAAAAATAAAATAAATAAATCCGTAAATAAAAAACACTAAAAGTTTATCATTTGAATGGCCAGTAAAATGTAAATATTTTGACAAAACTTGTCTTTTGATATTTTTGGTTTGCCGTGTATCTCCAAAGCTTAAAAGAAGCTTTAAAGAAGGGAATGATTTTTTGATTACATTATTGCACAAGTTTAATAAAAAATATTAATATAAATAAATATTTAGTCGTGCCTTCTGGTCATTTAACAAATATTCTCGGGAATGAAACAACAGACAGAAAAAGTAATTTTAAAAATAGTAATAAATTCTCTAGAATAAATTGGAACAATATGGAACATTTTTAACATAATTATGGAACATGATTTTTATCACGAAAATGTATTAAACCTTTTTTCAAAAGAAGGTTCGATACATTTTGCTGAATTTACGATTCATATGTACTTTCTATAAGATGTCCCATCCCTACTAAAACAGTCTAGCACGCACGAAATATTATTTGATCGATTATTTTATGAAATGAAAACAATTGTGTGATTACTTTACTGATTTATAACTTACCGATGGTAACCAATACGTTCACTTGATGAACATGCAGTTCTACTGTTATTTCTGCAGGTAACTACGACACACTGAGGCATTATCGAAACAATATTTTTGATGTTATGCACGTCCCGTTCCGCGTACGACTGATCGGCCCTAAAGCATGCGGTGAGATAGTTTGTTCATCAAGACAAAGTCTAACGACAGGCGCCACGCCCACATAGCATATCCCCTTTGTGTTTCATCCGTGGTCACAACTCATTCGTGCTGCGTGATGAAGCCATGCGAGGCCTGCATGGTGTCCTCACGGCCCCGTTGAGCAGGAACACGACGGGGTGGCGTAGGGGGAGCGTAAAGGTGTGTGTGACTCACTTGTGCTGCGTGATGAAGCCATGTGAGGCCTGCATGATATTCTCCTCGGCTCCGTTGAGCAGGAACACGACGGGGTGGCGCAGGGGGGAGCGGGACGCAGCCAGCGCCCGCAGCACCTCTAGCAGCACCGCGCATCCCGCCGCGTCATCACTCGCGCCTGTTACACATGTAAGTAATACTTGAGGACATACGGATATTAGAGACGACGACTCTCGGTATTTTGAAGCGTATTAGTAAGGTTCCTTTGAGTAAGCTGTAAATGCAGCGAGAGAATTGACAAAAATGTAGTTCGTTTCGTTACAAAAACATACAGAATTAGACGAAGATTTATCACAAGTGAAGAAATATGTATTAAAGGGTTGGCCAGACAATAAGCATAGTATACAAGATAGCGAAGCCGCACTGGAACTTTAAATAACAACTAACACATGCACATGGAATGGTTTGGAGAGGAGATAGAGTGGTTATTCCAAAATCACTCAAAAAGGAAATGTTAAATAAGATAATCGAAATTGATCCATCACAACCGGATTGTGACGACCTCGTGGAAATAATTAACAGAATACCATCACCGCACTGAGTCTGTGTGTCAGTATGATGATCACATAAACCTTAGCAGCGGCTTACAAACAGTTTTTATCAATTTACTCTCAGAAAATAGCTGAATATCAGAATATAGCTAAATAACAGGAAAAAAATCGTTGTGCTAGCGGTAAACATAGATTGTGATCTTGAACCCATGTTCATAAATATGACCCACAGCAAACATATTATATGAAAAGTAATTTAAAATAAATTAAGATCACATCATTGCGTTATAGAATAGCAGAAAAAAGTAAATCTGTATGTGGGGAGCTCTGAACCGGGACTTGAACCCGGGACCTCTCGCTTCGAAAACCTGTACAGAACTCACATCCTGATTTACTTTTTTATTAAAAATGTATTTTTTTTACTGCTATTTAATTTAATTTGCTAGTAGTTTATGAAACTGGTACATAAAAGTATTATTAAAAACACGAGTGTCAGATTAAAAAACGAGCCCGAGGCGAGTTTTTTAATAGTATACGAGTGTTTTAATACCTAGTTATGTATACATAGGTAACACTAAAAGTTTCCGGAACAGGCCACTTACATAAACAATATTTAAAAATTTATTGCAACATTTGAAAATAGAACTCTTTGGCTGTAGAATGCAGTTTGTTTCATCTGACTGTCTTTTGTTTTTACCTTGTGGCGCCATTTAAAAAATTGTGTGTCTGCATCAACATGGATTTAACTCGGGAAAATTTTCGTAGTATGATTTTCTACGATTTTAAGTGTAATTTGACAGCTCAACAGAGCATCGCTCGGCTTGAAACAGCTTTTGGCAATGAAGCACCATGCAAGACGACTGTTTATAGCTGGTTTGCAGAATTCAAGCGTGGTCGTATCAATCTCAGTGACGAATCTCGCGATGGTCGGCCGTCCACCGCTGTGACCAACAAAAACATCGATGCTGTGCGCCGTATGATTGAAACAGACAGGCATGTGACCTACCATGAAATTCGCGCATCCTTAGAAATAGGCATGAGTCAAATACAATCAATCCTACACAAACATTTGGGTGTGAGAAAGCTGTGCTCGCGGTGGATCCCACACAACTTGACCGAGGCTCAAAAAACGGACCGCGTCACTTGGTGCAGTGCCATGCTTACCAGATTCAACGAAGGTGCGTCAAATTTGGTGTGGGACATAGTAACAGGTGACGAAACATGGATTTATTGCTACGATCCCAAAACAAAGCAGCAATCGAGCGTATGGGTCTTTCAAGATGAGCCGAAACCAACCAAAGTGGCGCGCATGAAAAGTGCATCTAAGCGGATGATTGCTTCTTTTTTTAATAAAACTGGACACGTGGCTACTGTTGCTTTAGAGAATCGTCGTACCGTGAATAGTGGTACACGACCATTTGTTTGCCGGAAGTTATTGACGAACTCCGTAAAAATAACCGTAAACGCCGTATCATCCTGCACCACGACAATGCTAGTTCTCACACGGCCAGACAGACAAACGACTTTTTGAAGACGAAAAATGTAGAACTCATGAGTCATCCTGCATACAGTCCCGACCTGGCACCTTGTGACTTTTTTCTGTTCCCAAAAATTAAGAACCAATTACGCGGTCAACGATTTTCATCACCAGAAGAGGCTGTCGAGGAGTATGAAAAACACGTTTCAGAGGTCACCACAGGGGAGTGGCACAAAAGTTTTCAAAACTGGTTTGATCGAATGAAAAAGTGCATAGACGCCAAGGGAGATTATTTTGAAAAACAATAATTTAATTTTGTACCTTTAATAGTATTTTTTCATATTCATTCCGGAAACTTATAGTGCGTCCCACGTAGTTTCATACACTACTTTATCTAAACTCATGCCTAACAACCTGTTTTCATAATCTTGATAAAATTTGTCGTTAGCCGTCTTTGATTTTTCTTGTAAAAGCTCATTCTAAAAGTGTTCGTAATTTCTGTCGTTACTTCCAGAATGTCAGGTGGAGTCAAATTATCATCACCATCACTGCTGTTAGTAATTTTAGGGCAAAATGATACTTTTGATTTGACCCATAAAACCACAGTAAATAGTAATTTCCACGTAAGCTATGGCGCCAAAATCCAACAGTCCACCACGCATGTGTACGCGTTGCGTGCGCCGCCGGCAGCCATAGACAATGCAGGCCGAAAATAAAATTAAATTGTGACCTCCTTTGTCACGCCGCAATATTATTTAGTACGTGTTAGAGAATATTATGTAATAAACTCATTGGTATTTGATATTAAACCTCAGACATGGCCGTATGGGCTAAGTTTCTTTGCCTTCCTAGTTAGTATCACATGTACAGTAATCTCAGAAAAAGTTTTTTTATAGCATTATGTTGTTCGGAGACCTATACTATACTTTTATTTTTTATTTTTTTCAGAGACGTTCATGAAAAATATTTTTCATTATGCCAGTAGTTTTGAGTTTGTAATGAGGATTTTACGATATGAGGTTAGATAAAATATTTTTCAACACACTTGCTTATAAAGTGGCCCTTATTGGAGCATTCTTAGGGTCATAATGCAGCATATAAAACACGCATGCTTTTTGCTTTACATTATCGCACTGGTGTTTTTTAAATTACAGTTTTTTTTTTTAAATCTTAGCAAAGAGTTTTGATGTCTTAAGCATAGTAAAGTTTTTGCGAATAAATAGACTGTCTCAGTTGAAATATAATAAATAATCATTTAATTTCATCAAATTATTTACTTTTATCAACAAATTAACAACTTGTTTTGTTGTAAATACAAAAATTTTGAGTTTGTTAATATTTGATATTTGGCTTTTTGCGTCAGTGCCTCTATTTCCATCTGCGCAAAAAACAAAATCTCCGCCGCCATTTTTCAAAGAAAATTGTTAGTTCATAGCTGTGTTTTCGATTATGTGGAAAAAAAGACCGTGAAATTTCATTATTTTTCCTCGCAAGTGTGTTGAAAAACTTTGTATGAAACGCGTGAGCATTAGACATTTCACTCTCGGCTCCATTACGGCCTCGCCTTCGGCTCGGGATGCAATCCCGCCTCTACTGTAATGTCCAACGCAGCTCACTTGTATTATAATGTACTATTTCACTTCTCATGCTCTTAAAGTTCTTGTTTATGCTAGGTGTAAGCGGATTAAAACTACTTTTTATGTTCTAGTCTACGAATAAGAATTCTCTAGAAGAGTAACTCTCCTACAATTACTGCTTCGATTTTGGTTCCATTTACGCTGACAAACTTACTCCACTAACAACGAAACACTCACATAAACAAAGCTTGCACACGATTGGTTGCGTCGTGCGCGGCGTTCTGTCAAAATGGCGGCCACCGACAGTAGTGTTGCTTAAACATCGATAGTTTGAGTTTCGGATAGTATCGATAGTTAAAAAAAACAATCGATTAATCGATAGTTAATCGATAGTTTTCTAGGTACTTATCCTATAATCTAGAAATATATCAATATTTATACCCCACTATATCTATTTACTTTTTTTTTCTTTACAACTACATACTTATTTACTATATCCATAAATACATTTAGATTAACACACTCACATTCTTACCCTTTCTTCCTTATATATACACATACATACCCCTCTTAGTAGTAAGCGAAAACTGATCCCAAGACCTTAGTGTCGTAGGGCTAAGATATCACATTCACACAAACACATAACCACACCCTCACATCCTCTCTCTTCCTAACCATACATACACATAAATACTCTAAATCAAGGTTGCTGCTTTCCTTCCGTTTACAGGATTTTAAATAAATAAAAATAATAAAAATCTATGCATTAATTTAAAGTTATTGTAATAGTTTACTCGTACTTATTGCGCTAACACCACATGTACTTTGTATTCTAAGGGAGAAACTGGCTTCTGGATCACAGTTGAAACTACTTTGGAAGCCAGTTGCTCAAACTTTGTATTAATGTTTTTTGCTCAATAAATAAATTTTATGTTATGTTTATGTTATCTTAAATAAAAATTCGTTTTACCGT
The DNA here is from genome assembly GCA_910592155.1 of Ypsolopha scabrella. Classification (NCBI taxonomy): domain Eukaryota; kingdom Metazoa; phylum Arthropoda; class Insecta; order Lepidoptera; family Ypsolophidae; genus Ypsolopha; species Ypsolopha scabrella. Next base: position 26,448,844 of record OU342978.1, on the reverse strand, counting down.
AGTTTTTTTTGTTTTCACATTGCTAATAAATTTATATTTTATAACGAAACAAGTAAATAAATAATGATTAATGAAAAATTACACTTGAATACCAAAATGGCAGGAGGCACTTCGGGCCGGAAGTCTGTTATAAATCAAATTATTATCGAAAATGAATAAGTCTGCTGGTTAAAAATCAATCAAATAAAAATAACTTGTTATTTTATTTTACAAAGAGTAAAAATTTTTTGGAATTAAATCAAAAACATAACCAAAAAACTTAATAAAGAGTTAACTAAAGAAATTTCAACTCGCAGACGCGACGCGACAAAATATAAAAGAAGTCCCCTTTCTTAGTAAAATTATTGTTAATGACTACCTATATACGAAAATGTCTTAATCCGTGAATTTCATGAAATGAACTTTATTCAGGCACAAATATATAAAAATGACCTATCAAAGACTATTAAGTTAGCATTCTAAAATAAACATTGAATGACTATCGATTGTTTTTACCAGACTATCGATTGTGCCGATAGTGAATAGTAAATTCACTATCGGCACAGTCGATCGATAGTTAATCGATTAATCGATGGTAAATCGTTTAATCGATTAACTATCGATGTTTAAGCAACACTGTGCCACAGCGGCGAGCAACAGACGATGAGTTTTCAAAATGTTCATTTACTTACAGTATTTTTCATATCCTTATGGCTTCTGCACCACTTCACGACACACGAAGGCATATTTGTAAAATCAATTGGCGCGGAAACACAATAATATGCACAATCTAAACTTTCCGCGGCACAAACACACGACTCAAGGTGTTATGACGAACTGGCGCGCGGTACTTATTTTGCGCCACGCCCTCCGCGGTAAATATTTAGTAGAACCATTTTTTTTGGCTTAGTTACGCTTCTTGAGAATTCTTGTTTGTAGGTTCTAGTGCATAAGAGTGTTTACTTCTTCTAAGACTATGGCAATAGGCCTTACATCCAAATACACAGTACAACTTCATTGATACATTTTTTCAAACTGAATAGTGTTCGCGCTAAGATTTCATTTTATTTTAATATTTAAGGCGTTCAGATGGCGCTGTCGTCGCTACAATATGTGTTGCTTCAGACAGTTAAGAAATTCTCAGTTCTCATTAACTGAGATTATGTTTTTATTGCGAAATCCATCGCTTTGGAATACTCTAAATATTATTATGAGAGTGCATTACAAACCAGAAAAGATAAATTAATTTCAATTACCCTTTTTGCAAAATACAAAAAAAAGTTTTTGTTGCACCTTATGCTGTTTAAAATCGACCCAGAGTCTTTTAGTATAGGAAGCTTAATTTCATTTCATTTCTTAAACATGCGCGGAAATATTATCATTACTTTTGAATAAAGAACACGCGAAGTATCATATTTACGTAGACTGAAAAACCAAAATCACTTCCCGGCGCATTCTTTGAATTTGGAACGAAGAGCGCACCGGCAATGTTGTATGAAACGATGTGCTGTTTGAATTTAGAACTCTTTCATCTATCGTACACATTGCGTTCTCGTGGCTGTATAGCCACAGATGCGTTTACCTTTCGGCACAAACTGTAAAATAATTAAAAAAAATTGGCGGTAAAGCGTTCCGATGATTCTGAAAATGAAAATGAAATGGACATTGACTGCACTCCACCAGATTTAAGATCGGAAGCTAAATTAGCGATGGAAAACCTGCTTCCAGCGAAATCAAAAGAAAATATATGAAAGTATATGAAAATTTCATGTCCTGGAAAAACGAGAAAAATGCAAAATTGTTCTCCGAAACAGTGTTTTTGGCGTATTTCAATGAAATTGCTAAAACTAAAAAGCCATCTACATTATGGGCGATTTATTCTATGCTGAAATGTACAGTTCATATTAAAAATAGCATTGACTTGAAGAACTATGGAAATTTAACAACTTTTCTAAAACGACAATCGTCTGGGTTTAAGAGCAAAAAATCGAAGATTTTGACTGCTGAAAACATAAAGCAGTTTCTACTTGAAGCCCCAGATAATATTTATATATTTAGCGACAAAGGTAAATGTAATTTAATATTAATTAAATTTATGATGTAAAAGACCCTTTTTTATTTCCTTGCATTTTTAAAAGAAAAGCACTACTTATATATGCCTCGACCGAAATGGCAATTGCCTGTCTCGTATCATTGGATTGGCCTGCGGCTCGGCCTTCAAACTCATACTCGACCTGCAATTGCCTATTTCGCTGCCTTTGCAATAATGTACTATTTGTGTTTTTCACATTGCACCTTTTCCTGACCATTCACCGATTCTCCAGTAAGAATTAATGAAAGTAGTTCTTCAGATGTTGGGTAACAAACCGACAAAACTTGAAATATCAGTAGGGAAGTGTTCAATAACCTGGACTGTCGGGCACCGTGTCGAAGTGGCAGTTGAGCAGTAGCGCCGGTCCCCTCGCCGCGCCTCCCCCCGCCGCCGACAGCCGCGCCACCACCGACTGCACGTTGCGGTACACGTTGTTCAAGCCTGCAACGTACGACACCCGCTCTACTCAGTATGTCTGTCAGCAGTACATGTAAGAAGCGCAAGCGCTATGCAACTGTATGAAGAGCGATACCATCGAGGAAGGAGAGCGGGAAGGCCCCGGAGGAGCGCTGCACGTCTATCTCGATGCGATGGTGCTTGTTAGCGCCGCGAGCGATCTCCTTGAGGGTCTGCACGAGCACAGACACTGCCGTCACCTCGTTCTCGAAGCTGCCGGCCACCTGCAAGCCGACAATTATGTGCAGTGAGAACTAAGAGACAAGTGCAGCAGGCCGGCTCCTGTCATTTATAATTATACTGCAGCTTTGGGCCGCACGCACGATATTGCCTGAACTGGCACACCAAACCTACTACGGCACTGGCGGCGGCGGATCAACAATGATGGTCGCAGCGGGCTCACCCGGGGCCCGATGCTGGTGAGGTTGACGAGGTGCTCGTGCGCGATCTCGGCGAGGAACTGGTCGTGCGGGTGCGAGCGGTCCTTGGGCTCGGGCAGCGTCTGCTCGATGCCGGCGACGGCCACCAGTGCGAGCGCCGCCGCCACTGCCGCCACCGCCAGCGTCCACACGCGCAGCGGCGGCGACCGGCGCTGGTTCTCCTTCACCATCTCCTGCAACAAAATGATAAAAAGAAAAATATATTACCCGAAAGAACAAGTCTAAGTCTGTTCAGTATGTCGGCCTTATCCTGTCAAGTTTATAACAACCTGTATTAAGATCAGCCCGCTCTTTCTAATGTCTTCACAGAAACTTGTACTTGGCAATGTATAAATTATCTGAAACATTTAGTAATGTATGAAATATTGTTTAATATATACTTTGACTAGGTATTCTATACAAAACCGAATCCGCGGCAGGTAATGTGCGTAAAGGCGAGAGCGGGGAAGGGGTAGACGCGCAAGTAGGTAGTAAAGTCTATGCGAGTAGGCAGTAAGTACATCTTTGTTTCTCGCACATCTTTGTCTCTAAATGATATTTACAAACAGGCTCTAAAAAATGTGATTAGTCATCACCAAGTATTCCCAATTCTTCAGAATCCCTAACAGTAGATCCAGTTCAGACACAATATTAACCTCTAGAGGCTCAACATCTACCAAGTCCCGCAATCCAAAGTTCTGAGATCCATAATTAATGTTCATCAAATGTTCATTAGCTGTATTTACCGTTGTAATTAAATGGCATCAAAATGCAAGGCATAAAGTGACACAATTCGAATGTGAAATGAAAATCCAATTATTAGTAATAATAAATTGTGAATTATGCACTGAGATTAGGCTTAACCACCTTGAGCCAGAAGAGTGTGACGTTAAGAAAGCTGTTTTGTCTATTACCTCTAAAGCTGTAGGTAATGATAATATCTGCTCACAGATGTTAATACCTATCCTTGATGAACTGTTACCTGCGATCACTGATATCCTTAATTTCTCCCTGGTAACCTGTTCATTCCCTTCATCTTGGAAACGCGCAATTGTCATTCCTCTTCCCAAAACCTCTAACCCTACCTCATTCTCCGACTACCGTCCTATCTCCATTCTTCCTATCCTTTCCAAAGTTCTAGAAACCATCGCGCACAACCAGCTTTCCTCCTATCTGACAAGAAACAATCTGCTAAATCAGTTTCAATCTGGCTTTCGACCTGGTCACAGTACAGTAACGGCTCTTTTAAAAGTTACTGATGATATCAGGCTAGCTATCGACAACAAGAAATTGACTATTTTAACGCTACTAGATTTCAGCAGTGCGTTTAACTGTGTTAACTTCGATGTCCTGCTAGGTATACTCAGCTCTCTTAACGTATCTCCACTGGTTACAGAATGGTTCGATTCTTATCTTAGGGGTCGCCAGCAGTGCATACGGTCGGATGAGGTTACCTCGGAGTGGAGCCAACTATCTGCTGGTGTTCCTCAGGGTGGCGTCCTCTCCCCTCTCCTGTTTTCAATTTTTATTAATTCTATCTCTGAAGTACTTTCTTGCAACTACCATCTTTATGCAGACGATCTACAGCTATATCGACACTTTGTAGTATCTGAAATTGATACTGCAATTTCTCTAATAAATGAGGATATGGGTCATGTACAGAGATGGGCCGAATCTTATGGGCTCTTAGTGAACCCTACAAAATCTCAGGCAATTATAATCGGCAGCAGATATATGACTAACCTCCTGAACAAACCTACCATTATGCAAGTTTCCTATGACAATACTTCTATTGTATACGCTGAAACTGTGAAAAACCTTGGTGTTATTTTTGACTCCAACTTATCCTGGACTGCTCACGTCAATGAAGTTAGTAGAAGAGTTTTTGCTACGTTTTACTCCCTCAAGCGTCTCCAGCGATTTCTGCCCTTTAGGACTAAGGTCACTCTTGCACAAACCCTTCTATTGCCAATAATTGATTATGCGGATGTGTGTTTCCTAGATGCCAATGAAGAGTTGCTTAACAAACTAGAACGTCTCCAAAACCTGGGCATCCGGTTTATCTACGGATTGCGTAAGTTTGATCACGTGTCTCATTACAGGGAAAAGCTGAAATGGCTTTCTATTCGTCAGCGACGAAATTTCCACATTCTGTGCAGACTCTTTAACATCCTTTGGAGTCCTTCTACCCCTCCATATTTGCGTGAATGCTTTGACTCCCTTTTTTCCAAAGACAAACAGAACAGACCACACACAGTATCCCTTTTAAAAACTCCATGTCACAACACGGGTGCTTTTGGGAATTCGTTTACGGTGACATCCATCAAACTCTGGAACTCGCTACCGCACACGATTCGCGATTGTCAAACGATCAGCTTATTTAAGAAGAAACTCAAAGAGCACTATTTATGAATATTTTTATGTAAATATGTTTATGTTCTTATTTAAAACATAATATGTATTATGTAAGTACGTTTATGTAGGTATATGTCCATTTATATACACATTATTTAAGTATGTGTATTAAAGATTTGTAAATATTACTTTTATTATTATGTAATAAATATTATACTTATTTATTTAGCGAGTATGTTAAGGCTAGTTTTAAGTCGATATTGTTTCCAAATTTGTTTTCCTTTTTTTTAAATCATTTATGTGGGTATTTTTCTTTATGTGTGCACATAGGACTATGCACTTTTTTACCAACATGTCCATAGCACCTAGGTTTTGCTGTTAGAAATCTCTTTCAGAGATAAGCTCGCCTATAGCACATTTAATTTAAGACTACTTGTAAATATTAATAACTGTGTGCAATAAAGAATATGAATATGAATATGAATTTTAAGTTTCACATTAATTTTATTGTGATTTTACTATAGTTATAGAAAAGTTCGTTCCTTTTATTCAAGATTATTTAAATGCATAAATATTGATTATAAAAAAATATTATGAGTAAAAAGTAAGTTCCTAAGTAAAAACATATTTTTGAGTGTAATAATTATTCCTAATTCTACTGCAAAAAAGGTATGATATTACCCACCTTTTTATGATTATTTTTAATGAGTGCCCTAATTGTTAATATTGTTACGAGCTGGGGTTCGGGATAAATTAATTTTATACCAATTTTCACCAAAAACCACTAACTGTCTTTATTTGTAATCACACACACTATTATAACACAACTGAAACTAAATATCAACTGGAATTACTAACTGGAATCAATAAATTCACTGGACAGCTTAATGTGTCCGCACTATAATTTTAAAAATGTATCACCACTACTAACTAGAATCGTTACCGGGTTATATTCGCTCTATACAGTCGCACTTCACTAGTCACTACTAGAGTTGTCCTTTAGTTCACTAGAGTTTCCGCTTTGCCTCGTAGTTAACACTGAACTGACTGTCGACCGCTACCAGTCCCGGTTTTATACCGTACGCCGGCTTCGAGATCTGTCTAGAACCCCCTCGCACATTATGGAACGCATTTCAAGAACCCCAGCCTATATCCATTCGTTTCCATGCTTTCTCTCTCCCACTTCTTTCCAGTTCAAGTGACGCGATGTCGCTAGAACCCTCTCGCACATTATGGAACGCGCGTCACGCTTCACGTCAGCGTGTCAAGGACTCCAGTCTGTATCCGTCCCTTTCCAACCCGAATGCTTTCTCTCACTTCTTCGTCCGAGACATTTCGAGTTCAATGGCGGAAACTTCTCGCATTGTCCAGTTGTGACCTTCAGTCATCCGCGCTGAGATTATTTACGAACTTTCTTACGCGTTCCATGATGTGTGAGATTTTTGTTTCGTGCGCCGGTACTACGTAACAATATTAATAAGTTAATTTTGAGTATTTTATTTGTCCCTCATTTTAGAGGGAGGTACGAGTATATCACACTTCACATCACACTAATAATATAAATGCGAAAGGGTGTGTGGGTTTGTGTATGTGTATGTTTGTTACTCTTTCGCGCTGAAACGGCTGGACGGATTTGGATGAAATTTAGAATGGATATAGCTTATGCCGTAACTTAACACATAACCTACTTTTTATCCCGGAAAAAAGCATGTCGTTAAACTGATTAACACGCGGGCGGAGCCGCGGGCAAAAGCTAGTATTATAATAGTTGCTTTCGCACGAAATATGACTTAATTTTGTTAGCTACCGAGCTAATTAAATTGTTGCCGAACTAAGTAAGATTTAGTTAAAACATTGATAAATACAGACCAAAATTTATTTTTTATTGCTGCTGGACCAGTAGGTACTGTATACAATCCCTAGGAATTGTATACATTACCTAGGTAAAGCATGTAACGGACAATAATATTCATAATGTTTCATAGATTTCCTGGATGCCCCAAGTATTCTATACATTGCCTAGGTATTGTGTAAACAACTTATTTGAATGTTTTACAGTGGCATGGTACAGTGCCAGGTGATGTGGTTGTGTTCTGAATGGATAGTTGTTTCTTTGTCTTGGTGACAATGGATTTGATGTTGGGATTTTGTTTGTAACTTATCTGGACGTTGTGAGGTAGAAGGTCACGTTATTATAATATGACAGATAATATTTCAAGTATTATTTTTATTTGAATTCCAAATTATAAGGCAAATTTTAATCACCACGAAACGTCTCAAAAACAGTTACGTTCTTAGTCGATTATTTTTTAATTTTAGTGTTCTAACGAATTAATCGCTAAATATAAACGAATTAATTAGATTCAACATGAAAATATTAATGAGATAAATATAAGGTGACTTTTGTTTACAAAGCCAAATTCATACTGGAGACTCGCTTAGTGGTCAGGACCAAGGTTCATTGTCACTTTCTGTGAAATACTCAAACTAAAATTTAGACTTCCTATTCTAATAGAGTCGAGGTTGTTGTTGAACAAGTATAGAGGCCCAAAATTTTTTTTTCGTTAATCGCAAATGGTATTGGTCCTGACCACTTATCGAGTCTCCAGTATGAATTTGGCTATACGAGTATAAACGAAAGTCACCTTATATTATTAAATTATTGTAATGATCTGTTAATGAGCTCAGAACTCAGAGCCACAAAGCCAGGTGCATTTATAACGGTGTCTAGTAATTTCACTGGAAAATATAATCAAATTATTGTACCAAATACGTTATATACCACTTTCATAAACTTCTAAACTAACCATATGATAAAAACAGCATTGTTTCCTGTTTTTTAGGGTTCTGTACCTCAAGAGGAAAAAATGGAGCCCTTACAGGATCACTTTGATGTCCGTCCGTTTGTCTGTCTGTCTGTCTGTCAAGACCCTTTATCTCGGGAATGCGTAGAGATATCGAGTTAAAATTAAAACCATATAAGAGTATGTACTCAGATCTACAGTCCCTTAAAGTTGTGTAATAATCAAACTTTTAAGTTTACGTAAAAAAAGATACGGCCGTTTATGCCGCAAATAAACGTATTTTTCGCCATTCTCAAGTGAATCAAAATTTATAGGGTACTTTCCGTTGACCTAGAACTATGAAATTTGGCAAGTAAGGGTGTCTTTTCGAGGTTCAGCTCGAACATTTAAGCTAACATTTGATTACCAAAGTTGCATTTTCAATTATTTATAATTAAAATTAAACTGACGAAATATTTATACAACAGAACTGAAAATTATGTATACTGTGTTGGTTATTAAACTGAATACATTCAAAATATGTGACAAGAAACGTAACGCAAAGACGTTGACGCCGTTTTGTTGTCTGTATCTCATAGTTTTGTGACTGATGCAAGTTGAGTGATATCAGTGTAATGTCGTTGGTAGATCGTAGAATTAGGCAGATCATAAAGGATGAAAGCGAAAATCTTTCACCAAAAGCTATAAATAAGTGTGACGACGAGCGGAGCGAGGAGGAGCGTGTTAGGTTGCTTGTGATCATAAATTTAGGGAGCCAAGCCGTGTTTTTGACAGACGGGTTATTTTGGGAGCTAAAATGTGAGCAATCTTAACTTAAAAACAATACATTTCCGGTAGGGGGAGACTTCACGGGGGTAATACTCCCACCCCCCTCCTTGCCCTCCCCCCTCCCTAACTCTCAATGAAGGCGTTTGCCTGTAAAGTTTTAATCCCTTTCAATATCATCTCTATAAATATTATTTTGTTCCGCCAACTTGTCTATTATTATTTCAGGCAAGAGCAACAATTACGATTTTTTATTTCTAAATTTTGAAACGATACCCTTTTGTTTTTTTCATCAGGGGTTGGTTTTCGCAACATGCCCCCTGCCTCTTTAACTCCTCCCTACTTCATACTCTTTCAAGTCCTTCAGAAAAAGGTACATAAGCGGCAAATTAAATTAAATTGAAAGTTAAGTTTTCGTGAAAACACATCAATAAATAAAACTATAAAAGGGGAAAAAGGTTATTTCATACTTACTTCGTATGCATGAAAGATAATTTCTTGACGAGACGCTAGAGGCGAGTACTCCATTTTGTGTTAAATCAAAAAAACATCAATATAAATGACTTCGAACTAAATATATATTTTAATTAAATAATTAATGTTTAATCGCTATTAAAATCGTAACAAAAACAAACAACCATCTTCCCCTCGCACGCAGTCTACGCTTCGGTCTTTAAAACAGCTGACAACTGTGGGGTGACAGTACTGACAGTTGCAGTTGTCATGTCATGTCATGTCAAAGCAAAGACAATGGCCGGGTTCCGAATGGCGCTGACAGCACTAAAAGTACCATAAACTACTCACGTCACGCCGTACGGCCATCAGTGATTCGGAATGACGATAGACGTGATGTAATTTGTCGCGTTTAAAAACCTCGCATCGCTGCAGCGATGAACTCTGTAGCCACTGCAAAGAGTTATAAATTTCCGTAGATAGAGGATAGAATAGATGTGTCAATGGAATAATAATACAAGAATAGAAAGAGATGCAGTCATTTGAAATCACTTATGCGTAAGCGAGAGGCATCTTCAAATTTTGTCCCTTTCTTGCGTATACGATTTTGCTTGTTTGCCACAATTCTAGTTGTGGCAGACAAACTGTTGAACGAGAAATTCGAGTTGGACTTTTTGTGTTTCTGGGCTTTACGTGTTTAATACTTGTGTTTCTGTGAAGTGCCATGAAGTGAAACAATTGTCGCAAGATGGTGAATTACAGTATTTTAGGCTGCAAAAGCCGCAGTGAGCGAAAAGAGAGCAACATAACCTTTCATTCGCAAGTGCTCATTTTTTGTGATTACCTATATGTATAATGTTCAAAGTTATGGTAGCAAATGAAATGACAAGTTTACTATGCAACACGTCTTCTGGTTACCTTTCCACTGCTAATTTTCGAGTAATTTAGGAAAATGATTTGCTCGTTTTTCGTATTTATTTTACCCATTAAGTTGGGTAAATAATATACAGTCGTACATATTTCAAAAATATGAATAAATATATATTTAACTCTTCTTGAGCCTTCTTATTTTTTTGTGGCAATAAGTATGAAAGAAATAACTTTTATTATATTCAATATATTTCGGCCCACTGTATGGGACCGTCATCAGTCGAATAGAACATCATATTGACAAAAAAAAAGTAATAAAAAATTGTAAAAGTGACACTTGTTAAGAGATTTGTAAATTTTAACAAATAAGTTTCATTTATCGGATGATTTTTGTAGTGGTATTCCTAATGTTTTAATTACTGCTCTTCTTGCATAATATAACTAGCCTACTATCACCAACATATATTGTGCAAGAAGAGCAGTAATTAAAACATTCCTAATACTAAGTCTTATTATTTTTTTTTTTATTTTTGGTAAACCTATTTTGGAGATACGGGGAAGACATTAATTTTATATGGGATTTCAAAGATTTCTCTAAAGCTGTACAATTAAGTATAGCATTACTATCTATATATTTTTTCCTTCTTCCTTTTAATATCATTAATTTTACAAAAGATTTTAATACAGGATTCATTGACATTACAAACCATGGACCTAGGGTCTAGTATAAAATTTACCAAAAAGTGTCCTTAGTGAAGTGTCAAAATATTAAGAAACAAAACATTTCAATTTGAATCGTATGTTTATTAATGCACGGCTTAATTTTAATTGACGTGTGATTGACACCCTTTTTAATTTTCAATGGTTTTGACTCTCTTTTGGTTCGGACACTTTTGAACACAGACTCGATGTCCATTTAGTAGTACGTCAATGACAGGATTATTTTTTGGCTGATATATGAGTGATAAGATGATGTTGCAGAAGTCGGAAACTAACGGTGGTAATCGTTCACACAAACAACTTTAAATTAAGAAACTTTGAAGGATTTTTTTTAAATGAATGATCGTTGTTTTTTTGCCGAGTATTACTATCGGCAGCTTCCAGTGTCCGACTTATCATTTTAACATATATATAGGTATACTACTCAATAAACACTCACATCATCTTGACTTGTTTAATGGTAATAAACATCATTTTAAAAAATCTATTTTGTCGAACATTTTTAAATCAGCCTATGAATAGCATCATAACTTCTTTCGCTTTGTTATTTTTTTTTGTTAGGATTTTCTTTTATAATTGTATATATAATTAACCTATTAATATCTTTAATTTTTTTTTTTCGTTTCACTATATTTTATTACATAATCTCTGGCATAATAATTCTGTTTAAATATTTCATGTGCAAAATTTGTATTGAATTGTTTTAATATGTAATCATGATAATTTTGTAATTTAATAATGTATAATCTGCATCCATTTTGCATGCTGTGTCCGCCTATAATTGTCTAGACATATACCCTACAACTTATAACTCGCTAAACAATGTATGTATTTATGTACTAGATGTTGGTGGTCCAAATAAATAAATAATAATAATAATACTATATCTTTGTATTGTGACAATATTTTGAGCTATTTCTATTTTTCCAATTTTTTGCTCATTATTAATGTGGAGTTGACGTTATTTTTGTGCTAAGTCTTTCCTTTAAACCGTTCATAAATTATGAGGCTGTGACATTGTGTCATTTACTTTAGTAATCGTATATAGCAATGAAAAGTCTTCCTTCTAACTACATTCTTGCAACCGATGTAAACACATCAAATGTATAAATAACTTCGCCTGAAGATGTTTTAAACGAAACCGGTCGCTAACAGGAGAAATAAACACTTTGGAACTAGGACAAGTAAGACTTTTTATTGCTATAATGGAGTTCCATCAATCAAATCTTTTAATTATTTTAAGTCAGGATTCAGTAAATAAAGCAATTATTATTAAATTATGTTTTTTTTTCGGATCACATGTTTTGATCGTGGATTTTGTAGTTCTTAGTAATTTATGTTATCTTGTGACTAGTTGTGACTATAAACTAGCTTTTGGCCGCGTCGTTGCTCGAGGGGAAGTATCTTTCAATTAAACGAGACTTTTCGCTTTGTGGTTATTTTGTCAACATCTTTATAGCTTAAATGACCAGGGTCACAAAATCAAAATCAAAATATTTATTTTGTAAAATAGATACATAGAGTTTATTTTCTACAAGTCAAAGTTAATCTGTACAATATATATCTTTAGAATATAAAAAAATATATACTAATAAGGGAAATACGTACAAAAAATATTATATAAATATTATGTAAATAAATATATTTTTTACTTTACCAGTATTGGCCTTAAATTATTGTAGTTTTATTATATTTAAAACACAGTTACTAAAAAAATACAAAAATTAACGAAATATTTCGACTCCTTCAGTGGAGTCGTCATCAGTCGAATAAAATAAAATTAAATAAATGACATAAGAGTATTATACTTATTATACTTATGTCATTTATTTAATTTTATTTTATTCGACTGATGACGACTCCACTGAAGGAGTCGAAATATTTCGTTAATTTTTGTATTTTTTTAGTAACTGTGTTTTAAATATATAAATATTAAAAATATTAAGGTCACAATGATGATAATAAAGAAAACATAAAGTCTTCAGTCTTCGACAGTCTTCAGCTTTTCGGATATTTCATCAACACACCGTAAAGGCTACATTTTGACCAGAGCCACTACGATGATAATAAAGAAAACCGCATCCAAATCCGTAAAATACATTTAAAAATTTCGCTACAATATTCAATGACACACACGAATTTTTTAATACTTTAATATTAACATAAATACATTGACATAATGACGACTTAGGTACCTACGGTAGTACCATCTTAATTATAATGTGCATAGGAGACTTCGCCACTATTCTGCAAAGGTCGTATTTTTCTTAGTTTTCTATACAATCCATGACAGATATTGCGAGTCCAGTCGGTCGGCTATAGATTTCTATACGCATAGTAGGTACAGTATCTGAGGCAGATTTGTAATTTCATTTGTCAGAGATAAAATACATTTGGGGAGTTTAGGTTTCATGTTGGCAACCCAGAGTAACTATCTCCGTCTCAAACGTATACGCGAGTGACTCGTCTATCTTATTCTCTGTCTACGTAAATTTCACATGACTTTGACAAGCATCGAGCAGCGCAAATAATTTCCGCTGATCTCTGCAGCGCCTGAGCTGCAGCGTATAGGCCAGGGCTGCCAGACATGAATCGTCAGATTACCTGCAACGAGTCACAAAAATTCCCGCTTTTACCCACCTTCAAACACAAAATACCCGCAAAGACGGTATTTTTTTTTTTGGCCATAAAATAAAACCAATTTTTTGTACCTAATCGACACATATAATTTTGAAACTTAATGAAATATTTAATCATTTTGCCTAAGCTAACTTATTTACCTACCACAGTTTTGTTTTTAGCATTCAGCATTAGGTTGAAATGTCATAATCACTTTTTTTCGTCTTTTTTAGCCAGTTTTCATCATTTTTATAATTTAAAATCGAACAAAACTCTGACTCGCCAAGGTGATTAGCTCAACCTATAAAACAGACGTTTTTTTGATAGACTTTCTACTAATCACAGCAATGGATTTTATCAGTACGACGCGTAATGGAGAAAAATAAAATGACCAATAGCTACAATACATACCATCAATACATTCAATAAAGCCGATTTTGAAGGCTTTGGTTTTAGTTTGACATACATAAAATTATACTTAAGTATGGTCACAGATAATATAATACTATGATTAAAACGAAGAGCCATTTTCAAGGCACCATTTTATAAACGTCAAACTAAAATTTTAGTTTGACAGCCATAATTTACTCAACTTAGTGATTTTAACTTGTTTTTGTAATTTCAAGGCACATTTTAGAGTTTTCATTTGATTGAATTTAAAAAAATTGTTTGATGTAAGAGCGTTTATAAGACTTGCTAATTTTAGTTGGTGTGCCCTTCAGAATAGCAAAATATAGTGCTGTCACTTAAAATTACGTTTTTTAGTAAGTTTCTTAGCTTAAAATTAAAATCTTTGAAATCAGATTTATTGCCTGCAGTAACAGCGTATGCATTTTGGAGGTGAATCCCTCACTATAGACACTATAAATTGTTTCATATTCTAGAAATACCGGCATTGACTTAACTTCCAAACAACCAATATTTTTTTGAATTAAAATTGTCTCAAGGCAATAAATACCCGCCAAATTACACGCCTTCTCTATTTATCGTCAAATTACCCGCAATGCAGGTAATTACCCGCCAATTGTCAGCGCTGGTATAGGCTATCTGACATTTTGACGTATGGCCGTTTAACACAAATCCATCGCTGCAACCGTTGCACAACTCATCGCTGCAGCGATGCAAAAACTGTTTGTGTCAAAGTGAGAGCAGCAGCGCATTCCGTTTTGGTCGCATAAAAACAAAGGCATTTTTTTCAAGGACATCATCGGATGTCTGTGTTTTTTTTGGTTCGACTGTTTCTCTTAATGTTTCACTTTTTTTCGTAAGCAATTTTATTTTTGTTTGTGGTTTTGACATATTTTGACAGAGAATGTTTAGCAGTTTTGAGTTTTTGAGTGACGACAGTACTAGGTTTATGTGGTTACGCTACTGTCATTCATAGATAGTTATCATATTAAGATATCGGCACGCATTTTGGTACTGAAGTTCAATCTTCGGTAAAATCCTTGTCACGACAATTTTTTATGATTGATAATCGTAATTTCTGTTTTTTTATCCTTTTTAAATCTAATTATATTGAATACAATTATTTTAGGTTATGTTTTTAGATACCTACGCAAAAATAAATACAGACCGTTCATCATAACTTGTCCCTTGCCGTCATATTGGCATCACTGCTTGTCAAGCTATTGCTGTCATGTTGTTGTCAGTTAGATTTTTCCAAATTATTTGATATAATTATGTATCGTTATTGACAAAGCCGTTGAACAATAGTTATTCTTTATTCTTTATTCTTTATTGTACACTAAAAACTTATTTTTAAATAAAACTAAACAAATAAACATGTACAAAAGCAAAAGAGATTGTGTTAAAGGTACGCCTTTTGTGAATGAGAAAAGGCAAACAAGCACCGTTGATTCCTCTCGATCAGGTTCGATCTCATGTCACTGCCATGACGGGTTAGTAAAATAGGGATTCCAGCTTTAAACATAAAGCCAATTTTATGGGCAAATAATAATTACCTATTCACTTGACTGTTGCAGGCATATCAAAAAAATAGTTCAGATTAAGTCACTGGAAAAAATCATCAAAAACGCAAAAAAGGGGAGCTCGACGATTTAGAACAAACTCCGTTGAGCTAGAATATGAAATTTCGCTTTACTTAAACAACTAGTTTCGCCTTATGGCATCATCAAGATAAAATAAATTAATAACTATAACATCAGCATTTTGTACCCTAGGCAATGCAAATAGAGACCTGTTCTATTCTATCCTACAAATAATTTATAATTTTGATTTTTTCATTCTGTACATTTTATTTTCGATAAAGAGTAGTCTGATTAATATGTAAAAATACGCAGTTAAGTAAATATTATGAATGTGTAGTGAGGTGAATGCTACGTGAGCCATTGGCAACATTATATGCAGTGCTACCATTTCCTAAGCCAGGGGACTTTATATAGTGAATGATCTGTAGTCCAAAAAATATGTTTTTGCCCGTGGTTGTGTTTATGCCGTTAAGTAGTGAAACAAACGTCAAAATTGTGAACATGTTTAAGGGAGCCAAAAAATGCCTCAATAGGTTTTGCCCACGGCTTCGCATGAGTAGAAAATGTTGCCACGTCTGAGGCTCATAAAAAAAAAGTGTAGACAAGTATGCCTTGGTAGGTATACCGATTTATACTTGCGTACTAGGTATTGGTATATGTAGCTGCCTAGTACTACTCAATTTAAAATATTGGTGTGGAATATGAAACAATAACAATGAAATAAAATAACGCAATGAGAATCCATAATATTTATTTTTCTGTTTATAATGATCACTTGCCCGTTTTTATGTCATCTCTAGTTATTATCACCATATTGTGACGTTCCATGGGTAAAGGGTGGTATGGAATTATGCGTACCCCTGTAATCAGCATGTTATAAGAATAAGCTATCGATATAAAGAATTATCAACTTCCTCTAATGTATAATTATGGAGACATAGATTTTTGAAAATGGTCTAAAAAATTTTACACTTTCACGAAACAGCTTATTAAAGTTTTGTGACACAAAAAACTATGTTATCGTTGGAAGTTACATAGTCGACGATGGTTAAAGCTATTATCACACACTACAACCTGGACCAGACGAGAGTATCCCTTCAACCACCCGCATCGGGCTGGCCTGGATGACAATGTCCCTTCGACCAGCTATCCTCACACACTACAGCCTGGACCAAACGAGAGTATCCCTTCAACCACCCACATCGGGCTGGCCCGGATGACAATGTCCCTTCGACCAGCTACATACACAACATAGCCTGGACCGGACGAGTGTATCCCTTCAACCAGCCGCATTGGACTGACCCGGATGACACTGTCCCTTCGACCAGTTATCCTCACGCTACACACACAACATCATATATGCAACTATTGCAACTACAGACATACACAACAAAATAACACATCTAACAACATTACATACAAAACAACATAATATACAACTTAGGTACACATTTTCAATTGGTTCTACTCTACCACATATAAGGTATAAGGTATACCTACCTTAATTTTATGAAAACTCTTGCTCTTCAACTTCAAACTGCACGTCTTTTGTGTCGGAGTCGGAGCAAACACTAAGAGATTTCAACCCAGCAGCAGTTAGGGTGTCTGAATTAGCGTTGATTTCACAGGTGTTTGTTTGCATACAGCAAGACAACCAGTGGCGTAGCTAGGTGGACAAGAGCCCTGGTGCATAGAGAAAGAATCGGGCCCTCAGCCCCTCTTTCCACGTAACTTGTGTTGGCCCTCAAAATTAGTGCACCAGGGCCCCCTGAGCTCCAGGGCCCTGGTGCACTGCACCACCCGGCCCTACGATAGCTACGCCACTGAAGACAACTCGGCACCATTCGACGTAATCACCCTTAAATCCCCGGTCCAAAATATCACGACGGATCGTAATGGAATTCAATAGGTAATTATCCGGAAAAATAAAGAATAATACTTCTTAAATAAGTCGCCGATAAAACCAACTTATTTGCCGGCTAGCTGTCAAAGCAACAACTGTAATTTGTGCTACGGCCTATTTTATTGTAAATCAAGTGAAACAACAACTATTTTGCTAACAAAAACATACCAAAGTGATAGTTATAATTTGTGACAATAGAATTACATAAAATAAGTGGCAATAAACAGTGAAAACCGACATAAAAGTGCAAAAACTACTCTGAAACATCCATAAATATACATATAACTAGCTAACAACGATCAACAGCACTTCCGGCATTTGACACTTCATCAGTCAAATCCCTAAGAGTTGCCCTAAACAAAAAACTACCATAGATAGAAAAGGGATTGCCATCTAAAAACCAGTGTTGCAAGTATTCAAATTATTCTACCAAATAGTAGTATATCTCAGGGTTATGGAAAAACAATTGGAGCGTTTGTTTGAAAAAATGGAGAAAATGGATTCGAAGATGAATGAGATGAAAGAAGAATTTAAATTGCAAATAAATGCCCAAACAGAAAAAATTGCCGCTGAATGGGCATCAACTATAGATAGGACAATAAAACCCCTGTTGGAAGAGAGCAAAGTAATAAAAAACGAAGTATCGACTCTTAATGCCAAAATGCGAGCTGTAGAGAAAGAATCAAGGAAAAATAATCTCATTCTACATGGAATCGAAGAAACTGAAAAAAACTACCTGGAACTTCAAATAATTGTTCTGAAAACATTTAATACTGTGAGCACACAAGTGGGATCGGAAGAATTTGATAAATGGGAATTGAACGACGTCTACAGACTGGGGAAAAAACAAGATAAGAAATGCAGACCTTTATTAGTAAAGCTCACCCTCGCGTGGAGACGATTGGAACTTTTGAAAAACAACAAAAGCTTCCCCACAGGGTCCTATGTAACAGAAGACTATCCAAAGGATGTCCTCAAAATCAGGGAAGAACTTAAAACAAAATTGAAAGAGGAAATTAAAAAGGGAAACTCGGCAAAGATCCGCTACGACAGACTTATTATCAAAGGAAAATCCGATCCCAACAACACAACTGAGAAGAGAAAACGGTCACCATCTAAACCACCATCTACTCAAGATCTTCCCAAAGTCGAAACAACAACGAAGGCTCCAAACAAAATCAATAAAACAAATGCATACAACTTCATGGTTCGTCCCAGAACTAACTCACTACCTGGCACAAACAAACAATAGCAACAAAATAAAGGCCCCCGGAGAAGCAATAAGGCAAACAAAACAGCAACAAACAACCATTCCCCAAGCCGACGAGCGGTCACCGTGGGGAATTATGACCGCCACCCTCCAGCAACAGCATCACCAAAAATAAAAATACAACAAATTATGAGACATTCAAAATCGATACTAAAACTCAGACAATCACAACAACAATCAACAGATGAGCAAATAAATCATAACGAATGTCTAAAACAAAAAGAGGAACAAATAAATCGACAGCAGTACCCTAAACAAAACAATACTCTCAAAATTTGCACCTACAATGTGAGATCTTTATCATCATCAGAAAGATATTTAGAACTAACAAATGCTTTACAAAACATAAACCATGACATAGTAGGACTAAGCGAAGTTAGAAAAATGGGCTGTGACATAGAGGAATACAAAGACTATATCCTGTGCTACATTGGACAAACAAAAGGTCTATATGGAGTAGGATTTCTAATAAAAAAGAAATGGAAAGATACAATAACTAAATTCACAGGAATATCGGAAAGGGTAGCACTGCTGCAACTGAAAATAGAAAACCTAGATCTTTCAATAATTCAGGCATATGCACCCACCGAAAGTGCAAGTGAAGAAGAAATCCAAAAATTCTATGAGGACATCAAAGAAGCACATTCCGTAGCAGGTGACAAAGTAATCGTCATAGGTGACTTCAACGCAAAGATAGGTCATCCCAAAGATGAAGAAAATCTTTTGATGGGCAAATACGGTTATGGGAAACGTAACAAAAGAGGCGAAAGACTTTTAGACTATGCTCTAGAACACAAACTTTCAATAATGAATACTTTTTTCAAAAAAAGACCTAACAGAAAATGGACTTGGATGTCACCAGACAAAAATACTAAAAACGAAATCGACTTTATACTGACGAATGACCCGAAAAGGATAACAAATTATGAAGTCCTGAACAATGTGATGTTTTCTTCCGACCACAGACCACTGAGAGCAACATTTAACTTAAACCATATTGTCAAAAGTAGAAAGAACTTCAACACAATACCTAAAACACCAAAAACAGACGAGCAAGTCCAAAAATATCTTATACACTTAAAAACTAGTCTAGAAACAAGAGCAGTACAATCAAGTGTTCAGGATTACTACAACCACATAGAGAAGTCCATACTAAACAGTCTTAAATATGCTAGCGAGACCTATAATAGAAAAGAGCACAAAATCTTTAGCGAAAACACATTGCAACTAATCAAGCAGCGTACTGAACTAATGTTTGCAGAGAATAAAAGTAAAGAACAGAAGAAAAAATTAAGTAATCTATTTAAAGAAACAAAGAAATCTATAAGGAAAGATTATAGTATGCACAGACAGGAAGTAATAACACGAAACCTGACGAAATTCAGAAGCACAAAAAGGGCCTTAAAAGAACTAAATCTAAATAATAAATGGATACTAAAACTCGAAAATAACAAAGAAGAAACAAAGTCAAGACAAGATGTAATAAATCATGCAACAAATTTCTATAAAGAGCTATACAGGAGAAAAAATTCTGACGACACAGCGGAAGAAACAGATGAAAACATGCTACTCAACACACACAAAACAGTCGAGCCGATTGAAGAGAAAGAAGTATACGAGCATATAAGAAAACTTAAAGCAGAAAAAAGTCCAGGCCCAGACAACCTAACCAACGAAGCCTTAAAACTAGGTGCACCAGTTTTACTCTACCATCTCACGCAACTATTCAATATGATACTAGACTCAGAGACAGTACCAAACCAATGGTGTACATCCGACATCACCCTGATCTATAAAAAAGGGAACCCATTGGACATAGGAAACTACAGGCCAATTAGTTTACTGGCAAGCACCTATAAACTCTTTTCCTCAATTATATTAACAAGGATATCTAAAACGATTGATAAATCCCAGCAAATAGAGCAAGCTGGCTTTCGGGCAGGTTTTAGCACAACTGACCACATTCATACACTGGAACGAGTAGTTGAAAAATATAAAGAGTACAATAGAACTATATATGTGGGCTTTATTGATTATAGTAAAGCGTTCGACAGCCTAAGCCACATTGCAATCTGGGACGCACTTAGAAAAACCAGCATCAATCAAAAATATATCAACATCATAAAAAATATATATGCAAATAGCACCAGCAGAGTCAGACTAGAGTCCCGAGGAGACCAAGTAAGAGTAGAGCGTGGGGTACGACAAGGCGACCCTCTATCGCCGAAAATCTTTATTGCTGTCCTAGAATGCATATTTCAGAAGCTACACTGGGAAAAGAAGGGTATAAGACTAGACGGTAATTACCTCAATCATCTCAGATTCGCAGACGATATAGCTGTCATAGCAGAATCTGCCAAAGAACTAGAAGACATGATAAGCCAGCTGGACGAAGTCAGCATGGAAGTGGGGTTACACATGAACGCCAGTAAAACTAAAGTTATGACAAACAACCATCAAGTCCCAATTACCATCAATGGCAAAACTATAGACTATGTTGATCACTACATCTACTTGGGTAAACAGATATCGTTCAAAAACACAAATAACGAAGAAGAAGTAGAAAGACGAACTAACATAACATGGAAAAAATTCTGGTCTTTTAAAGAAATTCTTAAAGGAAATTACAACATCAACTTGAAAAACGTTGTGATGGATTCGTGCCTCTTACCGAGTCTTCTCTACGGATGTCAAACATGGACCCTCACTGACAAAATTAAACAAAAAATAAGAACTACGCAAAGAGCCATGGAAAGAAGCATGCTGAAAATAAAGAGAATACAAAAAATCAGAAGCATAGATATACGAGACAAAACCAAAATAAAAGATGCACTAACTCAAACCCTTAACCTAAAATGGCGATGGGCAGGACACTTAGCTCGTTATAAGGACAAAAGGTGGACAGTACTCGCAACAAAATGGAAGGGCCCAATTGGGAAAAGAAAAGTCGGCAGACCCTATAAGAGATGGGCAGATGATATAGTGGAGACGGCTGGAAAGGACTGGTTGAAAAAGGCGGAAGACAGGGAGACATGGAACAAGCTGGAGGAGGCCTACACCCAGAGAGGGGTCCAAATCTGCAGAAACTAACACTACTAATTACTAAAATAAGAAAATTACTAACAATATTAACAAATACAAGTTGCAAAAATTGTACTAACACTTAAAAATTTTGGAATAATAAAGGCTTTTTTATTTTTATTTTTTTTATTTTATTATTTATAAAACCAACTTTAAACCAGCACTTCGTTAACATTACCAAAGCACAGTCCAGAACACTTAACCGTGACACTATACCTTACAAGGCAGTATTTGACAAAACGACTCACCAATATTCTTCAGTTGCTTACGTGGATTTTTCATAGAAAAGACGCCAACGCGCTGCTCGCTCGTGTTACGCCGGTGTCACCATTTTGTTATCTGCTACTGCTCAGGCACCGGATTATGACACGGCCATCCTGCATGAACACACATCCTCGTGCAGGCAGGCCTAACATGGTTGCCACTTAAACACCCTTTGACAGTAAATTCCATCATGGCGGCCGTATAACACCTCATTTCCTTAAGGTTAACATGGCAACTCAATATTTTAATGCTTTGACAGGAGTTAAGGAAATACAACTGTTATGTTTTTTATTTTATTTTTTATCCATAGTTTTTAACATGGGTGACCATTTTAAACACCTTTTGACGTTTGTATAAGATTATTTTGTGTAGTAATTTCCATCATGGCAGCCGTTTAGCACCTCATTTCCAAGGCTAACAGGGCACCTCAATATTTTAATGATTGGCCAGGAGTTAGGGAAATACCATGCGTGATCTTTTTTTTTTTTAATTTTTGTGGTCATTTTAAACACCCTATGATACTTGATTAAGAATATTTGGTCTTCGACCTATTGAGATGGAGATAAAGGTAGTTTCATGAGTTTTGATTGTAATTGTAGGTTATTTGGGATACAAATGATCGTTTTCTGACTTTTTCCATAAAAAAGGTAGTTTGATAACTAGCCTCTTTATAAAGTATGCTTTAGGAGGGTTTTCCTAGGTTTACGTGTTATGGAGTATTTAAAGACAGTTGTGGTGTAATCCGGTATGTAATTAGCCACTATTCACAGTTAACAATAGATTATTTTACAAAAAGCTTTCCCGGCTCGTTACCTCTCAGAAGCTATCTCGGATCTCCCCGAGCGGGCGCGCGGGGTGAGGTAAATCATGTTCATCGAACACGTGAGGCAATCGTGTTCATAAATCATTCTACACTCGGTGAGCGGCAGCGGGCCGGTAACAGACCGCGCGTAGTGCGTGGTGGAAGTTTTGCATCCCTGGCTACAATACACAATACTTATAATAACTTGTTAACAAGCTTGAGTGCCTTCAGAACTTGTGCATACGTTTCATCTTCGGCCTTCGTAAATATGACCATGTCTCTCAATTTCGCACACAGCTAAAATGGCTCCCTATTCGTTTTCGTAGAAATATTCATGTCCTTTCTCTTCTCTTCACTGTTCTTAACAGTGCTTCTGCACCCTTTTATCTACGGGAACGTTTTAGTTTCTTTTCTGATGGAGGCCGGTTGCAACGTCCTGTCAACCAAAAAAAATTATCTGTACCCACACATAGAACTGGTTTTTACTCCGACTCCTTTTCTGTGCATGCTGCTCGACTATGGAATCGTCTATCTGAATCCGTCAAAAACTGTCGTACTTTAAACACATTCAAAATTAAACTAAAAGATCACTACTATAATGAACTACACCCCTGTTTCATCCAATGTCTATTCATGTTATATCTTATCCAAAATTATCATTGATTTATTATGTCTGCGTATATTTATGTATTTATATAAGTAAGTTTATTCTATATAATTTCTTTTGTGTATGTTCATGTATCAGTTTATTATAGCGGTAGGAATCACTTATGTTATCTACTCACGTATTTTACTTTATTATCATTCTCTCTTTTTTCGTTTGCACGCTCCATTTTTATGTTTTATTCCTTATCTACTATTTCACCCAAAGGTTGCCTGCAAGATATTGCTGTTAGCAATAAGTGCCGCCTTTGTACTCTATGAAATATTTTTAATATCCTTCTTCATGTTTTCGTGTAAATGTACATAAAGTGTAATAAATAAATAAATAAATAAATAAACAATAATTTTAAAAAAATGAACATCATAGGGTAAAACTCATGAATTTTCCGTCTTATGACACCCAAGTCAAATTCGTCAACTTCAATCTTCCGCCGTTTTTTCCCGGGAGTAGAAATTTTAGTTCCGGTTGCATCAGCCTGTTGTTTTTCTTTAACTAATTTACGCACGAAGCGCTCACCAACACCTGTAAAATAAATCATACTTAAATTCTATGATAAAAAATAAAAATTAACAATGGGGTTCAGGGAAGTTCATATTACAATATCTGGCAACACTAACCTGTGG
Organism: Ypsolopha scabrella; assembly: GCA_910592155.1. NCBI lineage: Eukaryota > Metazoa > Arthropoda > Insecta > Lepidoptera > Ypsolophidae > Ypsolopha > Ypsolopha scabrella. The sequence goes on along the minus strand of OU342978.1, from coordinate 26,424,714 downwards.
CAGCCGCTACTTGATCATACAGTTTTTGAAATGGTATTATTGGGGCTTGGAGACGTTTTTCTTCCTCCATAAAGGCCAACACTTTTAAAATAATGTTTCTCGCGTCCCTTCGCAAAGCTTTCGGCATTATTTCTGACCCTTTTATCACCAAACAAGGAAAAAATACCACGACGTCGCTCTCAGCTTTACAATGACACACAGACATTCACAGAGTGACATATTCAAGATGGCGTCTCTTAGTTCCTGTTTTCGCCACCGGTTCAGATAAGTTTGTAGCGCTGTAAGATAAGCGGCAACCATGTTAGGCCTGCTGCAGGTATTTACTGCTGTCAGTGATGAGCGGGCGATCATGACATCTCTTTTGCACGCATTGATTTTGTATGTGCTATCTTGCTGTCAGTGATGAGCGGGCGATCAAACTGAACGTGGCCCTAAATTATGAATTGATACGCGTTCAGTTTGATCGTCCGCCGACGCCCGGCGATCATGCCATCTCTTTTGCACGCGTTGGTTTTGCTTAAGCTATCCTGCTGTCAGTGATTAGCGGGTGATCAAACTGAATGCGGCCCTGCATATCGCTCCAAAATCAGAAGAAAGAAAATACGAGATTATTTTTGAATATAAATAAACAAAAACGAATACTTACATAATTCATCGCTTGGTTTTATAAATGGGTAAATGAGCATGTCGAAGTGGATTGGTTACGCGGTGTCGGTGAACTGCGGCTCGCCGCTGGGCTGCTACCAGGGCACCATCCTCGAAGCGGACGGCAGCACCATCACCCTCACCAAAGCTTTCAGGAATGGGTTCCCGTATCCGAAGTCTCAAGTCACCCTCAAGTGAGTGGACCGTTACCTAGTTTCCTGGAGACTACCTACAATGTGTATCTAACAATGGTAAACAATGTTTGTTGGTTATGTGGTACAGTAAGCAGCTGTTTGTTTGTCCATCAGTGCGGCTGACATCAAAGAGCTGAAGATCATCGAAGCGCAGGGCGAGGGGGACGCGCGCACACGCACACAGACACATAGCACAGTCGCTCTCTCAAAGAGCAACAAGAAATGCCAGCGTGCTACCGTCTGTGAGAACCTCCAAGCGAACCCTTCCAACTCAGGTAACACTTCATACTTACTGCAGAGTTCATTTATTAAATGTATTCAAAATTTTCAATTCCTTGCCCTGACTGTCCATGATCGTGAGTATTATGCACTTCCCCCTGGAGAAGGGAAGATAGAGCCTGTTGCGATTCCTGCCTTATCGTTGCGTTCCAATATCTTGTCTCCTTGAAGCACTGTATCCGCTAAGGACCACCACATAAAATATGGGATTTGAAATGGGAAGAAGATTAGGAACAAGTGAACTGTGAGACTGAACTCGTGTTTCAGGCCGCAGCACAAGCCTTACCCCTGGTGCCCGATAATCTTACTGAGCGATTTTGAACTTCAGTAGTTGTCAGAAAGTCTACATTAGAACTCTCGCTTCATGGTGGCACGCAAAATTAGTGAATTTTCAAGATTTTCGTGGATTTTATGAGTATTTGATTTAGGAGTTTTCTCACCTGACATTGGAAAATAATCCATGTTTTCTTGTTATAGCAGTAATTTCAGACAAAACTCAAGCCGTTTCGGCATAAAACGAAATAATAACTTAAAAAGGCATTATTTTCAAAAATAAAATCTATCGAGCGAAATGTGTACAATTAGGTTACCGACTACAGGTGGTAGAGCTAATGCCGGGCTCGACTGTGGAGGTACCACCATCTTACTCGGAAATCCTCCCAAAGTTATTCGGGGGAGAGTAAGAGAACAGCTCTCAGGCAAAAAAACCAGGCAGCCCACCATTGCCTGGGACCGATGGATGGCGGTATATCCATCCCCAATTGCCGGGCCTTATATAAATCAGACTGGTGACGGGCAGCGGCGTCACTGGTGCAAGGGTTTCGGCACCGCGCTCACCAACCCGCCTGCCCAGCGTGTGTGAGTATGGGCATTTCTTCCAGGAGGACCGCCAACAGTGGCGAAATCCTGGAAAGGCCTATGTCCAGCAGTGGACGAAACAGGCTGATGGATGGATGGAGGTAACCGACTTGACAAAGGTCTGAAAAAACATGTGTTTAAGTTTTACATTGATCAGATGAGTAGTTGACTCAGCATATTAAAACAAAAACCGTTGAAAGACCCAATACAAGTCCTTAATATGGAATTGTTCTTATTTTAAAAGTTTGTGTTTTTTTTATTGTAATAGTGAGATTTCCAAGAGGCACACTGAACTAAGAGATATTCTATAAGAACAGAAAGATACTCACAAATTACTATTCTTAGTAAAGAGTATTGATTGAATAGTGAGATTAACTACAAGTAGGTAAATGGTTCCATAAATGGTGATGTTATTGTATTGTAATGAAATTTAATTTCAATTGTTAAGTGTTGTGAATTAAAGACATGTTTTTATTCACCTTTGTAATGTTTTTGTAAATTTCAAAGAACTCCCACTAAAATCTCAAAGTGAACTCCCAATAGAATTTATTTCTTCTCGTCCCAATGGTGATGATGAATGAGTGATATATTGTTGGAAAGTAGGGTTTGAAATTATCAAGATAAATATACCCTCTGATTATTATCGCGATAATTATATTTATTTATATATCAAGGAAAACTATAGGCTGTCCGAGATATCATGATATGGGTGGCAGTTCAATCAGGTGGCAGGTCTATCGAATCGATTTTTTTTATTTGATTGATCTTAGATTATCCAAACTATGTTTTGTTAATTACTAAATTAGTTAAATTAAACAAACCAATAACTCCAGAGCTTGAAAGTTCAAAGATTTTTTTTTGTTTTTCTCGGAATTTCACCAATAACAAAACAAAAAATCAACAAAAACTGTAACAAACATCAAAACAAATAGCATGTAAAGCAACCGCAATGAAAACACAAACAGCATACAAGATGTACTCATACTGACGCGATCCTATATGATGGCTGCACAGATTCATTGTTATATTTTCGATTATGTAGTGTCCGTACCTGTGGGTTAGCGTTCCGATCCACGCATCACGTAGCAAAAAGACATCATTATTTACTGAATCTTTTCTTCGTTAAATTTAACGAATACACTGAGATTTATTTACATTATTTCTAAAACCTATTATTTTCTTTTGTGCCTGGGTGTATGTAGTATGGTGTGAGTAGTATAGGTGAAACGGAAAATTACGAACTGTCACCCATATCATGATATCTCGGACAACCTTTAAAGGGCAATGCCTAGTCTAGTATGAAGAGAAGCTGTATTGCTGAATACAGTACCTACAAGTGAACTGACAGTCAACATATCTAATAAAAGTCAGCTCCTGACTGATAGTAGGTAAAAAAAGAAACCAAAAAAAATTAAGGCAAACTTACAGCACAAGGTGACTAAAAATTTCAACAGAGTAACTCTAATACTGCCAATTACAATGATAATTATCAAACTAATATAAGCCTAGCAATCCTCATTACATCATATTTACAAAATGTCTCTAATTTCAGTGTGCCTAATGGCATAGGCCTCTTCCAACGATTTCCACTGTTGTCTATCTTGGGTAACCCTCCTCCAGTAGGGACCTGCTGTTAATTTGAGTTCATCTTCCCATCTAGTGTGCTGTCTTCCTTGGCTTCGTTTTCCATCTCGTGGATACCAGTTGGTTATTTTTTTGCTCCACTTTCCTTGTGTATCGCGCATCATATGGCCTGTCCATCTCCACTTTTGACGGTCTATTTTGGTTAGGATATCTGTTAGTTTCGTCTTTGCCCTTATATGGATTTTCTCACTCTGTATTGTCTTTTTATGCCTATTATACTTCTCTCCATTGCTCTTTGTCTCTCAATAATTTAGTGAGTGCCTATGTTTCACAGCCATAGATGATACAAGGGAGTATGCTTGTATTGAATGCCTTTCTCTTTATTGACATGCCCAGGTCTATGGATTTCATTATTTCTTTAAGAGACCAGTATTTTTTCCACCCTTTTGCTATCCTCAAGTTTATTTCTTTTAAAGTTTGGTCTTTTGGAGAGATAAGTTGGCCCAAGTACATACCTATATATTCCTTGACATAAACTAGTGGTTTATCCTGTATTTTGATGTCTACTTTTATGGAGTTAGTCATTACCTTGGTCTTGCTTGCGTTCATATTTAGTCCAACTTTTATGCTTTCTTTATTTATACTTTGAATCATAGCTTACAATTTTACAGGGTTCTCTTCAAATAGTACAAGATCATCGGCGAATCTTAGCTGATTTAATTTCGAGCCAAAATCGCTTCCCAAAGGTTCTAACTGGATTCTGGCTTTGCTGTTCCCATAGATGGTTTTGATAATATTTACATATTTTTTTGGTATTCCTTGTTGTTCTAGGGTTTCCCATATATATTTATGGCTTAAGCTATCAAGGCATTGTCATAGTCAATGAAGGTGATATAGAGTACTTTATTATATTCTTTATATTTTTTGAGTATTTGTTTTAGAGTATAGATATGGTTGATAGTTGAGAATCCTTTTCTGAAACCTGCTTGTTCCAGTGGTTGCTGGTCGTCCAGTTTAGAGCTAATCCTGTCTAGAATAATCGTTCCAAAAATTTTATATACATTAGACATCAGGCTTATTGGTATATAGTTTTCAATGTCGCTCTTGTCACCTTTTTCGTGTATCAAGATTATATGAGACTCCGCCCATTGTTTTGGGATGTGTCCAGTTTTTAGAATATCATTGAATATCTTTGTAAGTATGGGAATCAACTCTTCCATTGTCCCCTTCATCAACTCGTTTGTGATCTTATTGGGGCCTGGTGATTCATCCATCTTTTGGCTTTTGATCGCTTTCCTTACCTCGCATGGTAGGATTTCAGCAATAGGTTCTTCAGTTCTTTCGAAAGTTGGTTGAGCATGTGGACTAGTGTGTTTTTTTCCTGGATTTGGGTTTGTTCTTGAATAAAGCTGGCTGCAGAACTGTGTGGCAAGGTCTTTTATTTTTTTCCTCTCCGTGATTGATTTTTGTTTTCTTTTAAGTTTCGGTATCCATGTTTTTTGTTAACATGGATAACGAAACTGGTATTACCTATTAACATTTATTTAGAAGCAAGTACCTAGTTGAGTAAATAAATTATACACATTTTACAATCAAGGTAATCCTGATTTTCTGTTTATAATTTCGTGAATATAAACTTGTAAACCAAAATACGAGAAGTCAATCAACTACATACTACTTAGATAAAGGATGGTGCGCAAAATACACCTAGCTCAGCCATACAATACCTAAATGTCACTCGAACGCCTAACAATAGTAAGCATTTTTCTTTATCCTGGAGGTCATGAGATAAAACTGTTTACGTACGTAAACTAAATGAAATATTTTACTAGTAACATTTATTATTTTCTATTAATAAGGTGGTTAGGATGACTGTTATGACTCATTGAGCCACAGTCAGACTCGCGTTTTCTCCGTCGTTGAAGCACCCGTAGCATGTTGACGCGCCACTTCGTTTGTTACGCGTTTCATCGCGCACGTGTCGCGCATAATCTCTTATTTTGGTTCGATGTGCCCGATAAAATGAGTGAGAAACGAAGTCACGTGTCATCATACTACGGGCGCAGGTAGTTTATTCGTTTTATCGCACACAATCTCTTATTTTGGTTCGATGTGCCCGATAAAATGGGTGAGAAACGAAGTCACGCGTCATCATACTACGGGCGCAGGTAGTTTATTCGTTTTATCGCACACAATCGCTTGTTTTAGTTCGATGTGCCCGATACAATCAGTGAGAAACGAAGTTACACGTCATTATACTACAGGCGCAGGTAGTTTATTCGTTTTATCGCGCACAATCGCTTATTTTGGTTCGATCTGCCCGATAAAATTAGTGAGAAACAAAGTCACCCGCGTCATCATACTACGGGCGCAGGTAGTTTATTCGTTTTATCGCACACAATCGCTTGTTTTGGTTCGATGTGCCCGATAAAATCAGTGAGAAACGAAGTCACACGTCATTATACTACATATCTTGAACTTATTTATTCATTGCATTATGTATATATAATATTTTTATTCCTAGATTCCTCTATTTTATGCAGGTGTATATTTTATTTTCCGTATTATAATATATTTTTTATATTCTAAAGATATATTATATTGTTAAAATTAACTTCGACTTGTAGAAAATATACTTTAAGTATCTATTTTGCAAAAATAAATATTTTGATTTTGATTTTTGCGCAGGTAGTTTATTGGTTTTATCGCGCACAATCGCTTATTTTGGTTCGATCTGCCCGATAAAATTAGTGAGAAACAAAGTCACCCGCTTCATTAATGTACTAAGGCGCGGGTAGATTCGTTTTATCGCGCACAATCGCTTGTTTTGGTTCGATGTGCCCGATAAAATCAGTGAGAAACGAAGTCACGCGTCATTATACTACGGGCGCAGGTAGTTTATTCGTTTTATCGCGCACAATCGCTTATGTTGGTTCAACGTGCGCGGTAAAATGGGTGAGAAACGAAGTCGCGCGTCATCATACTACAAGCGTAGGTAGTTTATTCGTAATCGACAATCGACGCAGTCCTTCACGCTACCTACTTCGTTGTGATTGTGCATTCTCTTGTTACGATACCTAAACCGAAATAACTGACTACGAGTATATACTTCGGACTTTGGATTACGAGTACCTATCTGCCGTGTGAATTGTATTGGTTTTTGTTGAGGTGGAATTAGTGTTGCATGACTATCGACAGTCGATGGAAAAAAGTAACAATCTATCGATAGCCCAAATTGAGAAATACCATCGATAGTATCGATGCTATCCTCGTTGTCCAGCCTCGCTTCGTTAACTGGATGGGGTTTGTCTGTATCTGAAGAATCAAAATTCAATGTCCAACTTAAATCTGTGTTTATTCTCAGTTTGCTGACTGAAGCGACAAATTAACCAATATTTTCGATTATACTTATCAGAGATAATTATCAACCTATATTTATTTTGATATATATCGAACCCTGTTGTAAAAGTAGTTTATGAAACTGGTACATAAAAAGGTTATTAAAAACACAAGTGTCAGGTTAAAAAACGAGTCGAAGGCGAGTTTTTAAATAGTAAAGGAGTGTTTTAATACCTAGTTATGTATAGTTTCATACACTACTTTATCTAAACTCATGCCTAACAACCTGTTTTCATAATAATCTTGATATAATTTGTCGTTAGCCATTTTCGATTTTTCTTGTAAAAGCTTGGTCTAAATGTGTTCGTAATTTCCGTCGTTATTTCCAGAATGTCAGGTGGAGTCAAATTATCATCACCATCACTGCTGTTAGTAATTTCAGGGCAAAATAATACTTTTGGTCTGACCCATAAAACGACAGTAAATAATAATTTCCACGTAAGCTACGGCGCCAAAATCCAACAGTCCTTTGTCATGCCGCAATATTATTTAGTACGTGTTAGAAAATATTATATGATAACCTCATTGAATTTGATATTAAACCTCAGACATGGCTGTTTGGGCTAAGTTCCCTTTGCCTTCCTACAGACCATTCACTATAAGAAGTCCCCTGGCTTAGGAAATGGTACCACTGCATATAATGTTGCCAATGGCTCACGTAGCATTCACCCTACTACACATTCCTAATATTTAATTAACTGAGTGTTTTTATTTATTTACCTATATTAGACTACTCTTTAAGAAAATAAAATGTACAGAATGAAAAAATAAAAATTATCAATTATTTATTGATTTGTATCTTGCAAACAATACGTATGATCTAATGGTATGAATATCTATAAACGGTATTTTTTATTTCTTGTTGTAGCTCGACGACGTTTGTTCTAAATAGTGGAGCTCCCGTTTTTTACGTTTTCGACGACTATTTCCAGGCGACATATGAGGCCGACGAATTATGCATGTTTCATTAATACAAATACCAAAATAATTTTTAAATTAAACAAATTCTTGAGGTAGGGTGTGTTTATTCCGATTGGATTACGGAATATCTATGTTGCCAAATACATTTTAAATAAGAACACTGATGTAAACAGGAAATATGAGTAAAATAATAATTCCTTGTATCTCGTCTTTAAATCAGTGTCCTTTCAAAATATATATATTTGGAAACCTGGATATTCTGTAATCGATCGGAATAAACACACACTACCCTAAGAAATATCAATGATTTACAAATGGTTTTGGTATTTCGTTTGTATGAGCTACAAATGCTTCGCCGGCCTCTTAATGTGAACGCTTTTTTCCGATATGCCTGCAAAAGTAAGTGAATAGCTAAATATTATTGGCTTTATGTTTAATGCTGGTATCCCTATTTTGCTAAACCGTCATGGCACTGACACGAAATCGAACCTGATCGAGAGGAATCTCTTTCACAAAAGGCGTACCTTCAATACAATCTCTTTTGCACTATTTTTCAACGGCTTTGGCAATAATAATACATAATTTATCAAATAATTTTGAAAAATCTGACTGACAAACAAAATGACAGGAAAAGTTTGACAAGCAGTGATGCCAACATGACCTCAGGGGACAAGTTAAGATGAATGGTCTGTAGTTAGTATCACATGTACTGTAATCTCAGAAAAAGTTTTTTTTATAGCATTACGTTGTTCGAAAAAAAAAAAAAAAAACAAACAAAGTTTCCATACTGCCGCTAGCGCGATCTTTTAAGATGCAGATTATAAAACTGCGAACAAAGCGCGTTCAACTTGAATGTGGAGTGAACAATCCCCCGCTCCGGACTGATGCCCCTATCAGAACGTTAGCTCAATCAATCGGGAGCCGGGAGAGTGTTGCTACAGCTCGTCGCAGAATTGAACCTCCGACCAACACCTCAGCGACACGAGGAGTCCCATCCCCACCGTATATTAACTTGATAATGCGACCCCGGCGCCAATGTAAAGATGCCAAATTTGCATCCTTTTGAAAAGCCCTGTCACTTGTCTGGTCTGCACAGGGGATAACTTTGGCTGGGCCCAAAACAGAGTTACGCAGCACCAGCGGACAGTAACGAGGTTTTTCAATTGAAAGTTCTAGTAATAAAATGTGAAACACTCACACAAGTCCAGTAAAATACTGACGGCGTCGAAAGCAAGATACCTCCAGAAGTCCAAAATCTGGGTTCCTCGCTACCTGCTGCTTGGCTGTCTCGTTGCTCCAGTGATGACCGAGCCGGTATTATGGAGGGGAAAAACTAAGGCAAGGAACAGCAGGATTCAAGGAATGGCCGCGGGCATTCACTACGTGTCACCAAAAACTGACGCAATCCCTACGGTATATTCATAGAATTAACTCGGCTTTTACGAGAACAATTCACCAATAAGGTTCTACACTGGAAGACCTTTATTTTACACACAGATGGCCCTAAAGCAAGCTATTAATCTTTTTAGGCACCACTTTTTCTCACAAGCAATAACCGGCCGAGCAAAAAAGGCCGAGTCATGTCAATCAAATCATAGACAAGTAAAAAAAAACAAACAAAGTTTCCATACTGCCGCTAGCGCGATCTTTTAAGATGCAGATTATAAAACTGCGAACAAAGCGCGTTCAACTTGAATGTGGAGTGAACAGAGACCTATACTATAATTTTATTTTTTAGAGACGTTCATGAAAAAAAAATTTCATTATGCCAGTAGTTTTGAGTTCGTAATGAGGATTTTACGATATGAGGTTGGATAAAGGTATTTTAATGTAGAGTATTAGTTATTATGATGCCTCGTCCCGCTTGGACAAATTTTGTATTGAAATCATTACCTGCTCAAGTTACCTTTCTTTATCTTTTTATATCTAGTAGTGCCTACACCGAGTCCAGCTTGAAAGGCATATTGTTGAACCTTCTGTTGTTGTTTTCAGGTTCTGTAGCAAGTGGCATCAGCAAGGGTCCCTCCAGTCGGACACAGGGCGCTCCGCCTCCACGCAGCAAGCCCATCGAGATCCAGGGGAACAGAACTGCCAAGAACACCAATACGTCAGGTACAGTACCTCGGTGTATTCCATCATTAAAGAGTACGTTGCATTATTACTAAGGGCATTTATACTCGACTCGTGAGCAAGAAAAACCCGGACAAGTGCGAGTCGGACTCGCCCACCGAGGGCTCCGTTAAAGACTATATTCTTTATGATTTAATTACAAATGTATAGTTTTCAGATTTTTCCCTGTACTCGTAGTATAAGACAGTATTACTTGCCAAATTTTATAGTTCTAGGTAAACGGAAAATATATAAATTTTGATTCCCCCGAGAGTGTCGAAATATACGTTTTTTTGCGTTACAAACAGCCATATCTTTTGTTACGTTAACTTGGAAGTTTGATTTTTTTCACAGCTTCAAGAGACTAGACTTGAGTATATGGTTTTAATTTGAACTCGATACCTCTACGCGTTCCTGAGATAAAGGGTCTTGAGAGACAGACGGACGGCCAATAAAGTGATCCTTATAAGAACATTATGTACCAAGATTACGCAAATAAATTTCTATTTCTATAAGGGTTTCGTTTTTTGATAAAAACAAGATGATGCAAGCAGTATGTCCCCCGCGTCTCGCAGGTAGCTGCGGCGCGGGCGGGTCGACGCCGCGGGCGAGCGGCGCGCGGGGGGGGCCGCCCCTGCACGCGGCGGCGCGGCGTCGCAACGAGGCTTGCTTCGGCACCGACACCACCGACCCCGCCTTCGACGAGGAGTTCGACTTCGAGAAGAACCTCGCGCTGTTCGACAAGCAGGCGCTCTGGGAGCAGATGAGGCACTCGCACAAACCTGACCTCGTGAGTACCTACACCTGCGAGCGGCGGCGTTGTGTTCGAGTCAGTGCGCTTGATGATTGCGAGTCCCTCCGCAGGTCCGGTCGACAGACGAGAAGTTCCGGCACGACGAGAACGTGCTCGGCGGGTGCGGCGCGGGCCCGGTGTCGACGCGCGCCATCCGCGTGCCGGACGAGGCGCGCGGGCCGCTCGACTACGTGTCGGACGACGGCGTGGTCGTGCCGTCCGTGTGCCCGCGCGTGCGGCGCGCGCTGTGGGAGGCGATGCAGCGCTGCGGGCTGCTGGACGAGGCGCTGCTGCTGCTGGCGCGCGCTGCGGCGGACGTCGCGCTCCGGTGAGTGTGTGGGACGGTGCCTCTCTCTCGTAGTGACGTAGGGGCGTGGTCGTGCCGTCCGTGTGCCTGCGCGTGCGGCGCGCGCTGTGGGAGGCGATGCAGCGCTGCGGGCTGCTGGACGAGGTGCTGCTGCTGCTGGCGCGCGCTGCGGCGGACGTCGCGCTCCGGTGAGTGTGTGGGACGGTGCCTCTCTCTCGTAGTGACGTAGGGGCGTGGTCGTGCCGTCCGTGTGCCCGCGCGTGCGGCGCGCGCTGTGGAGGCGATGCAGCGCTGCGGGCTGCTGGACGAGGCGCTCTGCTGCTGGCGCGCGCTGCGGCGGACGTCGCCTCTCTCTCGTAGTTTTATTTTATTTTATTTTACAAGAAACAAACAGTCTTTTATATAACATTACATATAAAAAAAATTGCACACAAAGACCTATAGTTTCTTATATTATTTATAGATACATTACATAAAAGTTGCTCGAGTGAAACCCGCACCGAATGCGCTGGGATCTGACCCCACACACTAGCGCGAAGTGCACAATGAGCAATAGAGCCTTAGAAATGGGAGTCATACAATCATACAAGAAAAAATACATAAGTATGTATAGTTATACAATATGATTCTATTGTTACTCTATGTATCGATAACTCTTACTTTTTTAATTTTAGTTTTAAGTTGTGCCAATGAGTTCGAAAATAAGTCGACGTCAAGGAACTTTTTGTTATACGTTCTACAAGCTCGCCGAATAAAAACGTTGTTTACATAACATCTCGCACTGGTAGGCACTGAGAACAATGTCCCTACACGGCAACTCCTCTCGCGCCTGCGCGGTACTCTAAATAATACATTACCTAATAATGGCATTGAAATAATAAGGTTATAGTCACGAGGATCACTTAAGAGCTCAATCCGATGTCGGGCAGCCGATTGTTCATAATCCCGATAATAATGACCCATCCTGTAATCCAGAGCTTTAACGAACTTTCTTTGTAGTCTTTCGATTCTATCGACATGGACCTTGTAGAATGGACACCAAACACTACTCGCAAACTCCAAATTGCTGCGAACATAACTGAAGTATAAAAGCTTGTAGGTATAAGATAACTTAAATGATTTACCAACTCGTAGTATAAAACCTAACTTTTTATATGCTTTATTTAGAATTTTGTCCACGTGAGGAACAACTGTAAGTTTGGCGTCCATAGTTACACCTAGATCTCGAATTTGAGATACCCTATCAAGAGTTGAATTACAGAGTGTGTAGCTGTGAACAATTTTTTAAATAATTTTTTTTTTTTTTTTTTTTTTTAATATTTATATTTTAATTCTTAATTTAATGCATAAAATGATATATATTATATTATATTTACTTTCATACGTACTTTATTTTCTGAGTCACTATAAAATTACAAGCAGCGCTATATTCTGCGGTAATGCTTGCTAATGCACGAGTGTAGGTTGATGTTCACAAAACAGATACAACATTTATATTAGATTGTATAAAATAATTATGTACTTTTAACATAAATACTAAATAAATAATAAATAAATAAATTTATTTAATTCCAAAAAATGTACATAACACAAGTTATACATATAGAAAGAACTCTGCTTAACAAACATATTTTTGTGTATCACATATGTAGCATCTGCTGCTGAGTAGGTTGTTAGCCTGTATTTCAGCATACAGCGCCTCTATCCTCAGATATATTAGTTATATTACAAAGCCCATTTTAAAAACAATTCAGGCGTGCAAGGAAAACAAAGGATATAATCAAATGTTAACAAAATAGAAAAAGGATGTAAATTATAAACAATAAACCATGTTAACTTCAGTCCTCTCTGTGTGTGAAATGAAGATGTACGTGAGTGTGTGTGAGAGGGTGAATAGTATGTGTAGTGAAGTGACTGCCTGTTAGATGTATAAATATTATGGAGGTCTAAATATATACATTATAATTTGTATTTATTCATACATTTACAACATTTATACATCGATAAATAAATGTAGCCTAAAGTAAATAAAGAGTCTTCAATTAGGCTAAACAAAAATTTAGTTATAAAAATTCAAAGAATTACAATTTTATTTCACAACGGTTAATATTTTTTCTGTTTCATTGTAGGATATTTTTTGGAGCCAATTTGTCAAAACCTTTTTTGATTCTCTCCTGGTCAAGGTATAAATATTCAGTATTTTATTAACTTTATTGTATAGGTAGGGACCTAGGAAGGGGTAATATCTCCGAATAAAAGAGGTTTTCATTGAGATTCCCATATTTCGATCACACACTGCATATTTTCTTCGCCTAGTTAGATGATCAGGATTGTATGAATAGGAGACACTTTTCTTGTATATGAGATTACATGGCATTTAGAAGAATTTAGAAATAGATTGTAATTGTTACAGAAAGCTTCAAAGTTATTTAAGTCTTCTTGCAACGTAGTGACGTAGGGGCGTGGTGTAACGTATTGTTGTCGTGTTGCAGGCTGGTGGGCGGCGGGCGGCGGCTGGACCCTCGCAATGCGCACCAGGTGCCGACCGTGGTGGCGCTCGTCGGCCCGCACCGGTAAGTTGCACCTGACAAGCCGCGCACCTATACTAAGCTGAACATTCAATATTTATTCCTAATTTTAATTTTCAGTTGTTAATATTGTATTTCAAAAGCTAAACTACTTAATTAGGTACCTACTTGTAATTTTCTGTATATTATACGCCATATACTGTATTTAAACAACAACTACTGAAAATGGCAATGCTTGCTATCAGAGAAACAGCACTGCAAGTACGAACGGTGATCGTTAAGGTTCGCATTTTTTACGATATTTTCAACAAATTTGCAAGTACGTAATACACGTCGATAATGTTTACCGTGGCCCGAATCGAGTCGCCAAGGATCGCTTGTCAAATGGGAACACTGAGGTCGGACACAGATAAAAAATATTAACGTGGAGTTTCCATGGCACGACTAACATCCGAGAAATTTATAAAATCTTTTGTTCGATAGATTTTTTACATCGTAAACAACGATTTAGGAGTTATATATCAGAGAAATTTTCATTATTTACCAAAATTACCGTTTCCTTGAATAAAAATACAAAAAATATGCCACGTTTATAAAGGATTATGTGTTACCTTTGCCAAAAAAGCTAATGTTGACAATCGTGACGTGAAGTTTTCCTAATTCATAACCTAAAATTTAGTGTAACCCCGTGTAACTAAAATTTCCAAAGATATCTGAATCGGCTAGGTACGTTTAATTTTTATAATAAAAAACCCTTAGATATAGTATGTACTATTGGAGTGGAAATTGGTCACAAACAACAGTGATTACAGTAGGTATTTGCTTTTTCTTAATAAAAAACACCGCTGCATGTCGATGGTTTATGGCATTAATCCTTTTACTTGTCGGTTGCGCTGTAACATACGCCAAAACACTTTAGTGGGCTACATGGTCGCCAATAAGGACCTCGCCCTCGGGATTATAACAGGTCCGTATCGATAAGCAGGTGTAGATAAAATAACGAGTCTTATAGCGTAAACTAACAATCTCAAATGTCAAAATTACGCTTCATACTTGCATTTACGTTAAATTCGTTGAAATTTTAGAACTTATCTACCGACCGAAATTAACGAAGTTACGTACTTGCTACGTCGATTCGAATTGATAAAAACGAATTTTAACAAGTTTAACTGTCAAATTTATCTTATCGAGTCCTACGTACTTGCACTACTGCTTTGTTGTTTCAAAATCAAAATCGAATACCTACTCGCAACACGAAATTCACACAATATTAAAACTCAAAACTCAAACGACACAACATTGCACACATATTTGCTTGCTTGCTTTTGCAACGTTACAACGTTATACAATTATACTATTTAAAATACATCAATAATTAATGATATAAAATAAAATTAAGAATTAGATATAAAGCATGTCAAACAAATAATTATAAATAGGGACATTCCTTGTATTGCTCGCGCTTAGACATTCTTAATGTGATGTGATGCGCAGGATGGGCGCGTGCGGGCTGCAGACGGCGCGCCTGCTCGCGTCGCACGGCGTGCGCACCGCGGCTCTGGTGTGCGGCGGCGCCGGCGCCGAGCTGGCGCGTGACCTCGCGCTCTACACGCAGTGCGGGGGCAGGGTGTGCGCGCGCGCGGCGGAGCTGCCCTCGCCCGACCTGGTGCTGCTCGCCGCGCACGACCCCGCCCGGCCCGAGCGGGACACGCACCACTACAGGTCTCTCTCTTTCTCTCACACACACAAACGCATACCGAGAAGTTTGGTGATGCGCACGAAACTAACTTTATATAAGGTCCTGAAGTTCAAAGTGAAATTTTTATCCGTAAATTTCGCCAAAAATAATGTAATAATAAAATAATTGAACTTTTTATTTAATTTACTATAGAAATTTGTTCGGCTGATTCAACCACTTAGAACAGAGGAGAAAAAGAAATTTGTACAAATATATATTTTTTTCTCTTGAATATGTTCAGTTAGTCATACACAACATACGCTAGAAGTATTTTCACTTTATTTTTCTCTTGAATATGTTCAGTTAGTGATACACAACATACGCTAGAAGTATTTTCACTTTAATTTTCTCTTGAATATGTTCAGTTAACGATACACAACATACGCTAGAAGTATTTTCACTTTATTTTTCTCTTGAATATGTTCAGTTAGTGATACACAACATACGCTAGAAGTATTTTCACTTTAATTTTCTCTTGAATATGTTCAGTTAACGATACACAACATACGCTAGAAGTATTTTCACTTTTTCTCTTGAATATGTTCATTTAGTGATACACAACATACGCTAGAAGTATTTTCACTTTAATTTTCTCTTGAATATGTTCAGTTAACGATACACAACATACGCTAGAAGTATTTTCACTTTATTTTTCTCTTGAATATGTTCAGTTAGTGATACACAACATACGCTAGAAGTATTTTCACTTTAATTTTCTCTTGAATATGTCCAGTTAACGATACACAACATACGCTAGAAGTATTTTCACTTTATTTTTCTCTTGAATATGTTCAGTTAACGATACACAACATACGCTAGAAGTATTTTCACTTTATTTTTCTCTTGAATATGTTCAGTTACCGATACACAACATACGCTAGAAGTATTTTCACTTTATTTTTCTCTTGAATATGTTCAGTTAACGATACACAACATACCCTAGAAGTACTTTCACTTTATTCCAATCAATCAATCAAATTATTTATTGCAAAAATTACATGTCAGTATCAGTTGTTATACAATATTTGTTATACATAGTTGGCTCAATGTAATTTTACCTATAGAGTGTAGCAAAACATAAAACTTAAGAATAACATAATGATAAAATACAAGCAATTATGTCAATTAAATAAGTAATTAATAAACAATATAATAAATGACAATCAATTCAAGAAACAGTTTCGTATATGCATAATAATTATTAAGTTAATTAAATTAGTTTAATGCATTTAACAATATTCCAGAAATTCATTAAAACTGTATTTACAAATCGTGATTAAGTATTCCTTTAGTTTAGTGAAAAACTTTACTCCTAGTAAGGACTTGATACCGTCAGACAATTTGTTGTAAGCTTTAATAGCTGCCAGCTTTGTGGTACGAGTATAAGAAACAGTTCTGCAAGTAGGCACATTCAAATCGTATTTGCAACGTCCGTTGAGGCGGTCACTAATACCTTGAGTTCTCAATGGGAACTTTTCAGGGTAGCATCTTACTAATTTACAGAGCTCAATTATATATAAAGCGGTGATGGTGTGTATTTTGAGTTCAACAAAAGAAGTTCGGCAAGTTTCCCTGCTTGATTTATGCCCGTCCAAAATGCGTATACATAGGTAACACTAAAAGTTTCCGGAACTGGCCACTTACATAAACAATATTTAAAAATTTATTGCAACATTTGAAAATAGAACTCTTTGGCTGTAGAATGCAGTTTGTTTCATCTGACTGTCTTTTGTTTTTACCTTGTGGCGCCATTTAAAAAATTGTGTGTCTGCATCAACATGGATTTAACTCGGGAAAATTTTCGTAGTATGATTTTCTACGATTTTAAGTGTAATTTGACAGCTCAACAGAGCATCGCTCGGCTTGAAACAGCTTTTGGCAATGAAGCACCATGCAAGACGACTGTTTATAGCTGGTTTGCAGAATTCAAGCGTGGTCGTATCAATCTCAGTGACGAATCTCGCGATGGTCGGCCGTCCACCGCTGTGACCAACAAAAACATCGATGCTGTGCGCCGTATGATTGAAACAGACAGGCATGTGACCTACCATGAAATTCGCGCATCCTTAGAAATAGGCATGAGTCAAATACAATCAATCCTACACAAACATTTGGGTGTGAGAAAGCTGTGCTCGCGGTGGATCCTACACATCTTGACCGAGGCTCAAAAAACGGACCGCGTCACTTGGTGCAGTGCCATGCTTACCAGATTCAACGAAGGTGCGTCAAATTTGGTGTGGGACATAGTAACAGGTGACGAAACATGGATTTATTGCTACGATCCCAAAACAAAGCAGCAATCGAGCGTATGGGTCTTTCAAGATGAGCCGAAACCAACCAAAGTGGCGCGCGTGAAAAGTGCATCTAAGCGGATGATTGCTTCTTTTTTTAATAAAACTGGACACGTGGCTACTGTTGCTTTAGAGAATCGTCGTACCGTGAATAGTGACTGGTACACGACCATTTGTTTGCCGGAAGTTATTGACGAACTCCGTAAAAATAACCGTAAACGCCGTATCATCCTGCACCACGACAATGCTAGTTCTCACACGGCCAGACAGACAAACGACTTTTTGAAGACGAAAAATGTAGAACTCATGAGTCATCCTGCATACAGTCCCGACCTGGCACCTTGTGACTTTTTTCTGTTCCCAAAAATTAAGAACCAATTACGCGGTCAACGATTTTCATCACCAGAAGAGGCTGTCGAGGAGTATGAAAAACACGTTTCAGAGGTCACCACAGGGGAGTGGCACAAAAGTTTTCAAAACTGGTTTGATCGAATGAAAAAGTGCATAGACGCCAAGGGAGATTATTTTGAAAAACAATAAATTAATTTTGTACCTTTAATAGTATTTTTTCATATTCATTCCGGAAACTTATAGTGCGTCCCACGTACATCTCTTTCGAAGAACAAAGATTTTTCGACTACCACCATACTGCTAGTCCATATACTCGATTGAAAATAGGCAAAATATTACTGAAGTGTTGCTTTTTTGTAGCCAACTTCGACAAACATCTTAAAAACATCTTTTATTCCTAGATTCCTCTATTTTATGCAGGTGTATATTTTATGTCCCGTATTATTATATATTTTTTATATTCTAAAGATATATACCTATTGTTAAAATTAACTTTGACTTGTAGAAAGTATACTTTATGTATCTATTTTGCAAAATAAGTATTTTGATTTGATTTGAAGCGTAGCAAAAACTGCATAGTTTACTTCCTGATGCTTCTATGTGCCTTTTCCAATTTATGTGCTCATCACGTAGATACCTAAGAATTTCGCATTTTGCACATGATCGATTCGACTATCATCAATCCATCCATCCATCAGCCTGTTTCGTCCACTGCTGGACATAGGCCTTTCCAGGATTTCGCCACTCTTGGCGGTCCTCCTGGAAGAAATGCCCATACTCACACACGCTGGGCAGGCGGGTTGGTGACCGCGGTGCCGAAACCCTTGCACCAGTGACGCCGCTGCCCGTCACCAGTCTGTTTTATATAAGGCCCGGCAATTGGGGATGGATATACCGCCATCCATCGGTCCCAGGCAATGGTGGGCCGCCTGGTTTTCTTGCCTGAGAGCTGTCCTCTTACTCTCCCCCGAATCACTTCGGGAGGATTTCCGAGTAAGATGGTGCTACCTCCACAGTCGAGCCCGGCATTAGCTCTACCACCTTTTAAATTAAATTCAATATGTACAATTAACAATTAAAAAGATAAAGTAAGATATACATTGTTGTGATAAAAAAACACTTGTACTTTTCCACAGATAATATTTAATTCTACACTACCCAACCGGTTTCACTATATAAGCATCATCAGATATCATAAGATATACAATTAATTATAAAAAGGGACGTTCCTTTCATTCATCACGCTCACAGAACGCCAGACATTTCTCACTCACAGTCATCAGTCTATCAGCAAACAAATCACACTCTGGTGCCGAAGACAACAGTGTGTTGAGTGATGACCGGGCCCGGACGAGCGGAGACATGCTACGAGCAACAGTATGTGACGCCGGAACCGACAATAGAACGTGCTTACGAGTTCGGAGGTATTTGTCGGGCACAAACAGTCAACATACTTGATTGGCGAGCTGTGGGCAGTCTGATTCACCACGCAACATGCGACAGGCTGCAACAAGCTGCTCACAGTCTCGTCGAACTTCCAACGAGTTGAACCCCAGCATACCAAGGAGGTATTTTGTCGGATACATAAAAGGGTAGTACCCAAATTTCTTTTTGTACCTACAGAAAACGGAGGAACGCTTTCTGCACTTTTTCGAGCAATAGCACGTATGTTAATTCATGAGGGCTCCAGACGATGGGTCCAGTTTCAATCTTACTTCTCACAAGAGCTGTAAAGAGAAGTTCTATTGCTTTTAGCTTTTGAAATCCTTAGCGTTACGAGGAACGAAACCTAGCCTTTTGGAGCAATCGGCAGCCAGGGTCTTTATGTGCTCGTGGAACGTTAGACGAGTATCAAAAGTGACACCAAGGTCTTTGATAGAGTTCACACGAGCAATCATTTCGGACCCAAGCGCATAAGTTGCTTCATAGGTCTGGGTCGCCCTCGTGAAAGACACACAAAAGCATTTGCTGACGTTAAACTGGAGCTTGTTCTGTACACTCCATCTAGGTCCTTCTGTAATAAGTTGCAATCAGCCGTCCGATTTACATTTAGTATCAGCTTCAGGTCATCAGCATCAGCATATGTTTAAGAATGGCCTCTATATCATTAATCATTATCACGAAAAGAAGCGGGCCGATGATAGAACCCTGACTCACAACTGATCACGTATGATAAGGTTTTGAGGTGTAACAGCCATACTTGACATACTGTCGTCGGTTTTTGAGATAGTCGGCAAACAGGCTGAGCAGACTTGGAGCAAATCCAATGGCGCACAGCTTTTCAAGTAGGACGTCATTGTCAACCCGATCAAAGGCTTTTTTAAAATCGAGGTATGCTACGTCCACTTTGGAAGCCACTCTCTATATGACCGGATATAGTGTCCGCCAGCGTCAATAGATTTGTGTTTGTTGATCGACCACTCCTAAATCCGTGTTGTGAATCTGCCAAGTATGGCTGAATCTGAGGGCATAATTTTTTATGCAATATAGTCTCAAAAACCTTGGCTGGAGAACAGAGAATCGCGATAGGGCGATAAAACTCTACATGGGAATGATCCGAGGTCTTAGGGATAGGGCTCACGCGAGATAATTTCCATTGTGTCGGGTACTTGCTACTTGCCAACACTAGGTTAAATATGCTTTCAGGACATAAGGCGGAATATTGTCAGGTCCTACTGAGCTAAGGGGCTTTATTCTACGGAGTACTAATTCTACATCCCGCTCTGAAACATGAGAAATGTTAACATAATTGGCCGTTATATATACCGCCATCCATCGGTCCCAGGCAATGGTGGGCCGCCTGGTTTTTTTGCCAGAGAGCTGTCCTCTTACTCTCCCCCGAATAACTTCGGGAGGATTTCCGAGTAAGATGGTGGTACCTCCACAGTCGAGCTCGGCATTAGCTCTACCACCTGATGGTAGTATTTATTAGTACATTCCATCACAAATCACAATAATATTAAGGATAATCAAGGATCTTCGTATTGGTCTAAGAAAGTTGGCCTCGCCGCCGCCACCGCCGCCGCCGCCGGAGAAGACAAAACTCAACCCGACAAGAACGCGACTGAAGCTATTGACACAGATCAGGCTCACCACAGATTAATTGATTACTGTTAATAATCCCCGCAATGATCTATGAAAAGCAAAATGCACTTCAGTATAGTTCTGCCTTTTCCCACTAGATGCCTTTACGCCCTTTACAATGTGATGTTCAGTAGCGAGTGTCCAACTAGAAGGTAGCGGGAGCTCAGTGCGAGTGTGTGTTTCAGCGAGGCGCTGCAGTGGGCGCGGGCGGCGCGCGCGGGCGTGGTGTGCGTGGAGCCGGGCGAGGGCGGGGCGGGGGGCGGCGTGGTCGCGCGCGCCAGTGTCGTGGCGCTGCTGCCGCCCGCCCTGCACGACGCGCTCGGGCGGCTCTACCTCGCCGACGTCGCGCCGCCGCACAGGTACGCCGCACTGTTGTCCGTCAGCGATACTTCGAGCATAGCCTGCACTAACTAACGGTATTCGGGATCAGGGATGCACAGACTTATTGGTAATATAGTGGCCACCCTGTCAAAAACATAACTACGTACATAACGTAAGAAGATTAAAAATATCTTTTCGGATAAAAAGGTGAAAGAATTGCTAAATATGTCAACCAAGGGCTTTGCTCTTTTGACATCGGAAAAATCCATCTTTTCTACATACATAGGTGATTATCTGAACTTCTGGTATGAATGTCAGTTTGCATTCAGAAGATGACAGATGGACGTGAAACTGGGAAATCAGTTCTTTGCCCTGAAGTCGCGTATTTAGTACATTTAATAGCTAAGTCATATAACCAATCACGATTTTTCAGTTCAAAGACGTCTTTGTTCTTCTCTGTCAAGAATATTTCAATACACAATTTAGAAGCTTGTTTGAGGAGAAGCATTCTGTTGCAATGTCGGGATGAGCCGCTGAATGAGCTGGGAATGCCCGGAATAGTAAATTCAGTTGACAATGGTGTCGATTCGTTGTATTTCGACTAAACTCAAATCAAGCATTCTGTCTTTTTCTTTTTGTATCAACAAGACGCTTAAACTAAGATTAGTCCTGTTAAACAGGTTGTGTTATACCGCATCGACATCAATAACTGTACTCTTGTTAGTTGGTGGTCTAGAATCACTTATTTATTTTAATAAGGTGTAGCGCAATGTTCATCGACAATACGTGTACACTTGCAGGATCTTCTCGGAGTTGCGACTCACGTACAAGCCCCCGTTCGGCGCCGCCTCAGTGCTCGCGCTTCATCCCAACGACGAGTGAGGGGCGACGGGAGAGGGGGGAGGGAAGAGAACTATTAGAAGAGTTTATGATTGTGCGAATGAGGATTCAATAAAGTAAATAAACTGGCATGCATCAATGTTAGTTCCTGGTAAATGTCGCAGTTCTGTTGCTTCGACATTAGGTAAATATATATACACAGATAGATAGGTACTTAAAACATACCAGATGAAACAGACGTTTTCCCAAAAACTTTTTAAGTTTCTTTAAAATTCTTCTTTAAACCTGAAGACTTGGACAAACTGTAAGACGCGCCTCACTTCGCTTGCTCTGCTTTATATATGATATCATCGCAATCGACTATCTTTATTATGTTTTAGACATTAACAGTTAATTTCAATGAGCTTAGGCTAAACTAATTTAAAATCGTGTTTGGCTGGTGACGATGTATACTTGTAGCGAGAAGTCCCGTGTTCGAATCCCGGTTCAGAGCTCCTCGCATACAAACGTAACTATATCTCAATGATGAAATGTTAATCCAATGAAATCGTTTATTTATTGTCATTAAATCTCGGAATAATTGATATTTATTCACTTGAATGTATTTTAAACTGAGTGTTTCTGACACACAAGTATCCGTCACCGGATGTCGGTCAGACCGTGCGGAAGTACCGTCGACAACAGACACGCATACTGACCAGTGATGACCGAGTGTGTGCCCCCCGAGCCGGGCTACTTGTCTCTTGTGCTGATTGGCTACTCAGATAATCGTTTGTAGGAGGTATATATCGCTGGGAGAAACATCTTCAAATGAAACCACGCACTCAACTTTACCTGCACAAATACAACTTGAAATGTTAAACCAAGACGGCTACTCCGGCATGTACGGAAACATCGCCAAGGCAGATTTCGGGTGATTTTCAAAGGGATTTTCTGTGAATTTGTATTTATTCCATTGTTTTAATTTATTGGGAGTTTGTAACTCCACTTTACATTGCGTGCGAATGCGCTATATGCCGGAATGGCCGTGCTGCTGTGAATCTGTATGGTCGGGTCGGGAATGTTGTCTGGTGTAGGTAATCGATCAGTAGGTTGTCTGAATCGCTGTATCACCATGTCGATGTGACTTAAACAACTTGCTACTGAACATTATTTACTAAAATGTTCAGTTTTCAGAACGACTATTGTATCGCCTCCACTTACTTGACGATACTTATTTATTAATGTTTTCTTGTTTAATATAAAGGATAATATATATGGAAGTCCAATGTTAATGAAGTTTAATGCAAATATTTGTATAAATTGAATGAATCGAGTTCTCTAATTGACAGTGCGCATGTGATGCTCTTGTGATATCGGAATGTTCGTTATATTACTTTTGATCACAGACATAATTATTACTAAGTAGCAGACCAAGCATAAGGATTAAACAGCGTGGCAAGTTTCCATACAAAAAATAAGCTACATTTAGGCTTCATGGTACGAAGAAACGTATAAAGATGGGTTGTTTTGGCTGGCTTATGCTTGGAACATATTTGTTAATTCCTTAACTAATTTCTAGTATATATTTTGTTTTGAAACAAGCAATATTTATATTTAAAAGAGCCCGAAGTTCACGGAGCTAAAATTGCCACGCGTCGACTCTATGCGT
The DNA here is from genome assembly GCA_910592155.1 of Ypsolopha scabrella. Classification (NCBI taxonomy): domain Eukaryota; kingdom Metazoa; phylum Arthropoda; class Insecta; order Lepidoptera; family Ypsolophidae; genus Ypsolopha; species Ypsolopha scabrella. The sequence continues at coordinate 26,400,821 of OU342978.1, read as the reverse complement.
TTATTATTAATGTTAGGTCTGCTACTATATTACACGTCTGTGATAATGGTTGCCGAATGTGTTTCGTCTGAACTCTATTGTAATCTGCATTTGTGTTGTAAATGTATCGTTTCGGTAGTACTGAACATACTGACCGAGCTTGTACCTATATCTCATGTTCCACTGCGTGCTGACATGTTTATTTTATAATGAATTAATGATGTATTATTTTATAATATGTGTGTAACGCCAGCAGAATGCTGGCACTTCTTAGAATTTCAACGTGACAGATATAGTTTATCAAATGTAACTGGGCCATAAATTTAAAATGAATGCGTCCAGCCGATCTAAAGATCGATCACGAAAACAGATTCCGCTGGAGTTACGTTCCCCCGGCGGAACAGATTCCGCTGGAGTTACGTTCCCCCGGCGGAACAGATTCCGCTGGAGTGACGTTCCCCCGGCGGAATGTCGTGTTAGTTACCCGTGCACGTAGTAGAGTACAGGCAGATGTAATAGTGCCAACATATCGCTGGCGTAACGCACACTATTTTATTAGATTGTAATATGAGCTCGAGAGGCCAACATTTTATAATAAATTGCAGCAAATTACAAGTTTCATTATCTTTTACCCTTTTAAACAATAAAATGAAACACGTAAACATAAGGTCCATCGATTTATTTATGAAATAATGGTAGACATCATTTATAAAGCGCATTCCACAACCGGGCGTCGGCGACAGAACCACTTCGTTATTTACTTAAGGGACAAACAAAACAATACTGCACCTAACTAATATCTACACGCACCCGCTGCCCGTCTGTCTGTCTGTCTGTGTGTCTGTGTGACGCCACACGGCGAGGTACAGAGTGCTGGACGAGTGACTCGGGAGTATTGCACGCGACTCGACTGGTAACGACTGCGCTTGCGCCGCTCGAGACGTGTTGCGTCTCGGTGAAGCGAGCACCTCTATATTACTCCACTGTACTATTTTCCAATAAAGGAATTAATGTTTCTTAACGACTTTTAAACATTTGTTCAAATGCAAGTTTTGCCATCCAATTAATCATATTACTAGACGTAACTTCTATTACTTATGTATTTGTAGACATCAAAATGCTTTTGAACATATATTTTACAACTTTTAGCTAATAAATAAGTTGATTACATTTCATGAAGTTGTCACAAACAGTAATTCCTGTATTAGAACGGAGTATAACTACATATTTACATCATACGACACAAGACAATATTAATAGTTTTGTTATCAAAAAGCTTAATAAATACAAATAAAAAACTGGGAAACATCCGCTGACTCACTTATAAGCCGTTGTAACAGTTAACGTTGAGTGTCTCAGCGGAACTTCCCCGGAAGGTATCCATAGCACAACCCATTGTTTAAAATGAAAGTCATTTTGCTTTACACAATAATTTGTTACTTATTTTATTAGTGTTCCCTTGTAGATGTTTCCGCCGAGCCACTGTTGGAACCATAGCGCTATGGGTTACACGTGGGTTTGTAGATGTATCATTAACAATAGATATGGTAGGTTTGGAACCGTCTTTGGTGGCCTGCGTTTGGTGGGAGTGGGGTTAGTTTTTGAACCACAAGGCATGCTTGAACTTACAATTGTTAATGTTATTAGCAAGGATTGTTCCATTCCATTCGTCCATGCAATTGTTATTGGGGGAAACTGTTTTTAGTCTCAGTAAAGAGCAATAGCATGGACTCTTTCATTGCGTAGTTCGGTATGAATATAAAAAATGTAACAATTTAATTTGAGTATCCATAATCAATTTCGCTATAATGTTAGAAAACATAAAAGTAACAAAAATATACTTAATTTGATTTCCATATTATATTCAAATTCATTGTATATTGTATGGCTTTCTATAGAAAATATATAAAAACAATGATTACAAGAATAACACACACACACATCTTTACACATAACATTCACGTACTTAGTACTTATACACTTACACGAAACATAACTTAATATTACAAACAAAACTGAACCTGCGCGGGTTTACACACCTACTCGATACAATAATAGTAGACGGTAGACGCACGCCGTCTCTGCGCAGTGGCGAGCGAGCGAGACGGCAAGCGAACAAAACACGCACACGCGTGTTCATACAGTGCTCCCAAAGCGATAATACCCATAGTAATCGCCGAGCGACTCGACGCGCAAAACCTGTCATTGATTGTATATAGTCCGGGTGGTTCCGCCAATATATGTTGTATGTTTACTTTGTTTATCGCATAAATGTTTTATTTATTATTATTTATATTATTTATTTTATTTTATAATTATTGGCGGCTCCACCGGGAGTTACCGTTCAAATACAAAAGTCATGTAAGCCGGCTGATATCGACATCGATCGTAGATCTCACATGACTAATATGTGAATCGACCGTCAGCTGCTCAAGTAGCGGTGGGTGTGGGTGTGAGAGGTTGCGAAAGTGGTAAAAAAAAAAAGATTTTTTTTCAGCTCAGTATGTTGTCAACTAGCTGTGAGAAAAGTTTCAGCCGGCGTACTATTACTTTTTTTTACTACTTCCTCTGCCTCCCACACCCACACCCACCTCGGGTGCGCCAACTGACGCTTGGTTCTGTTATTAGCCATTCCAGATCCATTGAAAAAGATGGAAATCAATCGGCGGAAAATTACTACCTAAAATGAAACGCTACCGCCCGGCCTTATAGAATGTGTAAGGAAATACGAATTTTGCCGAACAGTGGCAAAGAATTGTATGCGCATTATCACTTTGGGAGTACTGTACTGCAAGTAGGTATAGCTCAGGTGTCCCAGGAAGCGGTGCCGCAGAATAGCGGCCGTCTTGTGTCATTATTATCTGTCTCTCTCATAGAGATCATCGGCCGCTGTACTACGGCGCCGCTCTCAGACACCAGAGCTCCACTGTCGGTACAAGTAAATGCCGAAGAGTCTACAAAAACTTTCTTGTGCGTTTTTCATTGTTAATTTTCAATAAAATTTCAAAGAATAACAATGTTAAAGGACTGGTATAAAAGTTTTTATCCAAAACTTATCATTATCAGTAACAGTTAGAAATATCCAGGACCATGCAGAAAGTGATATGATACATTTGTTATAAACTCGTCAAAATCATTTAATCATTTTGATTAATTATAGTGTTCAATATAATATATAATAAGTGGTGCATCATTCGCAAGTGTCAGTAGACAATACTGGGCGCGGACAGAGTGTGGACGTTCTCCAGAACTACATCTTGTACTGGTCATTATGCCCTACTTACTGAATAACTTAGAAAAACCTTGTAACGATCTGAAAATCAATAATGTCAGCAGTGTCTACAACTCCACAGTCTGTTACATCCACCTATATTCAATGTAACGTTACATTATTTCAACAATAAACTAAGAACCCTCGATCCGTCACAGGGGCGGTCATGAAACAACCACGAAACACTATTTTCCAACAAAAACACCCACGATTCGATCAAAAACGCCAACGTCAAAAATCGTTGAGAAAAAAGGCTGTCAAACGTAGTTGCACAGCTAATTTCAGGCCACTACGAATGACTATGGTCTGGGCTATGGTGGTTGGTAGTGGTTTTTCGTCATCTGTCAGGAAAAGCCCGCGGAATGAGAAAAGGAATGAAAATATCAGGGCTTGAAATAACGTTAAAAAGATGGTAACCTTACCACTGTCAAATGGCGTTAACGTTACTTCAAAAAGTAACTTTATGCCGGGTAACGTTTTTAAAGTGACTTTTTAACGGTAATAATTTTTAACGTTAATAAGAAACTAATGTTAATTTTACCGTTAGTCATTTAACGTTGTGAGTATTATTTTTCATCTCTAACCTGCGCGCGTTGAGCCAGTCTTCATAGCTCTTTCACTGTCATGGGCATGGGCGGATTTTAATGGTATACTTTACCTGCAAATAGCTTGTTTCCAGTAATAAAATGAGGTAGGAATTTGAGCGGTCAGCCCTCGGACTAGAACGAAATGGTGTCTAAAAAAATGGGAAGAAGTTACTTCAATTCTTACACCATAACGCGTATTGCAAGCAATTACACAAACAATAACTTATTTCGACGAGCCAGTTCTTTCTCTTTAGTTCTTTTTTTCTTTAAAAGACGCGGCCGATGCAGTGTGAATAACACGTGATGCACAAAATGGCAACATTGCAGGCGCCTCGCCGCGCCATTTTAAGACAAAGCGGCAACGTAGGATGAAATATCGTTATAAATAACGTTAGTTGATGACGTTTTTTTTTACCGTTTCCTTAAGAGGTAACGTTACAGTGTTACCATTATCAAAATAACGTTAAGTATCGTTATTTTTCGTGTGATTTGATAACATTAGCAAGCCCTGGAAAGTATCGAATCCGTATGGAACTAGGGGAGCGGCAGTTAATATACGTATACGTATATGCATAATCTTTTTTTTTATTCATTTCGTCATAAATATTGTAAAGGAAGAGCACCGGTGCATACACCCTTGTAGGCGTCAACGCAATCCTAACCTTTTTGTGTAAATTTTACCAAGTTTTCCACCAAAAGAACAAAGTTTGCAATCTGACACATCAATGGTCTGTCACGATGTCAAGTCTTATTTGTTTACGTAAAGTACGTACAATGATCCTACGTGATGGGAGTGCGAGCGAGACAACACTACTCACTACTATGTCGGGCTGCAGACTTGATTTATTCGATATAGGTTAGTACTTACATTACGGAAAGAAGGTAATTTGTTTATTCTAACGCGATGGCACCTTTAATAACATACTCGACTCTGATTTAAACAATTTTAGAATATTTCAACACCCTCCCATCCGGCGTCGAACAAACTATAGCTGAGCTCTGTGAGCCGACACGTTGTCATGTGACCGTTATAGCTGTCGTATATGTTACACATGTACCATCCCAGGGCCAACCATCGCCAGGGAACGTGGGCCAAACACCTGCCCCGCCGAGAGAGGGTTCAAAGTCGTTCAAAAATTAGCATACTCTTCTTTTGGAATACAATCCGTGATTCGACCAGCTACTTTCTATACTTAATGTTTGAATACCAAAATAAGTGTGCTATAAAAATATGGATATATGTAACTTTGCTTTTTATAACGCTTTATGCGTATATAAATAAATAATCCATATTTTAAAAAGTGTTGTATGAATTAATAAGCGCCCGACCTACACGACCGTCGAACAGCGACAGTCGCGGCGTGAGAGGACGCAGCTCAGTGTAGAAACATGGCGACGCGTCTCGAGTTCTAGACAACATTGTATATACTCGCGCCATGTGTCCGGCGCCGGCATTGCAATACAACATACAAATATAAATAGTTATACAAGGCGGATGCTTTAGGAGGGCTCCCATTGGTACGAGTAGCGCTATTATTTTAAGAAATACCTAGAGGACAAGGATTAAGATGTAAATCAGATTTAAAATTACCAAGATTATTAAAACTAAAGTGAGTTGACATTATAAATGTTGTGATTACGGACGGGAATCACTTGTTTACCTGTGCAAGGACTCAGGACTCTTCGGGAGTAGAGGCGCGCGCGGCGCTCAGTCGAGTACTGCACGAATGAATACAGCGCGCCCATACCTCCGAAGCTCGACGTGTACACAGTTATAAGCGGGTCTAATCTGTAATCACGACGTTTATTCGGTCCCAAGATTAGCTATCTGTTAAAACATGAAGGCTATGGGAACCTCGCAGTGTCCACCCTGTAACTAGATCTCTCTTACCCTACTTCATTTATAGAACACTTACAAGGTACTGAAAGCGAAATGTACTTTATTGTGTACGATTTAAGATCTATAGTCAAAAAGAGACAAGTCTGAATGGGAAATGAATTAGAACGATAGTTAAATATATGGCAATATTCATCGAACGGCCACAATAAAGCGCATTCCCAATAAGAGGTGGTTGCCGCGCGAGTCTCATCTCTCAATAAATAGGCTTCGTGCGTCTCGCTCGCTCTACGCGGCCTTCTCTTTCTGTCGCACAGTGCCGTTGGGCAGCGAGTCGTGCGGGGCGGGGATGGAGTGTGTGTCGTTGTGGTTGGTCTCGGAGAGCTTGTCGTCCTCGCACTCGCTCGGGTTCACGAGGGTGTCCGTCCTATAACCAGACAGCAATATACGTTGCAATACGAGGAACTAGTATAGTATGGTACAACACTAAGAAATAAAAAAGGCAGCGAAAAATTCGATTTTCCAGAATAACTGTCACTACTATGTATCATTGTAATATTGAATTTTCATGCTGTATAAGGGGATATAAGGGAAAATTTCGCACGCCCACATTTCGGCCTCATTACTATCTATCTATATGTGTAGGTAGATATACGTGTGTACACACACACACCCGTGTACCTGTTGTCGAGGAGCGAGGTGTCCCCTAACGTGTCAACAAGGAGCCGGTGCGTCTTGTTGCGCAGGCGCAGCAGCTCGTTCTGTATGCGCGCAGTGATGGCGGCGCGGGATTCCTCCTCCGACGCGCCTCGCGCCCGCAGTCTGTACACACACACAGACACACATGTCTCTCAAGTTATAGGAATGAACCTGCTTATTGATGCAATATGTGTAATCATCATTAAACATATAATAAAACAGTAGAAACCGCTGTGTCCGTACTGTACGGGCCAAGCCGTACATTTTCCTAGTTCATAATTTAGCAGTATATGTAGTTCTATCTTCCAGTCCGCAGTATGTACGGGCAAACCCGTACATTTTGCTTATTTCTTAATTTTGCTTAATATCAATACCTATATATACAGTTTCCTCGTACATGCCAATGAAAGGTGTATATTACGTGATTTATTAACTGTACATGATAAACTCGTAACTATGCAAGTTTCCTATAGTCTTAAGGCGACTAGGCACGCCACCGTTTTAGTACAAAATTTAATAATCCGTTTCTCAGTTGTTTTTCGTAATAGAGCAAACTATGTGACCTCTATCATCTGGTGCTGGTATTTTAAAAGGCACCATTTTGCCAAAATTTTGTATATTAATTTTGTTGTAAAGATATCAAGCTGGACAGATTTACATACAAAGTTGTTTTCTTGCCTCAGATTGTACCTATATCAAAATTTAACATTTCAGCCACATAGCGACTTTGTAAATGCCTGTATTTAACTATAGAGGTCTATACCTTTAGTCTATAACGAAAAACAACAGAGAAACGGGTTATCAAATTTTGTACTAAAACGGTGGCGTGCCTATGCGCCTTAAGAACAATAATAAAGTAGTAGTCAATACACGTTCATTTCGAACACATATCTTTTCTTCCTCATACCATCGGCGGCTCCTCGTACAAGAAATTAATGTGGGAAAGGGGGCGTGGAACGGCTACTCACAACCAAACAGGACTATACGGGTCCTGTTCATGTACATTGAAGAAAAGTAATAGAAAGCCATCAAAAACAAACCTTATAAAAAACCCAAGTCTGACAACTTAGTTCTTCTACCGTAAAAAGTTGTGAGATTCATGTAAATTGAAGTCGATTAATTTATTCAGTCCCTACTTAAGGGACCTTCTGTCTTAAGTCATTACATAATTAGCTAACCTAACAACATCTTATAGAGACCATATCAATATTCAAAATGTTTTGTTTTAAATAAATAGATTGACTCAGCCATAAATAAGAAGGCAAAAAGACAATTAAATAAATAAGTAAGCAAAACGACAATCGAATAAATAAGAAGGCAAAATAACAATTGAATAAATAAGAAGGCAAAATAACAATTGAATAAATAAGAAGGCAAAATAACAATTGAATAAATAAGTAGGCAAAAGACAATTGAATAAACGAGTAGGCAACAAACAATTGAATAAATAAGAAGGTGAAAAGACAATTGAATGAATAAGTAAGCAAAAAGACAATTGAAAAAATAAGCAGGCGAAAAGACAATCGTATAAATAAGTAGGCAAAAAGACAATTTAATAAATAAGAAGGCAAAAGACAATTGAATAAATAAGTAGGCAAAAAACAATTGAATAAATAAGAAGGCAAAATAACAATTGAATAAATAAGAAGGCAAAATAACAATTGAATAAATAAGTAGGCAAAAGACAATTGAATAAACGAGTAGGCAACAAACAATTGAATAAATAAGAAGGTGAAAAGACAATTGAATGAATAAGTAAGCAAAAAGACAATTGAAAAAATAAGCAGGCGAAAAGACAATCGTATAAATAAGTAGGCAAAAAGACAATTTAATAAATAAGAAGGCAAAATAACAATTGAATAAATAAGAAGGCAAAATAACAATTGAATAAATAAGAAGGCAAAATAACAATTGAATAAATAAGAAGGCAAAATAACAATTGAATAAATAAGAAGGCAAAATAACAATTGAATAAATAAGTAGGCAAAAGACAATTGAATAAACGAGTAGGCAACAAACAATTGAATAAATAAGAAGGTGAAAAGACAATTTAATAAATAAGAAGGCAAAAGACAATTGAATAAATAAGTAGGCAAAAAACAATTGAATAAATAAGTAGGCAAGAAACAATTGAATAAATATGTAGGTAAAAACAATTGAATAAAAAAGTGCGTATGAGAGATCACCATTGCTCCGTGCTATAGTGGTTAGACTGCTGCTGTAGTCTAGTACTCGACTTGTGTCCTAATCCGGAGGTCACGGGTTTAAATCCCGTAGAATCATCGGTCCCCAAGCAGATATACGTGTCGTTGATGTAAAAATGCTTTATTCGATTTAAGGCGTTATTTGTATTGTGTTCTATGTAGCGAGGGTTATCTCTATTTATTACGATCAGATAATGGAGAACAAATAATGGTTACGCCAATGCGTGGGGGCACACTTGTGGACTGTGACATTGAAATACAAGCGGAAGTATATAATGACATGTAGAAGGAGACGGCGTCAGACCTGTGCACTAGATCGTCGAGGTGTATGGGCTCGCCGACGTGCAGCAGCGTGCGCTTACGGAACTGCAGCAGGTAGGGCTCCCGGTTGGGCAGCACGCGGTCCAAACCCTCGTGCCACACGGGCACCACGAGCGGCGGCCGGCCCGACTCCCACACCATGCGCCCCACGCCCCACTTGAACCTGCGCACATGCACATATCCCTATCATTGTCACTAGTTTACATTAACGAAACGATACAATTATACATACATATAAGTTATACCGTAGAGTATGGCGTAGCGGCATTACCTTATAATGTACGTACAAATACCAATGTACGTAAAGAACTTATATTCACGGAACATCGGACTGTATCCTACAGAACACACCGGCCAAGTCGGACTCGCACAAAGGGATTCCGTACCCAACCTCACATTATTGATATTTGTATGTATAAACCCCCTTGGGTTTTAGAACCTTGGAGTACGGAACCCTAAACATATTATGGTATTATTGTTCCACGTTTGGATTGGTAATGACGTGCGATCGTCAACTTTATGCGAATGTATGAAATAACAGTCACCAAAGGTAGGATGTGCAAAAATACGTAAAAACTTTTTCAGTACTGCAAAATTATAATGTGAAGAACATGTAACATTTTACCAAAATAATATTTAAATAAAAAATTCAGCTCGTCATTTGTTTTGATGGTCCATCACTCATGGGTTCATCAACTTCATCATCAATTAATTGATTGAAATAGGCGTTACCTTGCGGAAGTCCATCACTAAGTTATGGATATATGAATATAATTCGCAATATTCCGCTAAACAATTATTGTCGTGCTATTCAAAATGCAGACTCGTGCACCTAGCATAAAAACATGCAACAAGTAAGCAATACAAGCAAAGCAATCTTAAATAACAAGCAAGAAAACTTATCGACACGTGTTTCGCCTCTGAACGAGGCATCCTCAGGATGTGTTGCTAGCTCGGCTTCTCCGCAGCAACTGATGTGTTGCTCGCCCAGCCGCTCCGCAGCAACTGATGTTGTTCGCCCGACAGCTCAGCAGCTAGTGACGAGCCGCCGACCAAAACTCGCCTTTTATACACCGGCCTGACTAGTTGTTTGGTGGGGAAAATGGGGAGACGAAAACATGCGTAACAGTGGGGTAGTGGTAAAGTTAGTTTGTTCGTTTAGTAAATCAGGGTTATTCTTGTTTTTTAGTATTTCTAAATATTGCTTTGCTTTTATGCTCGTATTGCTTGCTTGTTGCATGTTTTTATGCGGGCGGGCGTGCGGTGCACGAGTCTGCATTTTGAATAGCATGACAAGAATTGTTTAGCAGAATATTGCAAATTATATTCATATATCCATAACTTCATCATCAATGCCAAATAGTGACAGATTTGTCAAATTATTGTAATTTTATTATATTTAAAACACGGTTACTAAAAAAATACAAAAATTAACGAAATATTTCGACTCCTTCAGTGGAGTCGTCATCAGTCGAATAAAATAAAATTAAATAAATGACATAAGAGTATAGAAGAGTTGAAAGGTGAAGTCTGTACAAGTTGAAAGAGGAAAACAGAAACTTTTTGGAGATACTACATGTAGATGATGATGAGGATGAGGATGAGGATGATGATAATGATGATGATGATGATGATGATGATGATGATGATGATTATGACGATGATGATGATGATGATTATGATGATGATGATGATGATGATGATGATGATGATGGTGGTGATGACAATATTTATATTTAGTAGTCAGTATTTAATGGTGAGTGACGTCATGTCTGTCAGTTAGTGCTGTCTGTTAAGTCCTGGTCCATAGTGAGCACCAAGTGACCATATGTATGATGTTTCCCAGGTCCTTAATTCAATATCGGTCAGTGGAGGGGTGAATGCTTTGATGATGCGTAAGGTGAAACAGTCGTTGAAAGTTGAATTGTGGAGGCGGGTGTGTGTAGGGATAGGAAGAATGTTGTTTGGCATGCGATCTGATGTGTGTCGATGTTGATTTATTCGGATGTGTACTGGATTCTTGGTTTCACCTACATAGAATGCCGGGCAATGACGGCATTCTAGTAGGTAAATGCAGTTGCTCGTTTTGCATGATGTGTTAGGGTGTGTTTTGTATATGTTTGTCGTGTGATGAGTGTTGATGTCTGTAGCTGTATTGATGATGGGGCGGGTTTTACATCGACGCCGTCGACAGGGAGATGTACTGGGTGAGAAGTTGGTAAGGTCGGTATGTTGTGTCGTTTTTGTTTTGCTAAGCGTGTGTCTCAGATTTCGGGTTTGTCGGTAGCATATTTGTGGGTTTGGAGGGAGTAAGTCTTTCGTTTCGTTATTTTGTCGGAGAATGGGTAGGGATTGTTTGATAAGGTTCTTTAGTTTGTGGCTGCCGTGAAAGTAAGTGGTTATCAGACGTGTTTGGTGGGGTTTGTTTGTGTTCCTGTTATGTCTGTGAAAATTTGGTCTGTGGTGCAAGTGTTTTTGAAGGAAGTTAGTTGGATAGTTTCTTTTGGAGAGTGCGTTGTGAATTTTGGCGTGGTAATTGTCAAGTGTGTGTTGGTTGCTGCAAATACGGCGGCCACGTAATGAGAGTGAGTACGGTATGGATTTTTTGATATGTGACGGATGACAGCTGTGAAAGTGCAGGTATTGAAGTTTGTTTGTCGGTTTGAAATGTACGGAGGTGTGAATGTGGTTGTTGCGATCAATGAATAAATCTACGTCAAGAAATGTGATTTTGTCAATGGAGATGTTGTGAGTGAATTTCAATGAGCTATGGCTGTTTAGTCGGTTTAGAAATGTTGTAAGTGAGTCTCGGCTGTGCGGCCAGATCAAGAAAATGTCATTTTCCTGGCGTCCATTGAAAACGACTTCTTAGCCTCGGAGCCTCTGAAGCCACTTGTGTGGAGGAGATTTATCGACGACATTTTATTGATCTGGCCGCACAGCCGAGACTCACTTACAACATTTCTAAACCGACTAAACAGCCATAGCTTATTGAAATTCACTCACAACATCTCCATTGACAAAATCACATTTCAATGAGCTATGGCTGTTTAGTCGGTTTAGAAATGTTGTAAGTGAGTCTCGGCTGTGCGGCCAGATCAAGAAAATGTCATTTTCCTGGCGTCCATTGAAAACGACTTCTTAGCCTCGGAGCCTCTGAAGCCACTTGTGTGGAGGAGATTTATCGACGACATTTTATTGATCTGGCCGCACAGCCGAGACTCACTTACAACATTTCTAAACCGACTAAACAGCCATAGCTTATTGAAATTCACTCACAACATCTCCATTGACAAAATCACATTTCTTGACGTAGATTTATTCATTGATCGCAACAACCACATTCACACCTCCGTACATTTCAAACCGACAAACAAACTTCAATACCTGCACTTTCACAGCTGTCATCCGGCACATATCAAAAAATCCATACCGTACTCACTCTCATTACGTGGCCGCCGTATTTGCAGCAACCAACACACACTTGACAATTACCACGCCAAAATTCACAACGCACTCTCCAAAAGAAACTATCCAACTAACTTCCTTCAAAAACACTTGCACCACAGACCAAATTTTCACAGACATAACAGGAACACAAACAAACCCCACCAAACACGTCTAATAACCACTTACTTTCACGGCAGCCACAAACTAAAAAACCTTATCAAACAATCCCTACCCATTCTCCGACAAAATAATGAAACGAAAGACTTACTCCCTCCAAACCCACAAATATGCTACCGACAAAACCGAAATCTGAGACACACGCTTAGCAAAACAAAAACGACACAACATACCGACCTTACCAACTTCTCACCCAGTACATCTCCCTGTCGACGGCGTCGATGTAAAACCTGCCCCATCATCAATACAGCTACAGACATCAACACTCATCACACGACAAACATATACAAAACACACCCTAACACATCATGCAAAACGAGCAACTGCATTTACCTACTAGAATGCCGTCATTGCCCGGCATTCTATGTAGGTGAAACCAAGAATCCAGTACACATCCGAATAAATCAACATCGACACACATCAGATCGCATGCCAAACAACATTCTTCCTATCCCTACACACACCCGCCTCCACAATTCAACTTTCAACGACTGTTTCACCTTACGCATCATCAAAGCATTCACCCCTCCACTGACCGATATTGAATTAAGGACCTGGGAAACATCATACATATGGTCACTTGGTGCTCACTATGGACCAGGACTTAACAGACAGCACTAACTGACAGACATGACGTCACTCACCATTAAATACTGACTACTAAATATAAATATTGTCATCACCACCACCACCACCATCATCATCATCATCATCATCATCATAATCATCATCATCATCATAATCATCATCATCATCATCATAATCATCATCATCATAATCATCATCATCATCATCATCATCATCATCATCATCATCATTATTATCATCATCATCCTCATCCTCATCATCCTCATCCTCATCATCATCTACATGTAGTATCTCCAAAAAGTTTCTGTTTTCCTCTTTCAACTTGTACAGACATCACCTTTCAACTCTTCTATACTCTTATGTCATTTATTTAATTTTATTTTATTCGACTGATGACGACTCCACTGAAGGAGTCGAAATATTTCGTTAATTTTTGTATTTTTTTAGTAACTGTGTTTTAAATATAATAAAATTACAATAATTTAAGGCGAATACTGGTAAAGTAAAAAATATTTATTCAGAGGATTCACCTCTGTTTATTTTATATTTGCTTGTTAAAAATGTTTTCTTTTCTTTTGTTTTCTTTCTGTCATGTTAAATAATTAATAATTTGTTGGCCCGATGATGTGTAATACGAAACCGGTAGCCTAAGTTAGAATAAAAATAAATATATGTGGAATAAAAGTACAAGAATTTGTGTATAATTTATTAAAAAATATATTTATTTAGATTTGTCAAATAAAATTTAAAGATTTCATTTATGAAACAGTTGAAAATAGATTCAGCTAACAATTCAGACAATTTTTTGGAGAAGCAATGTTATTGATCAATAAACTTTTATAAACATCAATAAGTACATAAAACGCAAAAATTTTATAATTATTTTACTTGTTGGTTTTAAGGACCTAAGTAATCAATTCATTTGTACTATTATGCAAACGGTACTTTTGAATCCCTATCCAATCGTGGAACAATAATACATAACGTCATAGCAACATTAAAGCGACACAAACAAGGCGCTAAAATGGTAGCGTCTGACTTTGGCACCCTATGAGTAGGGAACCCCGATTATTATTATTTGTTGTTTTACTATGGAGTACGTTCTATATATCTGACAAAAATAACATCACGATTTACGTATCACCAAGAGACTGGTCACGTGATTAAAGGATCTCTAGTTTTAGGCTTTTCGGCGACTAGTAATAATGCGTGGAAAGAAACCGATAAAAGTTACCCGCTTGATACGGCACATCGCATAACCTAGCTGAAAATGTCATGTTATATAAAGACACAGGCAACCAGCCGATGTCGAAAAAAATCATTACTTTCACCTGTCAATTTTGTGTAAAATAAACAAAACATTGCACTTTTTTTACATATTTATAAATTTTGACCATAATGAATATAAATTAGAGCAAAATAATTTGTGAAAGAAATGGCATACAGTTTAGGAGTTCGATTTCACTCACAGTTCAATGACGGACTGGGTTCTCTCGTCGGCCCCAGCTCGTACCAGTGCGAGCGCTACAACGAATGCAACTTCCGGAAACATAACGTTCCATTCAACTCGACCTCCAAACGGACTCCCCCCTCGAACGCGATATGGACGCACGCGTTGTACATCGCGGAGCCCCCGCGCCGCCTGCCCCTCGGCAGACCGATGAGCTCCACCACGCCGCGGTTCCCCTACCAGGCTCTCAGTGCGCAGGACATAGAGCAGTTGTTGTGTCGGTGCGGGCTCGACGCGCCGCCCTGCGAGTGTCGCGTGGAGAGGGGCGACGAGGCGTGCGGCGGGACGGTGCGCCGGCGGCTCTACGTGGGGACTCCGCCGCGGCGCCGGGCGCGCCCCGCTGCCGGGCTGCACCCCCCCGACCTGCCCTTCTACGACGCGAGAGTGACCGAGGCCACCGCCTTCTACCGCGGCTGCAAGTGGAGCCGCCGCACCTCCCTCCGCACCCCCGCCATCTGCGAGCTGCGCCCGGGGCCGGCCGACTACTGCCTGCAGCGTGCGGCGACGGACCAACAGATCTGCCTCGAGGCGTTCCGGTTCGACCGCAGGAGGACTGCGAAGCAGCTGAGATACATGGAGATGTTGCAGCGGAGACACGTCCTGGAGGGACGCCCCGGGCCCGCCTCGTACTCTCCCGAAGCGCCGAAAGGAACGGACTTGCAGTTCCTCGGAACCAAAGCGGCGCGGTTTCCTCGGTCCAAATTGAAGATCAGTCCCGGTCCGGCCGACTACTCGGTAAGGAGAGCCTTCGACATCCCCTCGCCCCCGCGGCAGCCGTGTCACGCCCCGCTACCTCCGCGGCCCGCTTTCGGAGTGACCGCGGGCCGCTTCCAGCGAGCGCGCGTCTCCGGGCCCGGCCCCGACAGCTACTCGGCCGACTACAGACCCTGCCGGCCCGTGCACTATCCGCGTGCGCCGTTCAACACGTCCGCCGCGAGGTGGAGCGAGCCAGCTGCGGACCTGACCGACGAGGACGAGGACGAGTGCAGCTTCACAGAGGAGACTGCGCACGGGGATCCGTGTCCGGCTCTCAGCTGGATGCTGAAGTCTCGCTCGGTGAGGACGAAGCCTCTCGTGAAGCGGCTGAACGAGCCGAGTCCCGCGGACTGGGCACCGCGGCAGGGCGCGACGGGGAGACCGCTGCACCTGCAGCACAAGGCGCCCTTCTTCAGCTCAGCGGCGCGGGGAGCGGGGCGGCGCGGGGAAGACACGCCGGGCCCCTGCTACTACAGCCTGGAGCGGCCGAGGTGCTGCCCCGCGGTACGTCGAGGACCTCTGTCCCGAGCCGCCCGGTTCCCAGACTCCAGCGACACGGTCCCGGCTCCCAACCACTACTGCACCGCCCGGGAGTGCGCCGTGTTGAACACTTTCAATGTAAGACTAAGCGAGGCGATCAGGCGCAACAGGTACGTATCGAAGTGGCGGCCGCCGCCACAAAAGAAGAAACTTGACTACGAGGAAATGCGCTTGCGTCTGTTGAACGAGGCTATAGAAGGGTTGGAAGTGGACGAGCAGCGTCCCCCCCCAGCGCGCGCGCGCCACCGGTCGGCAGGGCGCAAGGAATACGACACGAGAGAGATCATCGATCATAAAACCCAACAGCCCAAGGTACTGAGAACTTTTATTGCAAATAAAAAACATCCGTGTTGAAACTGTTACCTTATTTTGAACTTTGGCGATTTTCATACATTATGGGGTATTAATCGCGATACATGCTTGTACGTGAGCGTAGCAGCAAAATGTCCCTGGCGAGCCGGCGGTAGGTGGCACAATTATTTTTCCTACCCGCGCTTTGTCTTTTGATAATTAATAATTGTTACAATAGTCACACACGAAGTATATAACAGTATATAAGTATATCAACAGGATCGAGACACTTATTTGGAGATAAAACCGCGAAATTTCAATTTCTGTATGACCGAACTTCATGCCGGAGGCAACTTAAATCTGTCTTAATAAACATACATTTTTATATACGGTCCTTAGACCATTTAACACGGGACCTGGCAAAGCGCGACTCTTAGAACTGAAATTATTCTGCCGTTTTTCACGGGAGGGGAGGTAAACACGCACACCACACATTTACTCATTCACGCACACTCCTGCGAACAATTGATATGTCACACTAAATCAAAAGCTGCAACACAAACACAAAACGCGCACAAATTGTTCATGTACCTCTACTTCGGCAGAGGGGGATAAGTGCGCTTGCCTAGTCCCGTGTTATATGGTCTAAGTTACGGTCATATTTTATATAAAGTTGTAACGTCTTCACTGAGAAGCATTTGCTGGAGGTTGGCCTGGCTAAACGTCACGTGATTTTGTAAAAAATACAAAAATAAATTGAATATGCATTTAATCCGTTTTGATGGCAGAGGACGAGATGTCACGAAACTCTGTGAAGTAGGTAGACCGCGTTACTGGCGTATCGCCCGCGGTACGAGGGAAGCGCGGGCGGCGCGGAGGTAAGGGCCGTTTCCACGGGCGTAGCCGGGTTTAGTATAGGGGGGAGGTTCAATAAAAAAAAAAACATGAAATATAATTAATATTCAGTATGCTTGCGAAAAAAAATACATTAGTTTAATGCAAATGCATTAGAGAAACAATCTTCTGTTTTTCTTATTAAATTGACCCGTTAATGTAATATTTTCAACATTTCGGAGGGTTTTAATTTAATCCCCCGAAACCCGCCCCTTTGGGTACGCCCATGGCCGCTTCTAACTCCGCGCCGCCCGTCCCTCCCCTCGTCGCACCGCGGGCGATAGGCCAGTGACGCGCTTTACCTCGAGTGGGTCAGTACAGTACTAGAGAGAGAGAGAGATGACCTGATGTGCTCCTTGTCCACGTTGACGCGCCCCTCGGGGAAGATGTGCACCCACTCCCCCTCCTGCAGCCGCTCGATGCAGAAGTCTATCGCCGGCTGGAACACACGTCACCGTCTACTGAGTGCGAGCGAGACATTCATGGCTCAGCTGGGAGAGCTACCGCCCAGTAAACGAGAGGTCCCCGGTTCAGTATATAGAATATTCACATATAGAATTACTTTTATTTATTCTATTTATTTGAAAAAAATAATTGTGTATTACGACGGTTGTTTTTAAAATGATGATAGCTGTCTCCAAACATTATGACATTATACAAACAAATAAGGTAGGAACCGACCGACTCTTGTCTCAATCTTCTTATCGTGTGGGCTGCAAGACCTGTCGGCCCGACAAGCCCTGGTGTCAGAGTTTTTAAACCGCCTTACGGCCTCTGACGTGGTTTATGTAACGACCACTCTACTAGAAAGTGGCCGGGACCAACAGCTTAACGTGTCTTCCGAAGCACGGAATCATCCTACTTATTGAACAATCAGGTGATTCAAGCCTGCAATGTCTTAACCAAACTAAGAACAATCCACAAAGTGATTTTCACTATGTGTGTTCCCCGCGTGAATTGAACCCATGACCTCCGGGTTGAGAGCCCAAAGACCACGGAGGTAGTTGTCTCAATGCCATGTAGGAAACATTTTATTCGTCCATAAGTCAAAAGATTAAAAAAACATACTTAAGTACGAGCAAAAAAGATTTAACAAGCATAAAACTTACAAACATTTATTCATATTTTGGACAGATGGAAAAGCTCAGCATTGCTGAGCGCTGATTTTCAGTAAACCCCAGCTCTTAAGGTAGTGTGGTCAGGTCAGGCAGTCAGGTACCTGGTAGACGCCGGCGCCGCGCACCACGGGCACGCACTTGCCGAGCGCGAAGAACCAGGCGTGCAGCGCGCGCGTGAAGCAGATGTCGTGCGCCGCCAGCGACCAGCGCATGCGCCGGCGGACGCACAGCACGCGCGGGGACAGCACGCCTGTGGGGAGTGAGACACTGTCTGTACTCTGTATAGACCTTTCGCTACTGACGCGCGCCGCACATCTTTAATGGAGTGATATACCTTACACACACACACACACACACTATAACGGAAGTGTCGTGACGGACACTACACTTAACGAATCAAAGAAAAAAGATTCTAGTGATCTAACATGTTAAAAACCACAGATAAATATGTGACTACTTCTGTATTTTATGAGAAACGGATGATACCCAGTTTTTGTAGTTAGGCGTAACGCTTACTATAGCTTTAAAATGATAAGATATGTAAAAGCTACAGGCATGGTGTCTTATAGGACAAAGGTATGTTAATGCAGAGTTTCTATTTCCCAAATCGAAACGGTCTTCGACGTTCTAGAATGTCTAATTTCAAATGTTGACAGGAATAGTCATCTTAAATGTGTCTTAACGTGTCTATGCTTAAATCTGGCTGTAGTCACTTTTTCAAGCTTAATAATAGCAAGAGGTGTGTCAGAATCGTTGTAGATGGAAGTATTTAGTCAGATTAAACTGATACAGTTTTTCCGAATGAAAAAACGACCGGTTTTATCACGTATAACTAACCATTTGACCAAGGCACGCCGATAAAGCAGTTAAGCAGCGCTTTTTCTCCCGACTTGATTCAAAAATATTGTATATTCAAACTGTAAACTTTTTTTATTAAAATAAAATAAAGCCTATGTTACTCAGCAATAGTGTAACATTTTACAAAAGAAAGAATTTTTAGCATCGATTCAGTAAAAAGATTAAAAGATTCACCAGTTTACCACAAACATAGAAACAAACAAATCTTTCCTCTTTATATATAACTAGCTTTTGCCCGCGGCTCTGCCCGCGTCGAAAAGATTTTCGTGGAAAAAAGGAAAACAAAATAATTTTATTTTTGAACGACTTATGCAACGGACAACATGTTTAAGCAAAGAGCTATTAAAGACCAATCAAATAAGCCCAAACTCGAAGGGTCTGCTGTTGTCCGTTGACGAGATCCCGTACCCATTGTCCAGTTTCATCATCAGACCCTGGTCACCATGTTTTACCAAAGTGATAATACAGACAAATCAAATAAGCCCAAACTCGAAGGGTCTGCTGTTGTCCGCTGAGGAGATCCCGTACCCATCGTCCAGTTTCATCATCAGACCCTGGTCACAATGTTTTACCAAAGTACTAGTAATGACCAATCAAATAAGCCCAAACTCAAAGAGTCTGCTGTTGTTCGTTGAGGAGATCCCGTACCCATCTTCCAGTTCCATCATCAGACCCTGGTCTGGTCACCATGTTTTACCAAAGTGATAATAAAGACCAATCAAATAAGCCCAAACTCGAAGGGTCTGCTGTTGTCCGTTGAGGAGACCCCGTACCCATTGTCCAGTTTCATCATCAGACCCTGGTCACCATGTTTTACCAAAGTGATAATACAGACAAATCAAATAAGCCCAAACTCGAAGGGTCTGCTGTTGTCCGCTGAGGAGATCCCGTACCCATCGTCCAGTTTCATCATCAGACCCTGGTCACAATGTTTTACCAAAGTACTAATAATGACCAATCAAATAAGCCCAAACTCGAAGAGTCTGCTGTTGTCCGTTGAGGAGATCCCGTACCCATCTTCCAGTTCCATCATCAGACCCTGGTCTGGTCACCATGTTTTACCAAAGTGATAATAAAGACCAATCAAATAAGCCTAAACTCGAAGGGTCTGCTGTTGTCCGTTGAGGAGATCCCGTACCCATTGTCCAGTTTCATCATCAGACCCTGGTCACCATGTTTTACCAAAGTGATAATACAGACAAATCAAATAAGCCCAAACTCGAAGGGTCTGCTGTTGTCCGCTGAGGAGATCCCGTACCCATCGTCCAGTTTCATCATCAGACCCTGGTCACAATGTTTTACCAAAGTACTAATAATGACCAATCAAATAAGCCCAAACTCGAAGAGTCTGCTGTTGTCCGTTGAGGAGATCCCGTACCCATCTTCCAGTTCCATCATCAGACCCTGGTCTGGTCACCATGTTTTACCAAAGTGATAATAAAGACCAATCAAATAAGCCCAAACTCGAAGGGTCTGCTGTTGTCCGTTGCGGAGATCCCGTACTCATCTTCCAGTGCCATCATCAGACCCTGGTCTCCATTTTTTACCAAAGTGCTAATAAAGACCAATCAAATAAGCCCAAACTCGAAGAGTCTGCTGTTGTCCGTTGAGGAGATCCTGTACCCATCTTGCAGTCCCATCATCAGGTCCTGGTCACCATGTTTTACCAAAGTGCCAAGAAGTGTGTCAGGATCGTTGTAGATGGAAATCTGTAGTCAGATTAAACTCATACAGTTTTCTCGTATGGGAAAAAATCAATACATAAACCTGGCTGTAGTTACTTTTTCAAGCTTAATATTAGCAAGAGGTGAGTCAGGATCGTTGTAGATGGAAATAAAACTGATACAGTTTCCTCGTATGGAAAAACAACCGGTTTCATCAAGTATAACTAGCCATTTGGTCAAGAAACGCCGATAAAGCAGCTAAGCAGCGTTTTTTCTCTCGACATGGTTCACAAATATTGAATTTTCAAACTGAAAACTTAATTTTATTAAAATAAAATATAGCCTATGTTACTCAGCAATAGTATAGCTTTTTATGGAAGAAAGCGTTTTTAGAATCGGTTCAGTAGTTCCAAAGATTACCTCAAACATACAAAAGCAAGAGGTGTGTCAGGATCGTTGTATTAAAATTAAATATGGCCTATGTTACTCATCAATAGTGTAGCCTTTTACAAAAGAAAACATTTTTGGAACCGGGTAACTTTTCCAAGCTTAATATTAGCAAGAGGTATGTCAGGATCGTTGTATTAAAATTCAATATAGCCTATGTTACTCAAAAATAGTGAAGCTTTTTACAAAAGAAATAATTTTTAGAATCGGTTCAGTACTTCCAAAGATTACCTCAAACATACAAAAGCAAGAGGTGTGTCAGGATCGTTGTATTAAAATTATATATGGCCTATGTTACTCATCAATAGTGTAGCCTTTTACAAAAGAAAACATTTTTGGAATCGGGTAACTTTTCCAAGATTAATATTAGCAAGAGGTGTGTCAGGATCGTTGTATTAAAATTAAATATGGCCTATGTTACTCAAAAATAGTGTAGCTTTTTACAAAAGAAAGAATTTTTAGAATCGGTTCAGTAGTTCCAAAGATTACCTCAAACATACAAAAGAAAGAGGAGTGTCAGGATCGTTGTATTAAAATTAAATATTGCCTATGTTACCCATCAATAGTGTAGCCTTTTACAAAAGAAAACATTTTTGGAATCGGGTAACTTTTCCAAGCTTAATATTAGCAAGAGGTGTGTCAGGATCGTTGTATTAAAATTCAATATAGCCTATGTTACTCAAAAATAGTGAAGCTTTTTACAAAAGAAATAATTTTTAGAATCGGTTCAGTAGTTCCAAAGATTACCTCAAACATACAAAAGCAAGAGGTGTGTCAGGATCGTTGTATTAAAATTATATATGGCCTATGTTACTCATCAATAGTGTAGCCTTTTACAAAAGAAAACATTTTTGGAATCGGGTAACTTTTCCAAGATTAATATTAGCAAGAGGTGTGTCAGGATCGTTGTATTAAAATTAAATATGGCCTATGTTACTCAAAAATAGTGTAGCTTTTTACAAAAGAAAGAATTTTTAGAATCGGTTCAGTAGTTCCAAAGATTACCTCAAACATACAAAAGCAAGAGGTGTGTCAGGATCATTGTATTAAAATTAAATATGGCCTATGTTACTCAACAATAGAATAGCTTTTTACAAAAGAAAGAATTTTTAGAATCGGTTCAGTAGTTCCAAAGATTACCTCAAACATACAAAAGAAAGAGGAGTGTCAGGATCGTTGTATTAAAATTAAATATTGCCTATGTTACCCATCAATAGTGTAGCCTTTTACAAAAGAAAACATTTTTGGAATCGGGTAACTTTTCCAAGCTTAATATTAGCAAGAGGTGTGTCAGAATCGTTGTATTAAAATTAAATATGGCCTATGTTACTCAACAATAGTGTGGCTTTTTACAAAAGAAAGAATTTTTAGAATCGGTTCATTAGTTCCAAAGATTACCTCAAACATACAAACAAACAAACAAATCCTTCCTCTTTATATAATAGTGTAGAAGTGTAGATAGTGTACGGTACATCGAACACTTCGCTGAATCATCAATAGCGCGTACGCCGGCGATTTACCTAATTTCCAGTTCAGTTCACGTTTGAGCCCACATCACGGCGGACGCGCTCTCACCTCACATTAACTATCAGTTACGTATCAATATATTCATACAGTGGACATCCAGTATTATCATTTAACAACCCTAGGGATACACCCTACATCTTGGTCCTTCGAGCCGGATCGATCGAAAGGCTGCTATGCTGGGAGCGTCCGAATGATACGCCAACCCGCTGATATGCAGATCTTCCCAGCTGCTATGCTGGGAGCGTCCGAATGATACGCCAACCCGCTGATATGCAGATTTTCCCAGCTTTTTACTGGGGACGTCCGAATGATACGCCAACCCGCTGATATGCAGATCTTCCCAGCTGCTATGCCAGGAGCGTCCGAATGATACTCCAACCCGCTGATATGCAGATTTTCCCAGCTGTTTACTGGGGACGTCCGAATGATACGCCAACCCGCTGATATGCAGATCTTCCCAGCTGCTATGCTGGGAGCGTCCGAATGATACGCCAACCCGCTGATATGCAGATTTTCCCAGCTGTTTACTGGAGACGTCCGAATGATACGCCAACCCGCTGATATGCAGATTTTCCCAGCTGCTATGCTGGGAGCGTCCGAATGATACGCCAACCCGCTGATATGCAGATTTTCCCAGCTGTTTACTGGGGACGTCCGAATGATACGCCGCTGATAACTCGCTGATATGCTAAGTGTATGCTGTCCACGGTGTATATTCGATCACCAACACGACACAGTCACAAATGATTTTTGACACTCGCGTAGTGATCCCGCCTATTCGTATATAGACTCGAAGGACCAAGATGTAGGGTGTATCCCTAGGGTTGTTAAATGATAATACTGGATGTCCACTGTATGAATATATTGATACGTAACTGATAGTTAATGTGAGGTGAGAGCGCGTCCGCCGTGATGTGGGCTCAAACGTGAACTGAACTGGAAATTAGGTAAATCGCCGGCGTACGCGCTATTGATGATTCAGCGAAGTGTTCGGTGTACCGTACAGATAGTGTAGATGAAGTTAACCGCACTAGGCCGGGCCTGTCCGACAGTTTAATGCGTCGCGTCGCGTCGTCGCACACCCCAGGGTCGGTCGGCACTCGGCTGCGAGAATTGATTTTCAGATATCTGTCTATTTGCACCCGGTATTTTACAGGTGGTTGGAGTCTCCTTTCAAGTAATAAAATAATATATACAGTAATCAAATACCTTTCTTATTAAAAGGTTGATGTTGGTATTATATTGTGGTGTGCTTTATTTTATTAAGTAGTAAGCTCAGGAAGAAATGTATTTATTATTTTTATTTTTCTTTATTCAGGAAAACAAACAATCTATAGGTATTGTTTGTTACAAAATAATAGTTAGAATTTCCAAGTTGATACAATAGATGGCGCTGCACGTTTCTGAATCGCGGTATAGAAGTTTTCTCCGCTAAAAGTGTATCATATCTATGGAATAAAATAAATCGAGTTTTCGTGGTACGAGGTCTTTCATTTTGACCAGCATTTTTGGTCCCTCGATCGGATTACAGTTTCAGTACAACTGTTTCGGGTTTCGGGTACACCTGAAATTTCAGGATTCTCAATGTACACACGGATAGCTGTACATGGATCGTGTACACAAAGCTATTGAGATCACAAACAATATCTACACCGACACTATCTAATCTTACACTTGGATTGCACTGATTTTGTAGAGTCTTTGACTTAATAGAGTTGTAGAGTCATTAAAAGTGCAATAACTAGAGTCAGTGATCTTATGCATTGAATTGCAGTGTTATAAAAAGTGGTTACGAAACTTATGGAGTGCATTGGATTTTATTGGTATACGTGAGTAATAGAATAAGTCACACCACAAACTTGGAGCAAAACTTAACTAAGACTACTTGGTTTAAAATGGAGGAATTAAATCTATCACAAATTAATTTATACGAGCAAATAAGTAAACTTCTTACTAATTACAAAAAAACTAGTCGAGATAGACTTAGTACAGGATTTATAGAAGCTAGATTAGAGATTGCAGATAAATATTGGGAAACTTTTCAATCACAACACAACGCTTTGATTACTGCTAAGGCCGAAGTGAAAGCAAAATTATCCTACTTCAAAGATGATGTTTATGACAGTTGCTTTGAAAAGTATCTTGATTTAAAGACTCGCATGAAAGAAATGCTAAATGATATTCAATATGCTAAACTACAATCATCTGCAAATATCGTACAAGCTAATAACTCTGTAACAGAACAAACTCCAAAAGCTAAACTTCCACCAATCCAACTACCTACATTTTCTGGTGATTATAGAGAGTGGCTATCGTTTCGAGATTTATACAAATCGCTAGTGCATGACAACATCTCAATAAATAAAGTTAACAAATGCCAATATCTGAAATCAAGTCTGCGCGGAGAAGCAGAGAGTCTAGTAAAACAAATACAAGTCTCCGACGCTAACTATGAAATAATATGGGATATGATAAATAGACGATATGACAATAAGAGAAGTATTGTTAATACGTATATTGGTAAATTGCTAAATCAGAAAAAAATAACATTGGAATCTGCCAAAAATATTAGAGAATTATTAGATGTTACAACCGAGTGTCTAGCGACTTTAAAGAGTTTGAGTCTACCTACTGACAGTTGGGACGATATAATTGTTTATATTATTATCCAGAAACTTGATTCTGAATCTCACAAGATGTTCGAGCAAAGAATAGAATCTAATAGTCATTTACCAACTTGGAAAGAACTGTCAGAGTTTTTAGAGTTCAGATTTCGTACACTCGAAATGATAAAGTCTAGAGATGCACCACATCCAAGAGTATTACCACCTACAAGAAGTTTCGCTACTGAAATAACACAAACAGTCACGTGTGTATACTGCAAAGAGAACCACTACATATTTAGTTGCAAAGAGTTTTGTAAGTTGGATCTCACTGATAAGAAAGCATTCGTACAGAGCAACCAACTTTGTTTCAATTGTTTGCGCAAAGGTCACACTGTCGCACAATGTTTACAGTCCACTAGATGTAAGAAATGTGGCCGCAAGCACCACTCCTTGCTACACGGATATGTCACACCTTCATTAGGAACCACTGAGCAACCTGAAATAGAACAAAGAGTAGCAACACACACCACAACCACGAAATCCACACAAAGATGTCAAGTTATATTAGCAACGGCCATGGTTCATGTGCAGTCACAAAGAGAACAGAGTCACACACACACACTTCGCGCGCTTGTTGACCAGGGTTCAGAGGCAAGTCTGATCACCGAGGCAGCGTGTCAATTTCTAGGATACAAGAGATCACCCGTACAGGGCACAGTGATGGGAGTTGGTTCAGCAGCTTCTGTTACTAAAGCATATGTGGAGTTTGACATAAGCTCCACCAACAATCCAGAAATTGTATCAAGAGTTACAGCATACGTTTTGAAATCACTTACATCTTATATACCTCAAACTTCACATACAGTTGACTGGCCACAACTAAGAGAGCTAGAATTAGCAGACCCAACATTCCAGAGACCTGGAAAGATAGACATCATCCTAGGAGCAGACGTGTACGCAGAGATTATACAAAGAGGAGTTAAGATACTCAAAAATAACAATAACACACTCGTCGCTCAACAGACATCATTGGGTTGGCTTATTTCTGGAAAAACCACAAACAACAACCAGTCAAAGCAAGTTCACTTACATCACATCAAAGTTGAGGTTGATGACATTCTTCGTTCCTTCTGGGAGATCGAAGAAAACACAGAGAAAAGAATAATGACAAAAGCAGAATCTCAATGTGAAAAGCATTACGAGATAACACATACAAGGTTAGAGGATGGTCAATACAGAGTAAGACTTCCATTTACAGCCACCCTTCCTGACCTCGGAGAGTCATTCACACTAGCCAAGAAACGGTTACTTACTTTAGAGAACAAATTCAAGAGAGACAAGGAATTACACATAAAATACAATGAGTTTATGGAAGATTATCTACAACAAGGTCATATGGAACTTGTCCCAACACCTGATACAGAGACTTATGTATGCTACATACCACATCAAGCTGTTATCAATGAACAGCACCTGACAACAAAGCTTAGAGTGGTCTATGACAGTTCAGTAAAAACCGCAAACGGAAAGTCACTTAATGACAACCTTTTAGTAGGGCCTGCTCTACAAAATGACATCCGAGACGTGACATTGCGTTGGCGAAGACATCGCTTAGTTTTGGTTGGAGACATTCGTCAGATGTACAGAAAAATTAGCTTGGATCATAAAGATCGAGACTGGCTGCGAATACTTTGGCGATTTTGTCCCGATCAAGAAATTCAACACTTTCGTCTTACAACAGTGACATATGGGACATCCTGTGCACCATACCAAGCAATAAAAACACTCAGACAATTAGCTGAGGATGAGAGAGGAAATTTTGATGATCAAACTATTGACACATTGTTACAAGATTTTTACATCGATGATCTGTTGACTGGAGAACAAACTACAAACAAAATCATTGAGTTGAAGAGGAATATGACAGAGTTGCTACAGAAAGGAGGATTTTCACTACACAAATGGGCCTCTAACAGTACAGAGATAGAAGGAGCAGCACAATCTAACCGCAAGATTTTAGGAATCAATTGGAATGGATACACTGATAAATTTGAATTGCAGATAGTGCTTCCACCTTCGAAAACAAACGTGACAAAAAGAACAGTTTTGTGTGATATCGCAAAAATTTATGACCCAGCTGGATGGATGGCACCTGTTGTAATCACCGCTAAAAGCATGCTTCAAAAGTTGTGGATAGACAAAGTAGATTGGGATGATCCTTTACCCGATATTCTGCTACAAGAATGGTTAACTTATCGCAATGACTTAACCAATATGCCAACTATAGAGCTCGAGAGGTGGATTGGAGTAACAGACAATGTTTTGAAAGTGGAATTACACGGATTTTCAGACGCATCAATTATTGCGTACTCAGCTGTTGTATACTGTAGAGTTATAACACCAGACGGAGTCAATGTCACACTCATAGAAGCCAAGACCAGAGTCGCTCCTGTAAAACAAATATCACTACCGAGATTGGAACTGTGCGGAGCTGTAATATTAGCCAAGTTATTGAATAGAATTCAACACGCTCTCAGCATTCCAATTCAAGACACCTATGCATGGACAGATGCAACAATAGTGCTTGCATGGCTACAACGGTCACCTAGTTACTGGACCACCTTTGTAGCAAACAGAGTAACTGAAATCACCAACCTGATTGACAAAGAGAGATGGCATCATGTCACTTCACAAGAGAATCCTGCAGATGTAGCTTCTCGTGGGGTCTCTCCTGCTGACTTACCTGATCATCACCTGTGGTGGCACGGCCCATCCTGGCTGCATACACTCACTCCGTTGTCTTTTGATGAGGCAATTGCTGTGGAACCTACGGACTTAGAGAAGAAAGTGTCTGTGAAAGTTAATTTAGTGCATGTCAATGACAGTCAGTCTAAAAGTGAAACAAGTGATCAGTGCGAAAATAGTGAAATACTTCATAGATTTTCAAACTTGAGTAAACTTATAAGAGTTATTGCTATAATCCAAAGATTTTACAATTGCTTACAATATAAGCGTAACAACAAAATGTTGTTAAAATGTTCAAAATATCTATCAACAATTGATTTAGAGAATTCATTACAAACACTGATAAAAATGTCACAAAAGCAAAATTTTGAAAAAGAGATTTATGTTGTAAAGGGAGACATAAACAAAGATAAATACAAACTATTAAATAAACTAAAAAATGGTTCAAAAATTTCAAAGCTTAATCCATTTGTTGATTCTCAAGATGTTTTAAGAGTAGGTGGTAGAATTTGTAAAGCTGATATTCAATATGATATGAAACATCCTATAATTTTGTCCAAAGAATGTAATTTGTCGTATTTAATTGTCAAAGACACACATCACAGAACATTACATGGCGGTGTCCAATTAATGTTAAATTCTATCAAATGCAAACATCACATTATTGGAGTCAAACATCTTGTTAAACAAGTTATTAGAGAATGTGTATCATGTTGTCGTCATTCTGGTAAGACTCAGTCCCAACTCATGGGAAACTTATCTGAATATAGAATTAACCCGCAGAGACCGTTCAGTACCTGTGGCGTAGATCTAGCAGGGCCTGTTATACTGAAATTACAGAGTGGTCGTGGTTCAAATCGAACACAAAAGGCGTGGATTGTATTGTTTATATGTACAGCTGTAAAAGCAGTCCACTTAGAGTTGTTGACTAGTTTGACCACAGAAGCTTTTATGTCTGCTTTTAAGCGTTTTACCTCACGCAGAGGCCACTGCAAAAAACTGGTTAGTGATTGTGGCACTAATTTCATTGGGGCCAGCAAAGAGCTTGAGCAATCATTATTAAACAGTTTAAAAAACTTACCCGATGAAATAAGTGAATTGCTAGCACAAAATGGTACTGAATGGCAGTTCAATCCTGCCAGCGCACCCCATATGGGTGGCTTATGGGAATCTAATATTAAGTCCGTTAAGAGGCATCTAAACCGTGTATTAAATGATGCAAAACTTACCTTTGAGGAATATTATACATTGCTATGTCAAATAGAATGTTGTTTGAACTCTCGTCCATTGACGCCATTAAACAACGATGAAACAGCATCTGCACTTACACCTGGACATTTTTTAATCGGTGAAACACCTGTAATTGTTCCGCAAGAAAATTTGACCGATCAAAAAGTTCCATACATTCAACGTTGGCTATACATATAGCAAAAATTGCAATATTTTTGGAGAAAGTGGAGTCATGAATATTTGGTAAATTTGCAACAGCGTCAAAAATGGACAAGTGTTCAAAGAGATATTTCAGTTGGAGATATCGTTTTAGTTAAAGATGAGAGATTACCACCAGCAAAGTGGTTATTAGGTTTAGTTTTACACACCCATCCTGGGTCTGATGGTCGTACAAGAGTAGTTACCCTTAAATGTGACAATACCACAATTAAAAGGCCAATTCATAAACTTCGTTTGTTGCCAGTTAATAATATGTAAAATTTAGCTTGCTTAGTGGTACGACTTTTGTTACAATTTCACATTTAGTGATACGACTTATGTCACAGTTTCATATTGATTGTTAAAGGCCTGACGTCCTTTGGCGGGCGATATGTTTGTTACAAAATAATAGTTAGAATTTCCAAGTTGATACAATAGATGGCGCTGCACGTTTCTGAATCGCGGTATAGAAGTTTTCTCCGCTAAAAGTGTATCATATCTATGGAATAAAATAAATCGAGTTTTCGTGGTACGAGGTCTTTCATTTTGACCAGCAGGTATAAAGGTTTCACTTACTTAAATAAATTATTAAAACTTTATGACTTGGAGTTCCATAAAAGATTAAAGAAATAAAATTTATTAACAAAAACGAAACGGTACAGTACGGTTTTCATCTACAAACAAAGAAAGATGTTAACATAATGAAGCAATTCTTTAAAAAAAGTAAATTTCTTAATAAATAATAATTGTAAAATAGAACTATGATACTTGAACAAAATTTCACCAGCTGATCTCTTGTATTTCGGAAGAGAAAGTGCAAATATATCAACATCGTTTAATTGTTTATTATTATAATTTGAGGATCGTCTAAAGAATGTATTTTTTGCATAATTTCTCCTACTAAGTAAGGCTTACAGAGAATGTGTTTTTCAAAATTTATTATATCATAAAAATTTAATAATAGACCGCTTGCCTTTCGCCGGTGGCTCCGTCCGCATTCATTCAGTCCTTGCCCCGTTTTCGGCTTGGGCGTTATTTTATGAACACCCACCCCTAATAGAAGTGCTGACCAGGGTCAATACGATGATAATAAAGAAAACCACATCAAAATCCATTGAGTGGTTCTCGAGTTAAAACGGAACATACAGACAGGCAGTTCAGTATAAAGTTAAAAAAGTTGTAGTTTCAGTAAAATACAAAAAAATAACCCAAAAATTCAAAACTTTGAAAATATGTACAGACACAACTTTTAACAACTTTATTATTAGTATAGATAGTATTTTTACAAGAGTTCACGAGGGCTCAAGTTCACAGCGCGGTGGCGGTGGCGGTGGCGGTGGCGGTAGGTATACTCGTCGCCAGTAGTAGCTGTCCGCGCGCGTCACACTTGCTAATGTGCATTTACAAAGTCCGATTGTACGTAAATGATACAACGAGGGCAACTGATGTGATTAATGTGACGCGACGACAAATGTATGCCGAGTGTATTATGTATGTAAATGTGTATCAACCGTCGCATACGAGACCGTCGTGTATTGTAGATACACACAGCTGGAAGATAATGTTCATTATGTCGTCTCAATTTTACATTTTGGCATCATCTTCTGGGGGAACTGTACAGAAAAAGGGACATTGTTTAAAGCACAGAAAAGGTGTATTAGGGCCATATGTG
This sequence comes from Ypsolopha scabrella, assembly GCA_910592155.1. Taxonomy (NCBI): domain Eukaryota; kingdom Metazoa; phylum Arthropoda; class Insecta; order Lepidoptera; family Ypsolophidae; genus Ypsolopha; species Ypsolopha scabrella. Next base: position 26,369,652 of record OU342978.1, on the reverse strand, counting down.
GACTCAAAACATTTGAAAGTTGCAAGCCACACTTTAAGTCACTTAAGCTCCCGCACATTACCTTGTCTTTGTATTTTCGAGACATGTATTTTTGTTAAATTAAATAATCATCTTTTTCTCAAGGTATCTGATACTAACAAGAGAAACCTTCGGAACAAGGATAGATTATGCATAAATAAATACAATACAAGACTTTTACACAGAAGTATATTTGTCATGGGCCCTAAATTATTCAATAAAATTCCGAAAAATTTGAAAGATCTCAGTATTAATGTATTTAAAAATAAATTATTCAATCTTCTAATTGAAAAATGTTATTATACAGTGCAAGATTTTATTAATCAATCTAATTTAATGTTATAACATAGATATTTGTTATTTTTATATTTGACACATTAATTAAAATAATAATTTATTTTTTATTTAGTTCAAAGAATAAAAGAAATTCAAACAAGATTTTTGAAGCTTATGGTTGGTGAAAAAACCAAAACTGAACATAAAGAAAATCATGAATTGTTGTATCAGAAATGGAAAATTCTTCCAGCACACAAAAAGTGTTTATTTTTGATAGCAATAGAAGAATTTTGGAACAACGAATACAAAATAAAATTAAACATGGACATCAAACAAGGTCACAAATATCTGGTAAATTAGTAGTTCCAAAAGTTTCAAATTTTTATGGAAAACGTTGCAAAAATTGGCTTATTCCAAAATTATTCAATGCTATTCCACAAGACATAAAAGACTACAAAGGTACTAAAACTCAAATTAAGAAGAGGTTAAAAGTTTGTACGAATTTATAAAAAGTATTTATTTTTAGTCTTGTAAATGTTTTCATTTAAGTACCTACTTTAATATTTGTTATACCGTGTCATACTGCGGTAACGCACACACGGCATACGCTCGTCTTTTGTTACCCAACAACAACTCGAGCGAATGATACAAAATGTTAAAACTACCCTCTACGCGGTTTATCTTTTTTAATTAAGATTTAATAATATAAGTGCTAGCATTAAGAAAGAGTTTATGTCTGCCGATAAACTGTTTTTTATTTCCTTAGTATCGAGCCTGAGACTGATACCTGAGAAATGTGCATGTTAATTATGTAAATAGAATTTCCGGTTCTATCTACTAATATAGGTATAATATGTAATTGCATGTTGTTTTAAATGTTGAATGCACAGTAATTTTATATTCATACGCCTCTCGGCAGAGTGTAGAGCACATAGATTATCATAAGATCAAATGTAAGTAATACTACCTACATTCATGAATAAACGCATCTTATCTTATTATAATGTTTATTTTCAAACTCTCTAAATTCAGGAATTGGTATATTAGTGTTCATTTGATGATATTTATTTAGTTTATAAGTCTATACGATATACTTTGCTTATTGCTAAATATAAATATTCTCTCAGGCGCCTTGTTTATAGCCAGAGCGAAGCTGCACCTGGAATTGGGACGAGGCAAAGCGCGACTCTGGGTACTATATTCTGCCAGTTTCCGCGGGAGGTGAGTTAAACACGCACAGCCAACGGTAGGGCTTCGAATATCATTGCGCACAGCACACCTTTATTCACTCACGCACAACCTTGCGACACATTCAAATGTTACACTAACACAAAACCTGTAAATTATACAGAATGCCATCAAAAACAAAACTTGTAAAAAAACCAAGTCTCGCAAATTAGTTCTTCTACCGTAAAAAGTTGTGAGATCCATGTAAATCCAAGTCGGTTAATTTATTCAGTCCCTACTTAAGGGACCTTCTGTCTTAAGTTATTACATAATTAGCTAACCTAACAACATCTTATAATAGTGACCGTCGTGAATCGCATGGAAACACAATTTATCTCACTAGTAATACAAATTACATTAAATTAGATTATTTAGTGCAATTGCCAAGTCAATCCAATTATTAAAAACATAAAAGATTTTTTATTTAATTTTATCCTATATGCAGTTAGTGTATCTAGAGCACTGGACCGAAATTGCAAAATATTTTAGTTTTTCCTTGATTTAAATACACACTTGTATTCCAAATTTGGAGCTTCTATGTCTGCTAGAAGTGCCTTAGAGTTTTGATGATCGGTCAGCCAGTCAGTCATTCAGTGAGTGAGTGACAAAATTGAGAAACTTTGACTAGTTATAATTCTTAAACTACGGGTTCAAATTGAATGAAATTTGAAATATACCGTGTTTATACAATGCCTGCTTGGTTACCGAAAATTCAGGCTTCTAGTTTTATCCACAACGAAGTTATAGGGGGGTCGAAAATGGCCAGAACTGTTTCGAGAAAAGGATGATACGGCCGTGACGCTTTTAAGCTCGACTTGTCGGGGGCATCCCCCAGATAACATGGGCTTTGTAACACAAACACAAAACCAGCAAACTGACACAGAGCGACTGTTCATGTACTTGGGCAGAGTGGAATGCAGGCGCTTGCCAAGTCCGACCGTCTGACGGGAACCAACACTTCCCCCCCCGCCCAGCGGGTCAGGGTTCACGGGTCTCAAGTACCAAACGTCGATCGTTACAAATATACTTTGTTGCTATATGATGGCGAAAATTGATTTTTTTTGCATAATGGCGCTCCTTTTGTAAATTACCGAATTATGGTGCAAACACAGTTCAATAAATTATACACAAATCAAATTCTTGCATTTTTTATTCCACAAATATTTATTTTAACTAGGCTACCAGTTTCATCGGGCCAACAAATTATGAATTGTTATAACTCTTATAATCTTCTCTATACATATAAAATACAACGTCTGTCTGTCTGTCTGTCTGTTCGTTCGCTTATAACTTGAGAACTAATCAATGGATTTTGATACAGTTTTCACTGAAACATAAAGCATTTCTTTGAGAAGGTTTAAAGCTATGTATCATCACGCTATGACAAAAGGGAGCAGCACAATGAGAATTTTAGTGAGACATATGGAAGGTTCGCCCACATTCTCTTTGGGTTCGCCCCCCTAGCATAGTCGACCGTCGCGGGTTCAAACCCCGACTGGTAAAATTTGTTTTCACTTTTTATTTTTTATTCATTTATTTTATTTTCAGAAAAAATATTTCCTTTAGTAAAAAACATTTTAAAGCTGAAATTATATTTCTTGACTGCGCAAAGAACAATAACTAAAATATTTTTATTTTCAAGTGCTTAGAAAACGCCATCTCTGGGAAGCTATCCTGGATAACGGCTCAGTAAGCTGGCATTGAAATTGTTTTTATTTTAATACACTAGATGGCGCTGCATGTTTCAAAGTATCGAAGTTGACGCAGTCTGGTTCAAATCAACTCACGTTAAAGTTTGTCTACACTATTATATAAAGAAGAAAGATTTGTGTGTTTGTTTGTTTGCATATAATGGGTAATATCTAGAACTACTGAACTGACTATAAAAAATCTTTAAGCACTTAACAAGATTTTTAGTTAATCATGTGGTATGTACGCCTTGCGTAGTCGTACGTATGTAGTCTCATCTTCGGGGTTTCAATCATCCACTGGTAAATGAATTTTTTAGGACACCTCTCAAGTTTAAGTTTATTTGATCGGTATTGATGAGTATTTTTGTAGAACATGGTGTCCCGAATCTAATGACGGGACTGGGAGGTGGGTACGGGATCTCCTCAACGGATAACAGTTGACCCTTCGGGTTTGGACTTATTTTATTGGTCTTTATTAGCACTTTGGTAAAACATGGTGACCAGGGTCTGATAGGTAGGTACGGGATCTCCTCAACGGACAACAGCAGACACTTCGAGTTTGGACTTATTCGATTGGTATTTATTAGCACTTTAGTAAAACATGGTGTATGGACAGAGTGATCAAGTCTGGCCGTACGTTGGTTGTTGTAGGTAGATGCAGTGGAGTGGAGTTATAATTAAAGACAGACTGGTAGTTTGAAGGTGGTTTATTGTAGAGAAAGGTGTAGGTTCTCTAGCTGTGATCTCTACGGTGGCTAAGTAAGTACTCAGTTAATAAATAAAGAAAAGGTAAAACGTTAAAGTAATACATGACGCACGCGCTGGACATAAGTAGAAACAGACTGGTAGTTTGAAGGTGGTTTATTGTAGAGAAAGGTGTAGGTTCTCTAGCTGTGATCTCTACGGTGGCTAAGTAAGTACTCAGTTAATAAATAAAGAAAAGGTAAAACGTTCAAGTAATACATGACGCACGCGCTGGACATAAGTAGAAACAGACTGGTAGTTTGAAGGTGGTTTATTGTAGAGAAAGGTGTAGGTTCTCTAGCTGTGATCTCTACGGTGGCTAAGTAAGTACTCAGTTAATAAATAAAGAAAAGGTAAAACGTTAAAGTAATACATGACGCACGCGCTGGACATAAGTAGAAACAGACTGGTAGTTTGAAGGTGGTTTATTGTAGAGAAAGGTGTAGGTTCTCTAGCTGTGATCTCTACGGTGGCTAAGTAAGTACTCAGTTAATAAATAAAGAAAAGGTAAAACGTTCAAGTAATACATGACGCACGCGCTGGACATAAGTAGAAACAGACTGGTAGTTTGAAGGTGGTTTATTGTAGAGAAAGGTGTAGGTTCTCTAGCTGTGATCTCTACGGTGGCTAAGTAGGTACTCAGTTAATAAATAAAGAAAAGGTAAAACGTTCAAGTAATACATGACGCACGCGCTGGACATAAGTAGAAACAGACTGGTAGTTTGAAGGTGGTTTATTGTAGAGAAAGGTGTAGGTTCTCTAGCTGTGATCTCTACGGTGGCTAAGTAAGTACTCAGTTAATAAATAAAGAAAAGGTAAAACGTTCAAGTAATACATGACGCACGCGCTGGACATAAGTAGAAACAGACTGGTAGTTTGAAGGTGGTTTATTGTAGAGAAAGGTGTAAGTTCTCTAGCTGTGATCTCTACGGTGGCTAAGTAAGTACTCAGTTAATAAATAAAGAAAAGGTAAAACGTTCAAGTAATACATGACGCACGCGCTGGACATAAGTAGAAACAGACTGGTAGTTTGAAGGTGGTTTATTGTAGAGAAAGGTGTAGGTTCTCTAGCTGTGATCTCTACGGTGGCTAAGTAAGTACCCAGTTAATAAATAAAGAAAAGGTAAAACGTTCAAGTAATACATGACGCACGCGCTGGACATAAGTAGAAACAGACTGGTAGTTTGAAGGTGGTTTATTGAAGAGAAAGGTGTAGGTTCTCTAGCTGTGATCTCTACGGTGGCTAAGTAAGTACTCAGTTAATAAATAAAGAAAAGGTAAAACGTTCAAGTAATACATGACGCACGCGCTGGACATAAGTAGAAACAGACTGGTAGTTTGAAGGTGGTTTATTGTAGAGAAAGGTGTAAGTTCTCTAGCTGTGATCTCTACGGTGGCTAAGTAAGTACTCAGTTAATAAATAAAGAAAAGGTAAAACGTTCAAGTAATACATGACGCACGCGCTGGACATAAGTAGAAACAGACTGGTAGTTTGAAGGTGGTTTATTGTAGAGAAAGGTGTAGGTTCTCTAGCTGTGATCTCTACGGTGGCTAAGTAAGTACTCAGTTAATAAATAAAGAAAAGGTAAAACGTTAAAGTAATACATGGCGCACGCGCTGGACATAAGTAGGCCGCAACGTTGCGAAATGTACGGCTGATTGCCCGTACACATGGTAACCAAGATCTGATGATGGGACTGGGGGTACGGGATCTCCTCAACGGACAATAGCAGACCCTTCGAGTTTAGGCTTATTTAGTTGGTATTTATTAGCACTTTGGTGACCAAGGTCTGTTGATGGGACTGGAAGGTGGTCATGGGTTCTCCTCAACGGACAACAGCAGACCCTTTAAGTTTGGGCTTATTTGATTGGTATTTATTAGCACTTTTGTAAAACATGGTGACCGTTGCATATTGTCGTTAAAAAAATCATATTCTTTTGTTTTCCTTATTTAAACGAAAATCTCTTCGACGCGGGCGGAGCCGCGGGCAAAAGCTAGTTAATATATAAAAAGAAAACACTTCAATCAAGGAAACGCAATAAGTACGAGAATATAACCAATGAGATAACATAGTGTCCGTAGTAGGTACAGTTACAACAAATGTCTGTTTAGAAATGTATTTCATTGGAATAATGACGAGATAACCTCTTCACCGCGACATATTTCAATCAAGGAAACGCAATAAGTACGAGAATATAACCAATGAGATAACATAGTGTCCGTAGTAGGTACAGTTACAACAAATGTCTGTTTAGAAATGTATTTCATTGGAATAATGACGAGATTACCTCTTCACCGCGACATATTTCAATCAAGGAAACGCAATAAGTACGAGAATATAACCAATGAGATAACATAGTGTCCGTAGTAGGTACAGTTACAACAAATGTCTGTTTAGAAATGTATTTCATTGGAATAATGACGAGATAACCTCTTCACCGCGACATATTTCAATCAAGGAAACGCAATAAGTACGAGAATATAACCAATGAGATAACATAGTGTCCGTAGTAGGTACAGTTACAACAAATGTCTGTGTAGAAATGTATTTCATTGGAATAATGACGAGATTACCTCTTCACCGCGACATATTTCAATCAAGGAAACGCAATAAGTACGAGAATATAACCAATGAGATAACATAGTGTCCGTAGTAGGTACAGTTACAACAAATGTCTGTTTAGAAATGTATTTCATTGGAATAATGACGAGATTACCTCTTCACCGCGACATATTTCAATCAAGGAAACGCAATAAGTACGAGAATATAACCAATGAGATAACATAGTGTCCGTAGTAGGTACAGTTACAACAAATGTCTGTTTAGAAAGGTATTTCATTGGAATAATGACGAGATTACCTCTTCACCGCGACATATTTCAATCAAGGAAACGCAATAAGTACGAGAATATAACCAATGAGATAACATAGTGTCCGTAGTAGGTACAGTTACAACAAATGTCTGTTTAGAAATGTATTTCATTGGAATAATGACGAGATTACCTCTTCACCGCGACATATTTCAATCAAGGAAACGCAATAAGTACGAGAATATAACCAATGAGATAACATAGTGTCCGTAGTAGGTACAGTTACAACAAATGTCTGTTTAGAAATGTATTTCATTGGAATAATGACGAGATTACCTCTTCACCGCGACATATTTCAATCAAGGAAACGCAATAAGTACGAGAATATAACCAATGAGATAACATAGTGTCCGTAGTAGGTACAGTTACAACAAATGTCTGTTTAGAAATGTATTTCATTGGAATAATGACGAGATTACCTCTTCACCGCGACATATTTCAATCAAGGAAACGCAATAAGTACGAGAATATAACCAATGAGATAACATAGTGTCCGTAGTAGGTACAGTTACAACAAATGTCTGTTTAGAAATGTATTTCATTGGAATAATGACGAGATTACCTCTTCACCGCGACATATTTCAATCAAGGAAACGCAATAAGTACGAGAATATAACCAATGAGATAACATAGTGTCCGTAGTAGGTACAGTTACAACAAATGTCTGTTTAGAAATGTATTTCATTGGAATAATGACGAGATTACCTCTTCACCGCGACATATTTCAATCAAGGAAACGCAATAAGTACGAGAATATAACCAATGAGATAACATAGTGTCCGTAGTAGGTACAGTTACAACAAATGTCTGTTCAGAAATGTATTTCATTGGAATAATGACGAGATTACCTCTTCACCGCGACATATTTCAATCAAGGAAACGCAATAAGTATGAAAATATAACCAATGAGATAACATAGTGTCCGTAGTAGGTACAGTTACAACAAATGTCTGTTTAGAAATGTATTTCATTGGAATAATGACGAGATTACCTCTTCACCGCGACATATTTCAATCAAGGAAACGCAATAAGTACGAGAATATAACCAATGAGATAACATAGTGTCCGTAGTAGGTACAGTTACAACAAATGTCTGTTTAGAAATGTATTTCATTGGAATAATGACGAGATTACCTCTTCACCGCGACATATTTCAATCAAGGAAACGCAATAAGTACGAGAATATAACCAATGAGATAACATAGTGTCCGTAGTAGGTACAGTTACAACAAATGTCTGTTTAGAAATGTATTTCATTGGAATAATGACGAGATTACCTCTTCACCGCGACATATTTCAATCAAGGAAACGCAATAAGTACGAGAATATAACCAATGAGATAACATAGTGTCCGTAGTAGGTACAGTTACAACAAATGTCTGTTTAGAAATGTATTTCATTGGAATAATGACGAGATTACCTCTTCACCGCGACATATTTCAATCAAGGAAACGCAATAAGTACGAGAATATAACCAATGAGATAACATAGTGTCCGTAGTAGGTACAGTTACAACAAATGTCTGTTTAGAAAGGTATTTCATTGGAATAATGACGAGATTACCTCTTCACCGCGACATATTTCAATCAAGGAAACGCAATAAGTACGAGAATATAACCAATGAGATAACATAGTGTCCGTAGTAGGTACAGTTACAACAAATGTCTGTTTAGAAATGTATTTCATTGGAATAATGACGAGATTACCTCTTCACCGCGACATATTTCAATCAAGGAAACGCAATAAGTACGAGAATATAACCAATGAGATAACATAGTGTCCGTAGTAGGTACAGTTACAACAAATGTCTGTTTAGAAATGTATTTCATTGGAATAATGACGAGATTACCTCTTCACCGCGACATATTTCAATCAAGGAAACGCAATAAGTATGAAAATATAACCAATGAGATAACATAGTGTCCGTAGTAGGTACAGTTACAACAAATGTCTGTTTAGAAATGTATTTCATTGAAATAATGACGAGATTACCTCTTCACCGCGACATATTTCAATCAAGGAAACGCAATAAGTACGAGAATATAACCAATGAGATAACATAGTGTCCGTAGTAGGTACAGTTACAACAAATGTCTGTTTAGAAATGTATTTCATTGGAATAATGACGAGATTACCTCTTCACCGCGACATATTTCAATCAAGGAAACGCAATAAGTACGAGAATATAACCAATGAGATAACATAGTGTCCGTAGTAGGTACAGTTACAACAAATGTCTGTTTAGAAATGTATTTCATTGGAATAATGACGAGATTACCTCTTCACCGCGACATATTTCAATCAAGGAAACGCAATAAGTACGAGAATATAACCAATGAGATAACATAGTGTCCGTAGTAGGTACAGTTACAACAAATGTCTGTTTAGAAATGTATTTCATTGGAATAATGACGAGATTACCTCTTCACCGCGACATATTTCAATCAAGGAAACGCAATAAGTACGAGAATATAACCAATGAGATAACATAGTGTCCGTAGTAGGTACAGTTACAACAAATGTCTGTTTAGAAATGTATTTCATTGGAATAATGACGAGATTACCTCTTCACCGCGACATATTTCAATCAAGGAAACGCAATAAGTACGAGAATATAACCAATGAGATAACATAGTGTCCGTAGTAGGTACAGTTACAACAAATGTCTGTTTAGAAATGTATTTCATTGGAATAATGACGAGATTACCTCTTCACCGCGACATATTTCAATCAAGGAAACGCAATAAGTACGAGAATATAACCAATGAGATAACATAGTGTCCGTAGTAGGTACAGTTACAACAAATGTCTGTTTAGAAATGTATTTCATTGGAATAATGACGAGATTACCTCTTCACCGCGACATATTTCAATCAAGGAAACGCAATAAGTACGAGAATATAACCAATGAGATAACATAGTGTCCGTAGTAGGTACAGTTACAACAAATGTCTGTTTAGAAATGTATTTCATTGGAATGATGACGAGATTACCTCTTCACCGCGACATATTTCAATCAAGGAAACGCAATAAGTACGAGAATATAACCAATGAGATAACATAGTGTCCGTAGTAGGTACAGTTACAACAAATGTCTGTTTAGAAATGTATTTCATTGGAATAATGACGAGATTACCTCTTCACCGCGACATATTTCAATCAAGGAAACGCAATAAGTACGAGAATATAACCAATGAGATAACATAGTGTCCGTAGTAGGTACAGTTACAACAAATGTCTGTTTAGAAATGTATTTCATTGGAATAATGACGAGATTACCTCTTCACCGCGACATATTTCAATCAAGGAAACGCAATAAGTACGAGAATATAACCAATGAGATAACATAGTGTCCGTAGTAGGTACAGTTACAACAAATGTCTGTTTAGAAATGTATTTCATTGGAATGATGACGAGATTACCTCTTCACCGCGACATATTTCAATCAAGGAAACGCAATAAGTACGAGAATATAACCAATGAGATAACATAGTGTCCGTAGTAGGTACAGTTACAACAAATGTCTGTTTAGAAATGTATTTCATTGGAATAATGACGAGATTACCTCTTCACCGCGACATATTTCAATCAAGGAAACGCAATAAGTACGAGAATATAACCAATGAGATAACATAGTGTCCGTAGTAGGTACAGTTACAACAAATGTCTGTTTAGAAATGTATTTCATTGGAATAATGACGAGATTACCTCTTCACCGCGACATATTTCAATCAAGGAAACGCAATAAGTACGAGAATATAACCAATGAGATAACATAGTGTCCGTAGTAGGTACAGTTACAACAAATGTCTGTTTAGAAATGTATTTCATTGGAATAATGACGAGATTACCTCTTCACCGCGACATATTTCAATCAAGGAAACGCAATAAGTACGAGAATATAACCAATGAGATAACATAGTGTCCGTAGTAGGTACAGTTACAACAAATGTCTGTTTAGAAATGTATTTCATTGGAATAATGACGAGATTACCTCTTCACCGCGACATATTTCAATCAAGGAAACGCAATAAGTATGAAAATATAACCAATGAGATAACATAGTGTCCGTAGTAGGTACAGTTACAACAAATGTCTGTTTAGAAATGTATTTCATTGGAATAATGACGAGATTACCTCTTCACCGCGACATATTTCAATCAAGGAAACGCAATAAGTACGAGAATATAACCAATGAGATAACATAGTGTCCGTAGTAGGTACAGTTACAACAAATGTCTGTTTAGAAATGTATTTCATTGGAATAATGACGAGATTACCTCTTCACCGCGACATATTTCAATCAAGGAAACGCAATAAGTACGAGAATATAACCAATGAGATAACATAGTGTCCGTAGTAGGTACAGTTACAACAAATGTCTGTTTAGAAAGGTATTTCATTGGAATAATGACGAGATTACCTCTTCACCGCGACATATTTCAATCAAGGAAACGCAATAAGTACGAGAATATAACCAATGAGATAACATAGTGTCCGTAGTAGGTACAGTTACAACAAATGTCTGTTTAGAAATGTATTTCATTGGAATAATGACGAGATTACCTCTTCACCGCGACATATTTCAATCAAGGAAACGCAATAAGTACGAGAATATAACCAATGAGATAACATAGTGTCCGTAGTAGGTACAGTTACAACAAATGTCTGTTTAGAAATGTATTTCATTGGAATAATGACGAGATTACCTCTTCACCGCGACATATTTCAATCAAGGAAACGCAATAAGTACGAGAATATAACCAATGAGATAACATAGTGTCCGTAGTAGGTACAGTTACAACAAATGTCTGTTTAGAAAGGTATTTCATTGGAATAATGACGAGATTACCTCTTCACCGCGACATATTTCAATCAAGGAAACGCAATAAGTACGAGAATATAACCAATGAGATAACATAGTGTCCGTAGTAGGTACAGTTACAACAAATGTCTGTTTAGAAATGTATTTCATTGGAATAATGACGAGATTACCTCTTCACCGCGACATATTTCAATCAAGGAAACGCAATAAGTACGAGAATATAACCAATGAGATAACATAGTGTCCGTAGTAGGTACAGTTACAACAAATGTCTGTTTAGAAATGTATTTCATTGGAATAATGACGAGATTACCTCTTCACCGCGACATATTTCAATCAAGGAAACGCAATAAGTATGAAAATATAACCAATGAGATAACATAGTGTCCGTAGTAGGTACAGTTACAACAAATGTCTGTTTAGAAATGTATTTCATTGGAATAATGACGAGATTACCTCTTCACCGCGACATATTTCAATCAAGGAAACGCAATAAGTATGAAAATATAACCAATGAGATAACATAGTGTCCGTAGTAGGTACAGTTACAACAAATGTCTGTTTAGAAATGTATTTCATTGGAATAATGACGAGATTACCTCTTCACCGCGACATATTTCAATCAAGGAAACGCAATAAGTACGAGAATATAACCAATGAGATAACATAGTGTCCGTAGTAGGTACAGTTACAACAAATGTCTGTTTAGAAATGTATTTCATTGGAATAATGACGAGATTACCTCTTCACCGCGACATATTTCAATCAAGGAAACGCAATAAGTACGAGAATATAACCAATGAGATAACATAGTGTCCGTAGTAGGTACAGTTACAACAAATGTCTGTTTAGAAAGGTATTTCATTGGAATAATGACGAGATTACCTCTTCACCGCGACATATTTCAATCAAGGAAACGCAATAAGTACGAGAATATAACCAATGAGATAACATAGTGTCCGTAGTAGGTACAGTTACAACAAATGTCTGTTTAGAAATGTATTTCATTGGAATAATGACGAGATTACCTCTTCACCGCGACATATTTCAATCAAGGAAACGCAATAAGTACGAGAATATAACCAATGAGATAACATAGTGTCCGTAGTAGGTACAGTTACAACAAATGTCTGTTTAGAAATGTATTTCATTGGAATAATGACGAGATTACCTCTTCACCGCGACATATTTCAATCAAGGAAACGCAATAAGTACGAGAATATAACCAATGAGATAACATAGTGTCCGTAGTAGGTACAGTTACAACAAATGTCTGTTTAGAAATGTATTTCATTGGAATAATGACGAGATTACCTCTTCACCGCGACATATTTCAATCAAGGAAACGCAATAAGTATGAAAATATAACCAATGAGATAACATAGTGTCCGTAGTAGGTACAGTTACAACAAATGTCTGTTTAGAAATGTATTTCATTGGAATAATGACGAGATTACCTCTTCACCGCGACATATTTCAATCAAGGAAACGCAATAAGTACGAGAATATAACCAATGAGATAACATAGTGTCCGTAGTAGGTACAGTTACAACAAATGTCTGTTTAGAAATGTATTTCATTGGAATAATGACGAGATTACCTCTTCACCGCGACATATTTCAATCAAGGAAACGCAATAAGTACGAGAATATAACCAATGAGATAACATAGTGTCCGTAGTAGGTACAGTTACAACAAATGTCTGTTTAGAAAGGTATTTCATTGGAATAATGACGAGATTACCTCTTCACCGCGACATATTTCAATCAAGGAAACGCAATAAGTACGAGAATATAACCAATGAGATAACATAGTGTCCGTAGTAGGTACAGTTACAACAAATGTCTGTTTAGAAATGTATTTCATTGGAATAATGACGAGATTACCTCTTCACCGCGACATATTTCAATCAAGGAAACGCAATAAGTACGAGAATATAACCAATGAGATAACATAGTGTCCGTAGTAGGTACAGTTACAACAAATGTCTGTTTAGAAATGTATTTCATTGGAATAATGACGAGATTACCTCTTCACCGCGACATATTTCAATCAAGGAAACGCAATAAGTACGAGAATATAACCAATGAGATAACATAGTGTCCGTAGTAGGTACAGTTACAACAAATGTCTGTTTAGAAATGTATTTCATTGGAATAATGACGAGATTACCTCTTCACCGCGACATATTTCAATCAAGGAAACGCAATAAGTACGAGAATATAACCAATGAGATAACATAGTGTCCGTAGTAGGTACAGTTACAACAAATGTCTGTTTAGAAAGGTATTTCATTGGAATAATGACGAGATTACCTCTTCACCGCGACATATTTCAATCAAGGAAACGCAATAAGTACGAGAATATAACCAATGAGATAACATAGTGTCCGTAGTAGGTACAGTTACAACAAATGTCTGTTTAGAAATGTATTTCATTGGAATAATGACGAGATTACCTCTTCACCGCGACATATTTCAATCAAGGAAACGCAATAAGTACGAGAATATAACCAATGAGATAACATAGTGTCCGTAGTAGGTACAGTTACAACAAATGTCTGTTTAGAAATGTATTTCATTGGAATAATGACGAGATAACCTCTTCACCGCGACATATTTCAATCAAGGAAACGCAATAAGTACGAGAATATAACCAATGAGATAACATAGTGTCCGTAGTAGGTACAGTTACAACAAATGTCTGTTTAGAAAGGTATTTCATTGGAATAATGACGAGATTACCTCTTCACCGCGACATATTTCAATCAAGGAAACGCAATAAGTACGAGAATATAACCAATGAGATAACATAGTGTCCGTAGTAGGTACAGTTACAACAAATGTCTGTTTAGAAATGTATTTCATTGGAATAATGACGAGATTACCTCTTCACCGCGACATATTTCAATCAAGGAAACGCAATAAGTACGAGAATATAACCAATGAGATAACATAGTGTCCGTAGTAGGTACAGTTACAACAAATGTCTGTTTAGAAATGTATTTCATTGGAATAATGACGAGATTACCTCTTCACCGCGACATATTTCAATCAAGGAAACGCAATAAGTACGAGAATATAACCAATGAGATAACATAGTGTCCGTAGTAGGTACAGTTACAACAAATGTCTGTTTAGAAATGTATTTCATTGGAATAATGACGAGATTACCTCTTCACCGCGACATATTTCAATCAAGGAAACGCAATAAGTATGAAAATATAACCAATGAGATAACATAGTGTCCGTAGTAGGTACAGTTACAACAAATGTCTGTTTAGAAAGGTATTTCATTGGAATAATGACGAGATTACCTCTTCACCGCGACATATTTCAATCAAGGAAACGCAATAAGTACGAGAATATAACCAATGAGATAACATAGTGTCCGTAGTAGGTACAGTTACAACAAATGTCTGTTTAGAAATGTATTTCATTGGAATAATGACGAGATTACCTCTTCACCGCGACATATTTCAATCAAGGAAACGCAATAAGTACGAGAATATAACCAATGAGATAACATAGTGTCCGTAGTAGGTACAGTTACAACAAATGTCTGTTTAGAAATGTATTTCATTGGAATAATGACGAGATTACCTCTTCACCGCGACATATTTCAATCAAGGAAACGCAATAAGTACGAGAATATAACCAATGAGATAACATAGTGTCCGTAGTAGGTACAGTTACAACAAATGTCTGTTTAGAAATGTATTTCATTGGAATAATGACGAGATTACCTCTTCACCGCGACATATTTCAATCAAGGAAACGCAATAAGTACGAGAATATAACCAATGAGATAACATAGTGTCCGTAGTAGGTACAGTTACAACAAATGTCTGTTTAGAAATGTATTTCATTGGAATAATGACGAGATTACCTCTTCACCGCGACATATTTCAATCAAGGAAACGCAATAAGTACGAGAATATAACCAATGAGATAACATAGTGTCCGTAGTAGGTACAGTTACAACAAATGTCTGTTTAGAAATGTATTTCATTGGAATGATGACGAGATTACCTCTTCACCGCGACATATTTCAATCAAGGAAACGCAATAAGTACGAGAATATAACCAATGAGATAACATAGTGTCCGTAGTAGGTACAGTTACAACAAATGTCTGTTTAGAAATGTATTTCATTGGAATAATGACGAGATTACCTCTTCACCGCGACATATTTCAATCAAGGAAACGCAATAAGTACGAGAATATAACCAATGAGATAACATAGTGTCCGTAGTAGGTACAGTTACAACAAATGTCTGTTTAGAAATGTATTTCATTGGAATAATGACGAGATTACCTCTTCACCGCGACATATTTCAATCAAGGAAACGCAATAAGTACGAGAATATAACCAATGAGATAACATAGTGTCCGTAGTAGGTACAGTTACAACAAATGTCTGTTTAGAAATGTATTTCATTGGAATAATGACGAGATAACCTCTTCACCGCGACATATTTCAATCAAGGAAACGCAATAAGTACGAGAATATAACCAATGAGATAACATAGTGTCCGTAGTAGGTACAGTTACAACAAATGTCTGTTTAGAAATGTATTTCATTGGAATGATGACGAGATTACCTCTTCACCGCGACATATTTCAATCAAGGAAACGCAATAAGTACGAGAATATAACCAATGAGATAACATAGTGTCCGTAGTAGGTACAGTTACAACAAATGTCTGTTTAGAAATGTATTTCATTGGAATAATGACGAGATTACCTCTTCACCGCGACATATTTCAATCAAGGAAACGCAATAAGTACGAGAATATAACCAATGAGATAACATAGTGTCCGTAGTAGGTACAGTTACAACAAATGTCTGTTTAGAAATGTATTTCATTGGAATAATGACGAGATTACCTCTTCACCGCGACATATTTCAATCAAGGAAACGCAATAAGTACGAGAATATAACCAATGAGATAACATAGTGTCCGTAGTAGGTACAGTTACAACAAATGTCTGTTTAGAAATGTATTTCATTGGAATAATGACGAGATTACCTCTTCACCGCGACATATTTCAATCAAGGAAACGCAATAAGTATGAAAATATAACCAATGAGATAACATAGTGTCCGTAGTAGGTACAGTTACAAGAAATGTCTGTTTAGAAATGTATTTCATTGGAATAATGACGAGATTACCTCTTCACCGCGACATATTTCAATCAAGGAAACGCAATAAGTACGAGAATATAACCAATAAGATAACATAGTGTCCGTAGTAGGTACAGTTACAACAAATGTCTGTTTAGAAATGTATTTCATTGGAATAATGACGAGATTACCTCTTCACCGCGACATATTTCAATCAAGGAAACGCAATAAGTACGAGAATATAACCAATGAGATAACATAGTGTCCGTAGTAGGTACAGTTACAACAAATGTCTGTTTAGAAAGGTATTTCATTGGAATAATGACGAGATTACCTCTTCACCGCGACATATTTCAATCAAGGAAACGCAATAAGTACGAGAATATAACCAATGAGATAACATAGTGTCCGTAGTAGGTACAGTTACAACAAATGTCTGTTTAGAAATGTATTTCATTGGAATAATGACGAGATTACCTCTTCACCGCGACATATTTCAATCAAGGAAACGCAATAAGTACGAGAATATAACCAATGAGATAACATAGTGTCCGTAGTAGGTACAGTAACAACAAATGTCTGTTTAGAAATGTATTTCATTGGAATAATGACGAGATTACCTCTTCACCGCAACATATTTCAATCAAGGAAACGCAATAAGTACGAGAATATAACCAATGAGATAACATAGTGTCCGTAGTAGGTACAGTTACAACAAATGTCTGTTTAGAAATGTATTTCATTGGAATAATGACGAGATTACCTCTTCACCGCGACATATTTCAATCAAGGAAACGCAATAAGTATGAAAATATAACCAATGAGATAACATAGTGTCCGTAGTAGGTACAGTTACAACAAATGTCTGTTTAGAAATGTATTTCATTGGAATAATGACGAGATTACCTCTTCACCGCGACATATTTCAATCAAGGAAACGCAATAAGTACGAGAATATAACCAATGAGATAACATAGTGTCCGTAGTAGGTACAGTTACAACAAATGTCTGTTTAGAAATGTATTTCATTGGAATAATGACGAGATTACCTCTTCACCGCGACATATTTCAATCAAGGAAACGCAATAAGTACGAGAATATAACCAATGAGATAACATAGTGTCCGTAGTAGGTACAGTTACAACAAATGTCTGTTTAGAAATGTATTTCATTGGAATAATGACGAGATTACCTCTTCACCGCGACATATTTCAATCAAGGAAACGCAATAAGTATGAAAATATAACCAATGAGATAACATAGTGTCCGTAGTAGGTACAGTTACAACAAATGTCTGTTTAGAAATGTATTTCATTGGAATAATGACGAGATTACCTCTTCACCGCGACATATTTCAATCAAGGAAACGCAATAAGTACGAGAATATAACCAATGAGATAACATAGTGTCCGTAGTAGGTACAGTTACAACAAATGTCTGTTTAGAAATGTATTTCATTGGAATAATGACGAGATTACCTCTTCACCGCGACATATTTCAATCAAGGAAACGCAATAAGTACGAGAATATAACCAATGAGATAACATAGTGTCCGTAGTAGGTACAGTTACAACAAATGTCTGTTTAGAAAGGTATTTCATTGGAATAATGACGAGATTACCTCTTCACCGCGACATATTTCAATCAAGGAAACGCAATAAGTACGAGAATATAACCAATGAGATAACATAGTGTCCGTAGTAGGTACAGTTACAACAAATGTCTGTTTAGAAATGTATTTCATTGGAATAATGACGAGATTACCTCTTCACCGCGACATATTTCAATCAAGGAAACGCAATAAGTACGAGAATATAACCAATGAGATAACATAGTGTCCGTAGTAGGTACAGTTACAACAAATGTCTGTTTAGAAATGTATTTCATTGGAATAATGACGAGATAACCTCTTCACCGCGACATATTTCAATCAAGGAAACGCAATAAGTACGAGAATATAACCAATGAGATAACATAGTGTCCGTTGTAGGTACAGTTACAACAAATGTCTGTTTAGAAATGTATTTCATTGGAATAATGACGAGATAACCTCTTCACCGCGACATATTTCAATCAAGGAAACGCAATAAGTACGAGAATATAACCAATGAGATAACATAGTGTCCGTAGTAGGTACAGTTACAACAAATGTCTGTTTAGAAATGTATTTCATTGGAATAATGACGAGATTACCTCTTCACCGCGACATATTTCAATCAAGGAAACGCAATAAGTACGAGAATATAACCAATGAGATAACATAGTGTCCGTAGTAGGTACAGTTACAACAAATGTCTGTTTAGAAATGTATTTCATTGGAATAATGACGAGATAACCTCTTCACCGCGACATATTTCAATCAAGGAAACGCAATAAGTACGAGAATATAACCAATGAGATAACATAGTGTCCGTAGTAGGTACAGTTACAACAAATGTCTGTTTAGAAATGTATTTCATTGGAATAATGACGAGATAACCTCTTCACCGCGACATATTTCAATCAAGGAAACGCAATAAGTACGAGAATATAACCAATGAGATAACATAGTGTCCGTAGTAGGTACAGTTACAACAAATGTCTGTTTAGAAATGTATTTCATTGGAATAATGACGAGATTACCTCTTCACCGCGACATATTTCAATCAAGGAAACGCAATAAGTACGAGAATATAACCAATGAGATAACATAGTGTCCGTAGTAGGTACAGTTACAACAAATGTCTGTTTAGAAATGTATTTCATTGGAATAATGACGAGATTACCTCTTCACCGCGACATATTTCAATCAAGGAAACGCAATAAGTACGAGAATATAACCAATGAGATAACATAGTGTCCGTAGTAGGTACAGTTACAACAAATGTCTGTTTAGAAATGTATTTCATTGGAATAATGACGAGATTACCTCTTCACCGCGACATATTTCAATCAAGGAAACGCAATAAGTACGAGAATATAACCAATGAGATAACATAGTGTCCGTTGTAGGTACAGTTACAACAAATGTCTGTTTAGAAAGGTATTTCATTGGAATAATGACGAGATTACCTCTTCACCGCGACATATTTTCCAAACGTGGTGCATATTTTTAATTTTCCGGGAAGTCTCGGAGTTAGAGACGTAACAATTCTATTTTATTTATATAAGAAACAAACAGCCACATATAATACAAGTGACAATGATTGAATTACAAAAATGTATATTTCTGATAACAAGCGAAGTTAACTAAACATAAGTAAGTACCTAATACACCAGTTACAAAATATTAGGTTGGGGAAAAAGTTTATTCGCATTTTATATGAAAACATTTTTTAATAAAGTTTATTTACATTTAACTAAAGTATGTAGGTGCCATTTTTTTCGATAACTTTCTTCCATCTTGTAAGTAGGGACATGATTCCATTGCTATAGAAATTCTGGGGCTTCTGATCAAAAAACCGCGACAAGTGGTTTTGGCAGTCCTCGATCTCGTGATGTTAACCTGACACTGCCTAAAGAATTCTGAAGAGACCGAAACAAGTGGAAATCTGAAGGTGCAAGGTCAGGACTATACGGCGGATGCATTAGTACGTCCCAGCCAAACTCTCTTAAGTTTTGCTGAGTGGCTAAAGATGTGTGAGGTCTAGCGTTATCATGATGAAAAACCACATCCCTTCTGTTGACTAATTCCGGCTGTTTTCTCTGTTGTTCGCAGTAGAGTTCAGAATCGATGGTCCTGCCTGGCGGTAACAGCTCATAATGAATAATGCCCTTCCAATCCCACCATACACACAGCATTACCTTGTTGCGAGATAACCCGGGTTTCGCCAGAGTCTGTGAAGCCTGACCAGCCTTTGACCACGACCTTTTTCGCACGTTCTTATCGTACGTGATCCACTTTTCATCACCAGTTATCAGGTTTTTCAAAAATGGTTCGGCTTCATTACGTCGTAATAAAGAATCACAAATGAGTACACGGTTCATTAGATTCTTTCAGTGAGCTCATAAGGCACTCAAATATCGAGCTGTTTTGTGTACCCAGCTTTTTTCAAATGCGCCAAAACTGTTTTGTGGTCAATCCCCAGCTCTCCAGCTACATCGTAACTACTAATATACTGATCTTGCTCCACTTTTTCAAAAATGGCATCTAT
The DNA here is from genome assembly GCA_910592155.1 of Ypsolopha scabrella. Classification (NCBI taxonomy): domain Eukaryota; kingdom Metazoa; phylum Arthropoda; class Insecta; order Lepidoptera; family Ypsolophidae; genus Ypsolopha; species Ypsolopha scabrella. The sequence goes on along the minus strand of OU342978.1, from coordinate 26,348,740 downwards.
TGTATCCGTAACAGGGCGCCCAGAGCGAGGTGCATCTTTGACATCAAAATCTCCGGATTGAAAACGCTTAAACCAAATTTGTGCTACTCTCACAGACACTGCACTAGGTCCATAAACATCACAAATTTTAAAATGTATCGAGTTTCTTCATTAGATTCACTCATCTTAACACTAAGAAAAACAAATGAAAATCACCCATTTTACCTAATTTGAATTTGGAATTATCTTTTTTAAATTTTAAACTTTTTAATAATACCAAAACCAGCCAGATGCAAATGGTATAGCCAAAGAGATTTTATTATAAGTTCATACATACTATTTGCGAAAAGAGTTTTTCCCCGACCTATTATAAACAACAAATAATGTTAGAGTTATGGCAGATTTTTTAAGGGTGGATATGGATACACAAAACATGTCGACGTCTCTGTTAAATGATCATTGTATAATCGGCAAACATGCCCAACGAAACTGTTTATTGCATAGCATTATTTACAAGGAGCTATAGTAAACATATTTGTATGTATTGTATGACATGCACGTTCACATTTGCGAGGTATTCTAAACTTGATTTTTTGTAATAAATCCGGGGTATCGAATTATTATTAATTATTTTGTAAAGCATACAAGCGTCAATGTAGTCTCGCCTATGGGATAGAAGTTGAACTTTGTTTCTGTCAGCTGAGGTATAATAGTCAAGATAAGCATAATTTGTTCTATAGTCGAGGGCCCTCATCAACCTTTTCTGTAATTTCTCAATTCTATCAACTCGCGTATAAAAGTTTCGAGTAAAGTGAAAAGTATCGATACTTTGTAAAATATCGAGTAAGAAAATACTCGGTATCGTAACCAAAGCATCGAGTATACTCAAGTATCGATACTTTATACCTACTGAGAATATGTAGTCTTACCCCAGAGGCCGGGGTCGTCAAAGCAGGAGTGGTGGTTGGACACGGTCAGCAATGGCACGCCCGCCGGCCGCTGCATCGCACGCGTCAGCGCCTCCTTGTTGTACACTGTCGTCTTGTTCAGGAACTCTGGAATGTACACCCGGGGGCCTGGTGACGTCACTCGCTCTGAACACCACCGTCCGACCCACCAGCCAGCCTGACCCCGGGCGTACACTGTGGCTCCAGCCCGCCCGGGGTCAACCTAACTTCGAGGGTGGACGGTGCATGCTCTGATAGTAGAAGCATTCAATGGTGGCTGTTGTGCATTACAAAACATAGCTGTTGTACCTAAAGGTCTCGATACTTATTTTAGTCACTAAAAGTTTAATATTGTTTATTTACGAAAGATTTGCTGCAAACATAAACAATTAAACAACTATTAGCATGATGTGATAAACTGACAAGTTACAAAAATAAAGCTAAATACAAAATCTAGTCAAAGACATAGACATACACAGTGGTCTAGCATATTACTATTTATGGTCTAGCATTATGTTATTCCGGAATTTGAATTAGCCCCGGCAGAGGGACAGTCGACTGGGGCTCAGAGGCGTTGGAAAGAAACTGGCGAACGATGCGCATATTCTACATCCGTACTGGATGCTTACTGTTTCAGGTTGGTATTTCGCGGACAAAACAACTGGGATGATTTCGGTGGATGCCAAGCCCCACACGGCGGTAACCTCGTGAGTCAGTTCTAGAAACTTCCTCCTCTGATCGGTATTTGCTTTCACGAGTCTTTCACAGCGTGCGGGATTATGATACGCAACAAAAATACCCGAGAAAACTCCTATCCGCGATAGCTTTCACGATTTTCACACATTATGAACATTCAAGTGTAAATCGCGCAGTGTTGCCGGTAGTCAAACTAGAAAAAGTCCAAAACAGGATCAGAAATTACCCGAATTACCCGTTTTGTGAATGTAATTTTTTTTTCAAGGGAATAAATAAAATATTAAATACCTTGTTTTTATTTTAACATTTCCCATACCTCTTAAAAAATTAACAGCAATGTTTGTTTTGCAAGTGTTTTCAATTGATAAGGTGAAAAAAATATAATTAAAGATATTTTAAGTAGAGTTTAATATCTCAAGTCGTTTTTACCAAATAAAATAATTATTTCTACATTCACATTCAGAACATTTTGGTGAAAATGGACAAATCTACAGAATAATTTCTCAATAATGAACTCATAATAAAAAAGTTGATTTCAAAGGTTCCTTTCCCTCGAAATTTTCACGTTTTATAGTACTTATATCTTGTCAGAGCAAGCCACAAAACAAAACGGAACAAACAGCAAAATAATCGTGCTTTCTACTGATGATTTGTGTGTGCATCTCTTTTGAACGTCGTTTTAGTGCGGATTAGCCTCACATAAATCATGATTCTTACACACAAAAATAGTAGAGAAAGATACGATGTGTTCATTCATTCATTCATGTGTTCAATTATGCGATAAAGCAGCGTCAAAACGATTTAATAAAGTACAGCAGGGCTATTATATAACTCAGTTTCGGTTGCTAGCTATAGTTGCTATTCACCAAAAACAGATAAAAAATGAACTTCCAAAATAACCTTTAATGCGTATTGAACTAATTACGATTTGTGAAGTCATTTAAAGTGCAAACTTATCCTTAGATAAGCGGATATGTATGTTTTTGACGATAGCCACTTGGTTTGGCAACTGAGTTTACGATACAGAATCAGGGGGCAGGTTTTGTTACCCGGCAGTCAAAAAACCCGCTTAGGGCCTAAATTACCTGAAATCGAGTAAAAATAACCGCACTGGCAACGCTGCTTTGATGTGATGTTGAAAAAAAATCTTCTTGCTTGCCTTATCTAATGAAAGTCGGTATATTGCGTCTCTTTTGCACGTTTTGCCTCATCGGACTCAACACACACACACCCTCACACAATATAGGGATAAGATTCATTCCGTTTTGCGCATTCACGCATGATGTGCCTCAAAATTATTTCGTTTTGGTCATCATCTGAGTCAATACTATTTAATGGGAGAAAAAATATTTCAGTGTTTGTCGCAAAATTACCCGAAATTACCCGGCAGTCATGATTACCCGCAAAATACCCACTCAATGCCTAAATTACCCGAAATCGGGTAAAAATACCCGTACCGGCAACGCTGAAATCGCGTCAAAGAAATATAGCTTAATAGATAATTTACGTTACGACGCCCCTGTAGGCTGTCGTGGTCTCAAGCTAACTGGTGAGATGTGGCTGCAGAAGAAAATGTCCTTGGCGAGCCGGCGCGGTACGATCTCTGTGACTCCGAACAAGGAGAGGAACTCTCACGTGTTCAAGAGATATTAAGATGCATTGGATACAAGGTGGGAAAGTAAAGACAAAAACTGAGGAAGGAAAAGCATCCTGAGGTCAGCCGACAGAGAGCGTTCATGTCAATACTTCATCAAGACTGTATAGATGTACAAACGCCGTTTTCTAAAGTAGCGCATCATATTCGCTCACCAAAGGATGCTATATCATACATGACTCCTGGTATCTAAAATACAGTGCAGCTATGGAAGTGCAGTACTTTGGTCAAACAAAGCAAACCATAGCCGAAAGGGTCAAGGAACACATTATAGCTGTAAAAACAGGCAAATAAATATACGTGATTGCAGAACACCTGCTTACAGCTGGTCCAAACCACAGGATAGTTCAAATTTCAATCGGGACGACGACGGGTTTATGTTATCTCTGGCTTGGAGATCGATCATAAAAAAATTGAAACCTCGCAATTAATTTTCGAATGTGTCCCTCGATACATCGCATAGTGTTGCGTGTCGTGAAAGTGCGGGTAGAAAAAAGTAAATCAAATTGTCTCACTACCCCCGCGCCGGCCCGCCAAGGACATTTCTGCTACAGCTTCATCTCATCAGTTAGCTTACGACCACGGAAGCCTACAGAGGCATTGAAACATATAACACATGTGTAGCCATGGTAGCCATCGTTTTGAATGATCCATGAGGCTGTACTCGAGGGCGAGTCAGTGTAGGAGTTTGGCCACTTGGTTATGCCCATGCAGATACTCAGTGTAGGCAAGAGTGGAATAATAGGAAATAACATGTGTGGGACTTTGTGTGTGGGAAAATACCCGGCACGTATCCTGGGTCCCATCTATATCGGTAGTTACGCGTCTTGATCACCTCGTCCTGTATTGCAGACAAAGCTCTCGGTTTCCTAAAGAGGTTACCGAAACCATTGTGGTTTCGGGAGGGAGGCTTTTGTGTTCACATGAGGATGGTGAAGAGTTGTAAAATCTCCCGTGCAATTCCTTTCCCCGCCACACTGACTCTCGTTCAGCAGTACTAAGTACCACCAGGTCGCGCCATTCTTCACTGGTTAAGGACAAAGGAGCAAGTTTGTGATCGCATGCCACGCTGGCACGCAACCCATTTTCGCCAGGAAATAATTCCTGAGACTGGATATCTCATAGTTGTGTATAGTTTGAGCACTTAGCTCTTTCAGTTATTAATTTGTATATCAAGTGAAGGACAATAGATATGGAGTGCGACCTTGTGAAATTAGACGGCTCGTAGAGCACGACCAGCACACTTCTGTGGGACATACAGTCTTATAGGCGACGATCTCGGATGAACAATGACGCTTCCTGTAAAGGGCATGGCTGTGCAAACTTTTTATTATTATATTATTGCTATTTTCTAGTTTTAAGGCCTACGAGTAAATAAAGGAGCAATAGTGAAAAGGCCCTACTTCGGCCCCAGATGACTAACAGAAATGCGAGCAATGATAGTTTAAAACTTGTAAATCTTGTAAACCATCACATACCTAAGAACCGTAGTTTTCGTCGCGTGGGGTCGATGTTAGAGCCTATCGCCACTTCATTCTCTTGTATTCCTAAATACAAAGTTATTTTATTTATTATGTTAATCAATAAATAAAACAAAAGTAAGAGGTTCATGCTCTAAAAATATATACTAGACGTTCCATTAAAAAGCAAGATAGGATTGTGTGTTTAACAAATAGTGGTTCTGCCTGCTGGAACATGGTTAGGGAGGGAGAGAGGGAAGCTCCACGTAAATAAGATGAGTTTTGCTCTATATTTTAACTAGACTATTGTAGAATTGGAATAACAATTACATATTTGTACTGCAAGGTCTTAATTACACACATTAGCATACAAGTAATGTCTGTGAAAGTGGCACAGACATTTCATCCATTTGGAGCTACAGCTGGCAGTCTTCATTCATTCGGTGATGTGAAGCGTTGACCCCTGCAGTGACCCCCAAACCTATGTTCAGCTAATTCATTGTTAATGTACCATATAAATAACTGACTAATCAGCATACATTGCAGATGCCCAAACTTTGTTTACATGCAGTCACAAAAAGCCCTTTGTGTAAATGTTCAGGTTAAATAAACATAGGTACCTTGCGATTTATTCGGGTGTTAATGGATATGCATGTTTAAATTAAACCACAAACTCTAGTGCTCAAACTAAACAACTTTCCCGAAGAAATATAATTACAAAAAGTTGTATGTCAATAAACAGTTTTTCAAAATGATAAAAGTTCCATGAAAATATAGTCTCATATCAACAGGTATGTTCCTCTTGGAAAGTGGTTCAGTATGATTAGTACAGTAAGTGGTTTCATTTAAAGATGACAGTACATGTACACCCAGTAGATTGTACTATCAACAAACCTCCCGCCTGATCACCTTAAGGGCTAGTTTTGTGTGCAATGGCCTGCTAGTGTTGCAAATATTATATAATAGGGGCAGTGCAGTGACCAATGCCCCGCTTTGCTAGTTTTTTTCCAACAATAGTCATTCACACTCAACTATAACTTTATATTTTAACTTTCTATAGGTTTGTAACTGACCAACAAGTAACTGATGAATCCAAAAATGTCATAAAACAAGTGTTTTCAATCTTTATTAGTTTAAACAAAATAAAAGGCAGGGCTAGCTAAGATCACCACATGCAAGTGACAAAATATTGCAACCGATCAGGCAAGAGATGTGTTAAGACTATGTAAATAATAAATACAATTTAAATAGAGCAAATTTTTTTTTCCTGTCAAATATTCAAAGAATGTTCATGTTGCCTTGTTTACTCAGGAACTTTGGCGAGTGCACCTTAGTTTATCATTTTTATTTGTAACATTAAAGTTTGTTCCTGAGCCGAATCATTTATTACTTTTATCTATTAGTGGTCATTATGTACTACCAAAACTGAAGGGCACAAGTTTAACATAGGAGACATCAGTTAACAACTACAGGATTTTACCACAAACAGGCTTAAATAATGTTGCAATCTTTAACAGTTGAAATCAGATGATGATCTCTCTTTGTTTCAAATATTTTAGTTAATCATAGTTAATCTAAATCTTATCATTCAACAAACAAATAACACCAGCTGATAATAATATGTATTGTATTTGTACCTAACAAAATAAATCTAAGGTCAGTAGGATACAAAGGAAAGAAAATAATGAAACAGTAATATAACAAATAAATAGTATGAGAAATGTTACTTGGGTAGGTATATATGTTAACTAAGTACATACTTCAGCATGATGAAATTTGCAGAATGCACATTCCAATAAGTAGTCCATTGGTTTCATGTCAACATTATACGCATATTAAGCAGTTAGAACACGTTCCACTGATGCAAGCTAACCAGTTCCGAAGCAGTTAGTGCTGACATCGCCAGATCCAAGGGACTTCGGAACTCGCCTCATGCGACTGCAGCGAAGCTCCTAGTGGCGGGAAACTGTGTATATATCTTCTGTATGAGAGCCGGATCGTTCTCTATGTTAAGTGAAGCACGTACCTATGATGAGCTTGCTAAATAAGCCCACAACAGCTACGGTAATGGTGCTGGCGCAGTTCCACAGGGTCCCGGGGTTCCGCAGCCGCGGGATAATCCAGCCGATATCGTAGCCCATGGCGACACAGTACGAACGACTACTTCGTGCACTACAATAACATCGTTACAGTGATTAATTTCGTAATAGAAATAATTTTCTTACTACTCGCGACTTAGCTCGCGTGAGCGAAATGACAAATCGTCGACGGACGGACAACTGACAGCTGACAGTGACAGTTGACGTTTCAATGTTGCTGTTTTTGGAGAAATATATTTTCTACCACAAGTTGCAAGCTCTCCATTCACTATGGGTGCGGTTATGACTTTCAACAGAATAATCACCTTCATCTATCGTTGTAATGTCGGTTACGAAAATAAGCCCACGGACATTACTATAATTATTACTAATTATTACGTCTGTGAATAAACCAAATATACACATTCAACCGACCCCCATAGTCCTAACATGGTGTTCGTTGTGGCCTGAAGTTAGCCGCACAACACGTTTGACAGCCAATTTCTTCCAACGATTTTTGACATTTGGTGAGGGCCGTGACGTGACCGAATCGTGGGTGCTTATCTCGAAGGTGTTTATTGTAAAATTGTAGTTTATTGTGGACTCATTACCGCACTTTATCTGAATTACAGACGAATTGTCGCGTTCATCAGATTTGCATCGGAGCCGGGTTGCAGCAATGGATGTGTGCTAAAACGGCCATACGTCAAAATGACAGATAGCCTTTACGCTGCAGAGAGCAGCGGAAATTATTTGCGCTGCTCGATGCTAGAAGCGATGCTTGTCAAAGTCATAGGTCGTTTACAACTCTTTGCTTGCAGCGGTTGCACAATTCATCGCGGCTCCGAGATGCAAGTCTGATAAAGGTGACAATTAGGTTATCTAAGCACTCACGCACGGATTTACCCGACAGTTACTCGTCGGACGCATCTCAGATCTGATCCGTGAATTCGCATAAACGCACGGTTTTACCCAGCGCGGCGCCGGCGGATGCTCCTCAGACCTGGACTGTCGGCGGGGCATCTCAGATCTGACACTAGCCTCTGTTGTGATCCTGATTTTAACAAAAACAGTGTCTCTGTCATGTCTCTTTGAAAGCAAAATCTTGTGTTATGGTGTTTTATGTAAGAAAACAATTCGAAAAATACGTGTGTCTATTTAAGCGTTAGCGTGCAGGGCGGGTGGGCGATCCGGCAGGCACACACGTAGAGTTAGATCTCGGATATGTCTGCCCTATAGCTAGCCACTCACGCATCCACCCGCTAGATCTGCCTGACAGTCATGCCTGGCGGGCATAACTGCTCATGTATGGGAAGAACAGGCAATGCCTGACAGAACAGACATGCCCGTGCCCGCTGCCCATGCTCAATTCTCCCCCGGCACGGGGCAGACATATCCGAGTATCCAACTGTGCCTGTGTGCGTAGGAAGGAACAGACGTGCCCGTGCCCGCTGCCCATGCTCAAATAGACCGGATCGGGCACGGGGCAGACATATCCGAGTATCCAACTGTGCCTGTGTGCGTAGGAAGGAACAGACGTGCCCGTGCCCGCTGCCCATGCTCAAATAGACCGGATCGGGCACGGGGCAGACATATCCGAGTATCCAACTGTGCCTGTGTGCGTAGGAAGGAACAGACGTGCCCGTGCCCGCTGCCCATGCTCAAATAGACCGGATCGGGCACGGGGCAGACATATCCGAGTATCCAACTGTGCCTGTGTGCGTAGGAAGGAACAGACGTGCCCGTGCCCGCTGCCCATGCTCAAATAGACCGGATCGGGCACGGGGCAGACATATCCGAGTATCCAACTGTGCCTGTGTGCGTAGGAAGGAACAGACGTGCCCGTGCCCGCTGCCCATGCTCAAATAGACCGGATCGGGCACGGGGCAGACATATCCGAGTATCCAACTGTGCCTGTGTGCGTAGGAAGGAACAGACGTGCCCGTGCCCGCTGCCCATGCTCAAATAGACCGGATCGGGCACGGGGCAGACATATCCGAGTATCCAACTGTGCCTGTGTGCGTAGGAAGGAACAGACGTGCCCGTGCCCGCTGCCCATGCTCAAATAGACCGGATCGGGCACGGGGCAGACATATCCGAGTATCCAACTGTGCCTGTGTGCGTAGGAAGGAACAGACGTGCCCGTGCCCGCTGCCCATGCTCAAATAGACCGGATCGGGCACGGGGCAGACATATCCGAGTATCCAACTGTGCCTGTGTGCGTAGGAAGGAACAGACGTGCCCGTGCCCGCTGCCCATGCTCAAATAGACCGGATCGGGCACGGGGCAGACATATCCGAGTATCCAACTGTGCCTGTGTGCGTAGGAAGGAACAGACGTGCCCGTGCCCGCTGCCCATGCTCAAATAGACCGGATCGGGCACGGGGCAGACATATCCGAGTATCCAACTGTGCCTGTGTGCGTAGGAAGGAACAGACGTGCCCGTGCCCGCTGCCCATGCTCAAATAGACCGGATCGGGCACGGGGCAGACATATCCGAGTATCCAACTGTGCCTGTGTGCGTAGGAAGGAACAGACGTGCCCGTGCCCGCTGCCCATGCTCAAATAGACCGGATCGGGCACGGGGCAGACATATCCGAGTATCCAACTGTGCCTGTGTGCGTAGGAAGGAACAGACGTGCCCGTGCCCGCTGCCCATGCTCAAATAGACCGGATCGGGCACGGGGCAGACATATCCGAGTATCCAACTGTGCCTGTGTGCGTAGGAAGGAACAGACGTGCCCGTGCCCGCTGCCCATGCTCAAATAGACCGGATCGGGCACGGGGCAGACATATCCGAGTATCCAACTGTGCCTGTGTGCGTAGGAAGGAACAGACGTGCCCGTGCCCGCTGCCCATGCTCAAATAGACCGGATCGGGCACGGGGCAGACATATCCGAGTATCCAACTGTGCCTGTGTGCGTAGGAAGGAACAGACGTGCCCGTGCCCGCTGCCCATGCTCAAATAGACCGGATCGGGCACGGGGCAGACATATCCGAGTATCCAACTGTGCCTGTGTGCGTAGGAAGGAACAGACGTGCCCGTGCCCGCTGCCCATGCTCAAATAGACCGGATCGGGCACGGGGCAGACATATCCGAGTATCCAACTGTGCCTGTGTGCGTAGGAAGGAACAGACGTGCCCGTGCCCGCTGCCCATGCTCAAATAGACCGGATCGGGCACGGGGCAGACATATCCGAGTATCCAACTGTGCCTGTGTGCGTAGGAAGGAACAGACGTGCCCGTGCCCGCTGCCCATGCTCAAATAGACCGGATCGGGCACGGGGCAGACATATCCGAGTATCCAACTGTGCCTGTGTGCGTAGGAAGGAACAGACGTGCCCGTGCCCGCTGCCCATGCTCAAATAGACCGGATCGGGCACGGGGCAGACATATCCGAGTATCCAACTGTGCCTGTGTGCGTAGGAAGGAACAGACGTGCCCGTGCCCGCTGCCCATGCTCAAATAGACCGGATCGGGCACGGGGCAGACATATCCGAGTATCCAACTGTGCCTGTGTGCGTAGGAAGGAACAGACGTGCCCGTGCCCGCTGCCCATGCTCAAATAGACCGGATCGGGCACGGGGCAGACATATCCGAGTATCCAACTGTGCCTGTGTGCGTAGGAAGGAACAGACGTGCCCGTGCCCGCTGCCCATGCTCAAATAGACCGGATCGGGCACGGGGCAGACATATCCGAGTATCCAACTGTGCCTGTGTGCGTAGGAAGGAACAGACGTGCCCGTGCCCGCTGCCCATGCTCAAATAGACCGGATCGGGCACGGGGCAGACATATCCGAGTATCCAACTGTGCCTGTGTGCGTAGGAAGGAACAGACGTGCCCGTGCCCGCTGCCCATGCTCAAATAGACCGGATCGGGCACGGGGCAGACATATCCGAGTATCCAACTGTGCCTGTGTGCGTAGGAAGGAACAGACGTGCCCGTGCCCGCTGCCCATGCTCAAATAGACCGGATCGGGCACGGGGCAGACATATCCGAGTATCCAACTGTGCCTGTGTGCGTAGGAAGGAACAGACGTGCCCGTGCCCGCTGCCCATGCTCAAATAGACCGGATCGGGCACGGGGCAGACATATCCGAGTATCCAACTGTGCCTGTGTGCGTAGGAAGGAACAGACGTGCCCGTGCCCGCTGCCCATGCTCAAATAGACCGGATCGGGCACGGGGCAGACATATCCGAGTATCCAACTGTGCCTGTGTGCGTAGGAAGGAACAGACGTGCCCGTGCCCGCTGCCCATGCTCAAATAGACCGGATCGGGCACGGGGCAGACATATCCGAGTATCCAACTGTGCCTGTGTGCGTAGGAAGGAACAGACGTGCCCGTGCCCGCTGCCCATGCTCAAATAGACCGGATCGGGCACGGGGCAGACATATCCGAGTATCCAACTGTGCCTGTGTGCGTAGGAAGGAACAGACGTGCCCGTGCCCGCTGCCCATGCTCAAATAGACCGGATCGGGCGCGGGGCAGACATATCCGAGTATCCAACTGTGCCTGTGTGCGTAGGAAGGAACAGACGTGCCCGTGCCCGCTGCCCATGCTCAAATAGACCGGATCGGGCGCGGGGCAGACATATCCGAGTATCCAACTGTGCCTGTGTGCGTAGGAAGGAACAGACGTGCCCGTGCCCGCTGCCCATGCTCAAATAGACCGGATCGGGCACGGGGCAGACATATCCGAGTATCCAACTGTGCCTGTGTGCGTAGGAAGGAACAGACGTGCCCGTGCCCGCTGCCCATGCTCAAATAGACCGGATCGGGCACGGGGCAGACATATCCGAGTATCCAACTGTGCCTGTGTGCGTAGGAAGGAACAGACGTGCCCGTGCCCGCTGCCCATGCTCAAATAGACCGGATCGGGCACGGGGCAGACATATCCGAGTATCCAACTGTGCCTGTGTGCGTAGGAAGGAACAGACGTGCCCGTGCCCGCTGCCCATGCTCAAATAGACCGGATCGGGCACGGGGCAGACATATCCGAGTATCCAACTGTGCCTGTGTGCGTAGGAAGGAACAGACGTGCCCGTGCCCGCTGCCCATGCTCAAATAGACCGGATCGGGCACGGGGCAGACATATCCGAGTATCCAACTGTGCCTGTGTGCGTAGGAAGGAACAGACGTGCCCGTGCCCGCTGCCCATGCTCAAATAGACCGGATCGGGCACGGGGCAGACATATCCGAGTATCCAACTGTGCCTGTGTGCGTAGGAAGGAACAGACGTGCCCGTGCCCGCTGCCCATGCTCAAATAGACCGGATCGGGCGCGGGGCAGACATATCCGAGTATCCAACTGTGCCTGTGTGCGTAGGAAGGAACAGACGTGCCCGTGCCCGCTGCCCATGCTCAAATAGACCGGATCGGGCGCGGGGCAGACATATCCGAGTATCCAACTGTGCCTGTGTGCGTAGGAAGGAACAGACGTGCCCGTGCCCGCTGCCCATGCTCAAATAGACCGGATCGGGCGCGGGGCAGACATATCCGAGTATCCAACTGTGCCTGTGTGCGTAGGAAGGAACAGACGTGCCCGTGCCCGCTGCCCATGCTCAAATAGACCGGATCGGGCACGGGGCAGACATATCCGAGTATCCAACTGTGCCTGTGTGCGTAGGAAGGAACAGACGTGCCCGTGCCCGCTGCCCATGCTCAAATAGACCGGATCGGGCACGGGGCAGACATATCCGAGTATCCAACTGTGCCTGTGTGCGTAGGAAGGAACAGACGTGCCCGTGCCCGCTGCCCATGCTCAAATAGACCGGATCGGGCACGGGGCAGACATATCCGAGTATCCAACTGTGCCTGTGTGCGTAGGAAGGAACAGACGTGCCCGTGCCCGCTGCCCATGCTCAAATAGACCGGATCGGGCACGGGGCAGACATATCCGAGTATCCAACTGTGCCTGTGTGCGTAGGAAGGAACAGACGTGCCCGTGCCCGCTGCCCATGCTCAAATAGACCGGATCGGGCACGGGGCAGACATATCCGAGTATCCAACTGTGCCTGTGTGCGTAGGAAGGAACAGACGTGCCCGTGCCCGCTGCCCATGCTCAAATAGACCGGATCGGGCACGGGGCAGACATATCCGAGTATCCAACTGTGCCTGTGTGCGTAGGAAGGAACAGACGTGCCCGTGCCCGCTGCCCATGCTCAAATAGACCGGATCGGGCACGGGGCAGACATATCCGAGTATCCAACTGTGCCTGTGTGCGTAGGAAGGAACAGACGTGCCCGTGCCCGCTGCCCATGCTCAAATAGACCGGATCGGGCACGGGGCAGACATATCCGAGTATCCAACTGTGCCTGTGTGCGTAGGAAGGAACAGACGTGCCCGTGCCCGCTGCCCATGCTCAAATAGACCGGATCGGGCACGGGGCAGACATATCCGAGTATCCAACTGTGCCTGTGTGCGTAGGAAGGAACAGACGTGCCCGTGCCCGCTGCCCATGCTCAAATAGACCGGATCGGGCACGGGGCAGACATATCCGAGTATCCAACTGTGCCTGTGTGCGTAGGAAGGAACAGACGTGCCCGTGCCCGCTGCCCATGCTCAAATAGACCGGATCGGGCACGGGGCAGACATATCCGAGTATCCAACTGTGCCTGTGTGCGTAGGAAGGAACAGACGTGCCCGTGCCCGCTGCCCATGCTCAAATAGACCGGATCGGGCACGGGGCAGACATATCCGAGTATCCAACTGTGCCTGTGTGCGTAGGAAGGAACAGACGTGCCCGTGCCCGCTGCCCATGCTCAAATAGACCGGATCGGGCACGGGGCAGACATATCCGAGTATCCAACTGTGCCTGTGTGCGTAGGAAGGAACAGACGTGCCCGTGCCCGCTGCCCGTGCTCAAATAGACCGGATCGGGCGCGGGGCAGACATATCCGAGTATCCAACTGTGCCTGTGTGCGTAGGAAGGAACAGACGTGCCCGTGCCCGCTGCCCATGCTCAAATAGACCGGATCGGGCACGGGGCAGACATATCCGAGTATCCAACTGTGCCTGTGTGCGTAGGAAGGAACAGACGTGCCCGTGCCCGCTGCCCATGCTCAAATAGACCGGATCGGGCACGGGGCAGACATATCCGAGTATCCAACTGTGCCTGTGTGCGTAGGAAGGAACAGACGTGCCCGTGCCCGCTGCCCATGCTCAAATAGACCGGATCGGGCACGGGGCAGACATATCCGAGTATCCAACTGTGCCTGTGTGCGTAGGAAGGAACAGACGTGCCCGTGCCCGCTGCCCATGCTCAAATAGACCGGATCGGGCACGGGGCAGACATATCCGAGTATCCAACTGTGCCTGTGTGCGTAGGAAGGAACAGACGTGCCCGTGCCCGCTGCCCATGCTCAAATAGACCGGATCGGGCACGGGGCAGACATATCCGAGTATCCAACTGTGCCTGTGTGCGTAGGAAGGAACAGACGTGCCCGTGCCCGCTGCCCATGCTCAAATAGACCGGATCGGGCACGGGGCAGACATATCCGAGTATCCAACTGTGCCTGTGTGCGTAGGAAGGAACAGACGTGCCCGTGCCCGCTGCCCATGCTCAAATAGACCGGATCGGGCACGGGGCAGACATATCCGAGTATCCAACTGTGCCTGTGTGCGTAGGAAGGAACAGACGTGCCCGTGCCCGCTGCCCATGCTCAAATAGACCGGATCGGGCACGGGGCAGACATATCCGAGTATCCAACTGTGCCTGTGTGCGTAGGAAGGAACAGACGTGCCCGTGCCCGCTGCCCATGCTCAAATAGACCGGATCGGGCACGGGGCAGACATATCCGAGTATCCAACTGTGCCTGTGTGCGTAGGAAGGAACAGACGTGCCCGTGCCCGCTGCCCATGCTCAAATAGACCGGATCGGGCACGGGGCAGACATATCCGAGTATCCAACTGTGCCTGTGTGCGTAGGAAGGAACAGACGTGCCCGTGCCCGCTGCCCATGCTCAAATAGACCGGATCGGGCACGGGGCAGACATATCCGAGTATCCAACTGTGCCTGTGTGCGTAGGAAGGAACAGACGTGCCCGTGCCCGCTGCCCATGCTCAAATAGACCGGATCGGGCACGGGGCAGACATATCCGAGTATCCAACTGTGCCTGTGTGCGTAGGAAGGAACAGACGTGCCCGTGCCCGCTGCCCATGCTCAAATAGACCGGATCGGGCACGGGGCAGACATATCCGAGTATCCAACTGTGCCTGTGTGCGTAGGAAGGAACAGACGTGCCCGTGCCCGCTGCCCATGCTCAAATAGACCGGATCGGGCGCGGGGCAGACATATCCGAGTATCCAACTGTGCCTGTGTGCGTAGGAAGGAACAGACGTGCCCGTGCCCGCTGCCCATGCTCAAATAGACCGGATCGGGCACGGGGCAGACATATCCGAGTATCCAACTGTGCCTGTGTGCGTAGGAAGGAACAGACGTGCCCGTGCCCGCTGCCCATGCTCAAATAGACCGGATCGGGCACGGGGCAGACATATCCGAGTATCCAACTGTGCCTGTGTGCGTAGGAAGGAACAGACGTGCCCGTGCCCGCTGCCCATGCTCAAATAGACCGGATCGGGCACGGGGCAGACATATCCGAGTATCCAACTGTGCCTGTGTGCGTAGGAAGGAACAGACGTGCCCGTGCCCGCTGCCCATGCTCAAATAGACCGGATCGGGCACGGGGCAGACATATCCGAGTATCCAACTGTGCCTGTGTGCGTAGGAAGGAACAGACGTGCCCGTGCCCGCTGCCCATGCTCAAATAGACCGGATCGGGCACGGGGCAGACATATCCGAGTATCCAACTGTGCCTGTGTGCGTAGGAAGGAACAGACGTGCCCGTGCCCGCTGCCCATGCTCAAATAGACCGGATCGGGCACGGGGCAGACATATCCGAGTATCCAACTGTGCCTGTGTGCGTAGGAAGGAACAGACGTGCCCGTGCCCGCTGCCCATGCTCAAATAGACCGGATCGGGCACGGGGCAGACATATCCGAGTATCCAACTGTGCCTGTGTGCGTAGGAAGGAACAGACGTGCCCGTGCCCGCTGCCCATGCTCAAATAGACCGGATCGGGCACGGGGCAGACATATCCGAGTATCCAACTGTGCCTGTGTGCGTAGGAAGGAACAGACGTGCCCGTGCCCGCTGCCCATGCTCAAATAGACCGGATCGGGCACGGGGCAGACATATCCGAGTATCCAACTGTGCCTGTGTGCGTAGGAAGGAACAGACGTGCCCGTGCCCGCTGCCCATGCTCAAATAGACCGGATCGGGCACGGGGCAGACATATCCGAGTATCCAACTGTGCCTGTGTGCGTAGGAAGGAACAGACGTGCCCGTGCCCGCTGCCCATGCTCAAATAGACCGGATCGGGCACGGGGCAGACATATCCGAGTATCCAACTGTGCCTGTGTGCGTAGGAAGGAACAGACGTGCCCGTGCCCGCTGCCCATGCTCAAATAGACCGGATCGGGCACGGGGCAGACATATCCGAGTATCCAACTGTGCCTGTGTGCGTAGGAAGGAACAGACGTGCCCGTGCCCGCTGCCCATGCTCAAATAGACCGGATCGGGCACGGGGCAGACATATCCGAGTATCCAACTGTGCCTGTGTGCGTAGGAAGGAACAGACGTGCCCGTGCCCGCTGCCCATGCTCAAATAGACCGGATCGGGCACGGGGCAGACATATCCGAGTATCCAACTGTGCCTGTGTGCGTAGGAAGGAACAGACGTGCCCGTGCCCGCTGCCCATGCTCAAATAGACCGGATCGGGCACGGGGCAGACATATCCGAGTATCCAACTGTGCCTGTGTGCGTAGGAAGGAACAGACGTGCCCGTGCCCGCTGCCCATGCTCAAATAGACCGGATCGGGCACGGGGCAGACATATCCGAGTATCCAACTGTGCCTGTGTGCGTAGGAAGGAACAGACGTGCCCGTGCCCGCTGCCCATGCTCAAATAGACCGGATCGGGCACGGGGCAGACATATCCGAGTATCCAACTGTGCCTGTGTGCGTAGGAAGGAACAGACGTGCCCGTGCCCGCTGCCCATGCTCAAATAGACCGGATCGGGCACGGGGCAGACATATCCGAGTATCCAACTGTGCCTGTGTGCGTAGGAAGGAACAGACGTGCCCGTGCCCGCTGCCCATGCTCAAATAGACCGGATCGGGCACGGGGCAGACATATCCGAGTATCCAACTGTGCCTGTGTGCGTAGGAAGGAACAGACGTGCCCGTGCCCGCTGCCCATGCTCAAATAGACCGGATCGGGCACGGGGCAGACATATCCGAGTATCCAACTGTGCCTGTGTGCGTAGGAAGGAACAGACGTGCCCGTGCCCGCTGCCCATGCTCAAATAGACCGGATCGGGCACGGGGCAGACATATCCGAGTATCCAACTGTGCCTGTGTGCGTAGGAAGGAACAGACGTGCCCGTGCCCGCTGCCCATGCTCAAATAGACCGGATCGGGCACGGGGCAGACATATCCGAGTATCCAACTGTGCCTGTGTGCGTAGGAAGGAACAGACGTGCCCGTGCCCGCTGCCCATGCTCAAATAGACCGGATCGGGCACGGGGCAGACATATCCGAGTATCCAACTGTGCCTGTGTGCGTAGGAAGGAACAGACGTGCCCGTGCCCGCTGCCCATGCTCAAATAGACCGGATCGGGCACGGGGCAGACATATCCGAGTATCCAACTGTGCCTGTGTGCGTAGGAAGGAACAGACGTGCCCGTGCCCGCTGCCCATGCTCAAATAGACCGGATCGGGCACGGGGCAGACATATCCGAGTATCCAACTGTGCCTGTGTGCGTAGGAAGGAACAGACGTGCCCGTGCCCGCTGCCCATGCTCAAATAGACCGGATCGGGCACGGGGCAGACATATCCGAGTATCCAACTGTGCCTGTGTGCGTAGGAAGGAACAGACGTGCCCGTGCCCGCTGCCCATGCTCAAATAGACCGGATCGGGCACGGGGCAGACATATCCGAGTATCCAACTGTGCCTGTGTGCGTAGGAAGGAACAGACGTGCCCGCCGGATTTCACTTTATTTAGTTTATTATATTTATCATCAAAACAACAAAGTTATATCTACATTTTTCGGAACACACAGTATCAACAAGGTTCTAAGTAAAAATAGTATGGTAGTTAGAATTTTGTTTTCCAAAAATGACAGAATACTGCATGAAATAACTGGAGAAATTATAAATATTGCTGGACAATTGCTATTTTTTATTATAAGGTGACATTTATCTATACAGCCAGATTCATACTGAGGACTCGGTAAGTGCTCAGTATATATAACCTTTTTTGTGAAATTTGTTAATTATTATTTTCGTGCTCAGCCCCAAGCCTGCATTATGAATTAAGCTGTATAAATAAATTTCACCTTATATAAGGTGAATTTGATTTATGCAGCCAAATTCATACTGGATTCTTTGTAAGTGATCAGTAACAAGGATCGATAACACTCTTTACTAATTTCGCAAAATCAAATCTTGACGTCCCATAGTAATTGACTCGGGGCTGGGCTTGCGTTTGTAAGGAACACGAAAAGAATAATTTACGAATTTCACAAAAAGGGTCATGGAACGTTGTTACTGAGTACTTAGCGAGTCTTCAGTAAGAATTTGGCTGCATAAATAAAAGTCACCTAACACATACCGGTTGAAAATAAACTCCCTAGCTATAACAAAGGAAACTGTTCAATAAAGTTTTGAAAAGCCGATTTTTCTATATTTAAGAAATGAAACAAATCAACAGTGTTGACAATTATTCTCTGAGCAGATTCATATGGCTTTATCACGGTCGATATTTTTGCCATTCTTTCACAAAAACTCTAACGTTTTCTTTTTTCTTCTATGCACATTTAACAACGCCACACATTATAGCAAGATTTTCTTTAAAAGAGATTTTTTTCGACAGAGACAGAGAGTCTCTGATTAAATCAGGATTACAACAGTGGCCCCAATACTTAGACCATATAACATGGGACTAGGCAAGCGCACTTATCCCCCTCTGCCGAAGTAGAGGTCTAAGCCCCAATACAATATAATTACGAGCCGGACCGCATCCAAAGTTCCTGATGTTTTGAATGAAATAAAATTCCACATCTGTTTTAAAAGTTTGCTTTACTTCACTGAGGTTAAAGTTAAACTTATTACCTTTACATGAATGAGAGTTCTCATTTACTTTTTGAGATAAAATTAAAAATTGATGCAGTTAAGCTTAAAAGGGGTTAAAATCATCAGGAATTTCATCTATTCTTCCACGTGCTTTGGAGGACCTAAAGCCACGAATTATTTCATAATAACGGAACTGATCTCGACTATCTGGCTTCCTTATGTTCATATTGGATCTTGGTATGTTAGGTGGTAGAGCTGATGACGGGCTCGACTGTGGAGGTACCACCATCTTACTCGCAAATCCTCCAGAAGTTATTCGGGGGAGAGTCAGGCAAAAAAACCAGGCGGCCCACTATTGCCTGGGACCGATGGATGGCGGTATATCCATCCCCAATTGCCGGGCCTTGTATAAAATAGACTGGTGACGGGTAGCGGCGTCATTGGTGCAAGGGTTTCGGCACCGCGCTCACCAACCCGCCTGCCCAGCGTGTGTGAGTATGGGCATTTCTTCCAGGAGGACCACCAAGAGTGGCGAAATCCTGGAAAGGCCTATGTCCAGCAGTGGACGAAACAGGCTGATGGGTGGATGGATGGATGGATATTGGATCTCTACTTCATGATCAATTCTTTGGTTCGAGAACTTTCATTAGTAAAGTGTACGTATTAACATTTTCTCTCTGATGTGTTACATCAAGAGCACAATGAGAGGAGGAAGTTGTCATCAGATTCTTCATGTTAATTACGAAACCGGTATGTACCTATATACAGCTGTGCAAACAAACTTGCCCCCATGTAGTTGTATAACTTTGTTTGTATCTTTTGAAATATAGCATAAAACATCAAGTTTGGATCCTCATGGTTGAGTTGACATCGAGTGGAAAACTATAATTGTAGGTACTGTGTGCATAGCTACACTCACAAAAAATCCGCATCCAAATCCGTTGAGTCGTTCTCGAGTTAAAACTCATCATTATATAAGGTGACATCTAATTATATAGCCAAATTCATACTGAAGACTCGGTGGGTGGTCTGGACCAAGGTGCAATGACCTTTTTGTGGAAAAAGCAAAATGAAGTTTGTGCTCCTTTACTAATTTACAAACAACACCGAGCCAATTAGTATAGTAAGCCTACATTTTATTTTGCGTTTTTCACAGAAAGGGTCATTTAACCTCGATCCTGACCACTTACCGAGTCTCTAGTGTGAATTTAGCTATATAAGGCGACTTTAATTTATAAAGCCAAATTCTTACTGAAGACTCGATAAGTGCTCCATGTAACAAGTTTCAATGACCCTTTTTGTGAAATTCGTAAATTATTCTCTTCATAAAGTTAATACTTGCGATTGTCGGCACTTGGTGAAACATCATCATGGTTGAAGAAAACACTTGTACTGTTCCACAAAATATTATGATTCCGACTATATAGTTTCGCCTTAACGTCATCCTGAACAGCTTTTGTGAAGTAGTAGGTACAAGTATTTTCTTCAACCATATTCTTTTCATGTTCCTTACAAACGCAAGCACAGACAGCCCCGAATCAATTACTATGGGACGTCAAGCTTTCATTTTACGAAATTGGCACTGTCTTATCGATCCGTGTCACTGATCACTTACCAAGCCCCCAGTATGAGTTTGGCTGCACAAATTAAAGTCACCATATATAATTGAAGTTAGAAGTCACCATAAATACAGACAGACAAACAAAAATTAAAAAAAATATGTTTGGCCACCTAATATAAGTAAAAAGTTGTAAGTTTCGCAAAAACATTTAATGCGCCACTCCTCTACCACTTGTTGTACCGGGACATTTGAATTACCGATTGATACACTTTTTTGTCATTTTATTTTAATATCTAATTTAGAAGTTTCTAGCACTTTAACAAATCATTTACTACGCTCAAGGGGACACTTACAATGGGATTCTGCGGGCCTATTTACGTATCTTTGAATCGTTTGCCAACTATAGTAGCTATTCACCAAAAACAGATACAAAATTAACTTCCAAAATAACATTCAATGGGTATTGAACTATATTTACAAATTGTGACGTCATTTCAAGTGCGAACGTATCCTTCGATAAGCGGATATGTATGTTTTCGACGATAGGCACTCGGCTTGTCAACTGATTTTACAATACAAAATCCTGGACAAGAATCTACTCGTGGTTTGTCGTTTATAGATGTATAATTTTTGGAAGACCACGGTATAAATCAATCAATACGACGTGTAAAGATTCATAAAGATTATCGATTGCCAACTAATAATGAGCCCAAATAGTTCTATAACCTAGCTATAACACCTTATACTTACAGTACAGTCACGACTTCTTTACTACTTTTTATTATTAGTAAGTATAGATTAGCCACTAGCTGCAATACACTGAATAATTCACTTTGCACCCTTATTGTCCTTATATAAAATAAACTCATAAACAGTTTTTCTTCCACAGTTTTTATTGTTGTCGTATCCGTCACATGAAGGCATCACAACGATTCTTTTGCTTGTACTGTTTTTCACTTTTGCTATGTTTGTTTGTCCAGGCACTTTCGGTTCTCCGTACCTGGATGTTAGTTGTGACGTCGACAAGCCCCCGCGTGGAGGTGCGACTCTTGCGGTGCCTGGTTGAGGCACTGACCTGGTGTCAGAGTGCACAGGCAGCCCGGAGCCGCAGCTGCTCGCCGTCACCGCGACAAACACCACCCACAACAACATCTTTATCTTCAGTTAGCTGCCTACTGATGGTCGCCGATCCGTGTTACTCATGTTTATAGGGGCGCATCATTGATATAGTACAGCCACGAAATGATGACGCTTAATATGTTAACCAACTACTTAAATTGCATCCGTCATTCATATGTATGAGGTAACTTTGATTGATGTGGCCAAATTTATACTGGATACTTTATAAGTGATCCGTAACAAGGTTGAATTACCCTTTCTGTGAAAAATTACAAATAAAATTAAGGCTTTCTTTACTAGTTGATTTGGGATCGTAAATTAGCAACTTAAGATATCGATAGAAACAACATTGAAATAACGTTCATACCAGTTCATTGCAAAGTGGCTGATTATGACAATCGATATGTGACTCAATATTAAAAAGAAACATATTTTGTATTAAACATTTTAATAAAAGGTTGAACTCACTTTATTAAAATATTCATGATGTCAACTCACTCTAATATTTAGCTACCTCCGTGGTCTAGTGGTGAGAGCCTTGGGCTGTCAACCCGGAGGTCGTGGGTTCAATTCCCGCGGGGAACACACAAAGTGGAAAGTCACTTTGTGGATTGTCCTCAGTTTGGTTAGGACATTGCAGGCTTGAATCACCTGATTGTCCGATAAGTAATATGATTTCGTGCTTCGAAAGGCAGGTTAAACCGTTGGTCCCGGCCACTTTCTAGTAGAGTGGTCGTTACATAAACCACGTCAGAGGCCGTAAAGTGGTTTAAAAACTCTGACACCAGGGCTTGTCGGGCCCATAGGTCTTGCAGCCCACACGATGAGAAGAAAGAGAAGAGACTCTAATATTTTGTATTCTTTGATACTAAATAACTTTTAAGTATTTAAAATAGACATGGGTGTATACAAAGAGGAAGTTTAGATGTCCACACCCCCCTTAGAATACGTGAAAAAATAAACATTTGCGTAATATTCACATTTCGTCCGTAACGCATTATTTGTGATAGCTTATATAGCTCGGTATCAAGATTCGATAACCCTTGGTGGGATTTTTTTTTTGGTTTTCCCTACAAACGCAAGCTCAACCCCGAGTCAATTACTATTGGAGATCAACATTTTTTTTTGCATTTATCCTTAGTTAGACCCCCCTGAGAAAGCTATAGGTACGCCCATGAAATTAGCTACAACAAATGTTTTTGTAAGGATGGTAAAAACAATATAAAATCAAAATAAGAAATCTCAATATGAGAGAAAGGGCTTTTGTTAATAAATCAGATTTTTTATATTAAAAAAACGATATCTTGTCTTATTTATGCCTGTTTCACTTGATAGATTCGTCATTTCGTCAATAAACCATTACAATAGTTTAATCATCCCTAGAAGGATATCACAACACTGCCTTATCTTAATGGTTTAATTTGGTTTTCAACTAAACGTTTTATTAATACTATCACTATATAAAAGCGGCGATAGCTCAGGCGGTACAACGCTGCCCCCTCAATCTTGAGACCCAGATTCGATCCCCGGTCGGGCATCCTCCACCAATGAGTTTTTCGGAATTTATGTGCAAAGATTTAAAGATTCAAAATGTTTATTTCTAAAATAGATACATAAAGTATACGTTTTACATGTCAAATCTAATCTGTATAAAAATAATATTTTATAATAAAACAAATATGATACTTACGGGAAATATATATAAAAAAACTATATTTAAGTTGGGCCACTAAATTTATACACATGCATAAAATAAAGACTTATTGGAATAATAATATTAATAATAATACATAAGTAATGCAATTAATAAATAAGTTGATAAATAAACTGAATAGACCATAAATAAATATAATGCCTAACCAAATATATACTAACTTAAGTAAATAATTAAAATATTGTATATACCTACATAATGCAATGAATAAATAAGTTAATATATAAATAAACTTTAAATAGATATAATGCCTAAATCCGCCCATTCGATTAATCTTGCTAACAAGAAGGGCAAGAAACTTAGCAAGATCATGTCTTTTTTATCAGTTTTTTTTTTCTCAATGTGGCTTAATACTATTACAGGTATTAGGTGGTAGAGCTAATGCCGGGCTCGACTGTGGAGGTACCACCATCTTACTCGGAAATCCTCCCGAAGTTATTCGGGGGAGAGTAAGAGGACAGCTCTCAGGCAAAAAAACCAGGCGGCCTACCACTGCCTGGGACCGATGGATGGCGGTATATCCATCCCCAATTGCCGGGCCTTATAGAAATCAAACTGGTGACGGGCAGTGGCGTCACTGGTGCAAGGGTTTCGGCACCGCGCTCACCAACCCGCCTGCCCAGCGTGTGTGAGTATGGGCATTTCTTCCAGGAGGACCGCCGAAAGTGGCGAAATCCTGGAAAGGCCTATGTCCAGCAGTGGACGAAACAGGCTGATGGATGGATGGATGGACTATTACAGTCTTTTTAACTTACATAGTATTACTTACATAGCATAGTATTTGTGCTCTTACCTTACTTACCACTTGCTGAACGGTGAAGAAAAACATCGTGAGGAAAAAGCGTGTTTTTGTGCTCGAAGTACTATGAAGGGCTCTCCTTCCACCCATAATGTTAGGACGTAAAAATCGTCGATGAAATGTGGGTGTACCGAGTGCAGCCAGTCCATGCTCTGAGACAAAGTTCTGTAAGTCTTTGTATTTGTTTCGTCGTATGTCACAAGTATTATTCGTGGTCACAAGTCACAAAACACAGCATTATAGCTTTTGATTGATTTACTTAACTAGGGACTTAACATTTGGTATAAAAATTACATTTATTTGTTTAAACAATGCGATAAAATAAAATATAAGAAAAAACTCAAAGTTTGGTAACATAACAAACAGATTTTTTTTCTGTAAACCTTATGGTGTTGGTACCAATCAATGGTAGACAATAATATTATTTACATAGTATGCTTTACTGCATATATTCAGAGAAACCATCCAAAAACTCCAAAAAATGTCTGTCCGTGGTCTGTCCGAACAACCTAACCTCTCTTATCTTTGAAACTAATATACCTAAAATTATTATAAAGTTTATGCCAAAAGAAATAATAAAAAATAAATAAAAGGGGTCTAATTTTTTAAAATTAATTACAGAGTATTAAAAAAGTAAAAATTTTCATGCTTTCAAAACTTTTATGTAGCGCAACATTAAATTAATATGTTGAGACCCAATGAGGTGCACTGTTTGAATCTTCTCAATTTCTTGAAACTTCTGAAGGCGGGTGGAAGTCAGCTGTCACCTGCTCAGCTCCTCCACGCACCCTCTCTTCCCCACGGAAGCTCCAAGAGTGCGCGACTGCGGCGCCATCTGTGACTAACTTCGCGTGCGCCCGTACTGACCCGAACTGTATTATTATATATAAACCATACTCATCTTCGGGTGGAGGGACTACACAAACGGGTAAAGTTCCAGTGTCGATTTGTTTTAGTTTCTCCTTATTGTGTCGGAATGTTGGGAAAGTCCAAAGTTGCACATTGTGGAGTCTGCAACTCTATACACTCTCCATCGTCGCCACGTGACACACGTGTTACAGGGTGTGTGTGTGCGTGTGTGTGTGTGTGGATCATCATCAGTGTTTAGATACTCGTTGGAAAATCCAATGAGTGAACTACATTCATTAGAAGCGATGCGGGTCAAATGCTCTTGTGATCTTATGTGATAGCTTATACAGGATGTACACAAAATGTAGAGAACAAGGCAGGGAACTGTCATCAAGAGATTTTGTTATTTTGGATTGAATAAAAATCCATCCATCCATCAGCCCGTTTCGTCCACTGCTGGACATAGGCCACTCCTGGCGGTCCTCCTGGAAAATATGCCCATACTCACATACGCTGGGCAGGCGGGTTGGTGAGCGCGGTGCCGAAACCCTTGTACCAGTGACGCCGCTGTCCGTCACCAGTCTGTTTTGTATAAGGCCTGTCAATTGGGGATGGATATACCGCCATCCATCGGTCCCAGGCAATGGTGGGCCGCCTGGTTTTGCCTGAGAGCTGTTCTCTTACTCTCCCTCGAATAACTTCGGGAGGATTTGCGAGTAAGATGGTGGTACCTCCACAGTCAAGCCTGGCATCAGCTCTACTACCTAATTGAAAAAAAATCAATGAAAACCTTTTTAAAATCTTTTTCTATGAAAATAATACAGTTATTATTAGAGTATAGCGAGTGTAAATAGTGCTACCATTTAATGAAACCACATATTCTACGAATCATACTGAGCCACTTTTCCCAAGAAACATACCCGCGCAAACTATAGTGTGACTTTTAACCTAACCCCGATAGTTTAGTATTTTGTAGAAGAATACAAACTGGTTTTATTAGAGGTAAAACCATTCAAAATCATATCTATAAATTATTTTTGAGAAGAAGATTTTGAAGACTTTGAAGATCTTCGTAAATCCAAAGAAGAGATAAAGTTATTATTGATCCCACTATTTTGGACTATTTTCAACTTTTTCCTTATCGAAATAGCTAGGATAACCATAAATTTCATTTCCAAGTAATATTTTAAAATAATATTTTGACTTTATATTTTAATTGTTTTTACTTTTAAAGTGTGTTCTACTAACGTTTCTTAATAACCTCTAAAATTATCGGGGTTTACTGAGGTATAAGAGGTATTTGAGTTTCAAACAAAAATGCATGAACTCTAACGCACCGACATAAGGGCGTTTTTTGAAACAGCGTCTTCCGTGAAACAGCTGTTACAGTGCAGCGTTCTAAAATAGACCTTCTTCCTACGAAATAAAGTATAATGTCTTCCTCTCTGAACATTTGCGCGCCGCGGGCATTTTTCTTCAGAAAGTTGTTTAGTATGATCAGTAGAGTATGTGTTTAAAGGTCGCACTCTATTTACACCCGGTGCAGGCGTGATATCAGGTTCTCGACGTTCCATTTCTTGTAAACTTGTATAGATTAGATCGAGCCACTAAATGCGACTATCATTTCTTTAACGACAAACGATTGAGACCATTCTGATACTATTCATACCCAATATACTAGAAGATTTAATATTTACCTTCGAGCGTGCGGAGGTGTTAATGAATTGGCCCCATTGAAACATTTATATTTTGTTTTTGCATGTTCAAACCAAGTGCGAAACTCTAAAAAATAATAACTGGAATAAAAAAATTGGAGATGCCGGGGATCGAACCCGGGGCCTTTCACATGCAAAGCGAACGCTCTACCACTGAGCTACATCCCCGATTGCTGTTGGAGCCGAAAATCACGATTGTATCCTCTAGATCGTGTCGTTATGTACATGTAACGAGTAGAATGCTGTACAACACGAAATCTGTTTCATAGAGTCGCCAGTTCAATTAACCTTGGATCTTCCTTCGTGAGCACAACGGTGAAACCACAAAATAGATAGGTACAGAAGGCCTGCTCCCTACAACGAGCGATGTCGGTCGCACGCACACATAAACGTGAACGTACGACGATCTCGGCAGGATTCGGTAGAATGCCAGTACGACTAGTCACGAGTGCATGCGCTTTGCGATACATGTGATGAGTAGGTATTTAACCAAGGTCAGTCATAGCTGGCCTTCTGTACCTATTTTGTGGTGAAACTGTGAGTAATGCCCGTATCTAGGGTGCGAGGGGGGGGGGGATCGGACCCCCTTAGCATACAAGGGATAAAATATTTGCGCAACATTTTAGTTTGTATCCATCACGGGTTAGCCGTGCCATAAAATACAAGGTCTCATTCGATTTTACAGCCTAATTCATACTGAAGACTCGGGAAGTGCTATCAAGAGTTGATGAACCTTTCGAAATAAGCGCACGCCCAGTCAGTCATTCGTATGGAAGGTCAACATTTCATTTAGCAGTTTTTGGATCCTTGGACCCCCCGTGAGAAAGTTATAACGACGCCCATGGTGTGAGGTAGGTAGACCTTCATGTGTATTTGTGACCGAAGTACGAGGATAAGGTCGATGGAAAGTGTTTCAGATTCTCGGTGATAGTACACATTCTGAAACACCCCTGACACCCCTCGGGGATAGGTAATGTCGGTCGTGACGATGTTACAGAAGAAATAAAAGACGATGTTTAAATATTTTTTTTTTAACGACATCCTTTAGTTAGACTATTCTCATTTCTGACGCTGCTGCGACATGGTTTGATTCATATCTTCATGGGCGCCAGCAGCGTCTCCAATTAGTGTGATGTGACAGCTGGAGTTCCACAGGGCGAGGTTCTATCGCCGTTGCTATTTTCAATTTTCATAAACACTCTTGTTTCTGTTGTGAACTTCAGCTCTGTCACCGGACTTAAAAATATTTAACTAATAAAAACTAAAATACTTACCAAATAAAAGCTATAAGTAAAAAATGTTTGACAGATCGCCGCCGTCATCCAGAGTCCCCAGAAGGCTGGCGGCATTCCCTCTTTGGATTGACAAACTAAGGCGTTGTACGTAAAAAAAAACGCAAGTCATCATTCTGGGAAGTAGAGCTCTAGTGGATAAAATTAATAAGTACCCTGCCTGAAGTTTGCTTCAACTATAGTTAAACCACAGCGTTACTTACTGTACGAAGATAAAGAAATCTAGGTTTACACATCTGAAATAACATGTCCTGGGACTTACATGTGCCTGGAACCAGCAAGAAAATATTTGCATCTATACATGCCCTTAAACGCATGCACAAGTTTCTGCCATATTCTGCTAAAGTTACGCTTGTAAATTCTTTGTTACTCCCCATCTTAGATTAAGCGGATGTATGCTATCCCGACCTCACTGACCGTCTTCTCAACTTATGTATCCGAATTCCGCCCATTAGGTGCCGTAGAGATTCCCATATTCTGACTTTCCTTTATGGTGTTCTCCATAGTCCTAGTTCCCCATATTATCTTAAAGAACGTTTTGTGCCCCTTTCGTCCCTCGACCGCCTTCAACGTTCAAGCAAAGCCTGGCTTCTTCGCACACCTGACCATTGTACATACAAGCATGTACACAAACTCTTTAGCTGTGAGTGTAATAATACGCTTGTGGAACAGTTTGTCGGTACACTTCCCTGAAGCTCCATCTGTATCAGTCTTCAAGAATAAGGTGAGACAGCACTTCCTTCATTAACAGGACGATTAAATTATCTTCATTACAGATAACACCTGGACGAGACTGGCTAAGGACAGAGACACTTGGTGCCAGATGGGGAGGCCTTTGTCCGCAATTGGTCATCCCAATAAAATGAAATAAAACCGGTCAAGTGCGAGTCAGACTCGCATACCTAGGGTTCCGTAATTCGACAGTTTTGGGAACAGTGAGGAAGAAGATATTTAAAATCACTATAGTTTTCCTGTATTATGTTATTTTCGGTCCACCAGTTTCGGAAAATAGGGGGGGGGGGGGACATGCATTTTTTCAACAATTTCTCGAAATCGGTGCCAGTAAATATAGTAAAAGTACATATTTTTACAATCAGCTCTTTAATATCTACAATTTGATACCCATATTGTATTTTTAAGAATTTATTTTTTATTTTTCTCACTTTTGTATTGGAAATATTTTGAACAATTTAGAATTTTGAATATTTTTTTGTATCATATTATGTCAAAGATTCAAAGATTCAAAATGTTTATTTGTAAAATAGATACATAAAGTATACGTTTTACATGTCAAATCTAATCTGTATAAAAATAATATTTTATAATGAAACAAATATGATACTTACGGGAAATATATAAAAAAAACTATATTTAAGTTGGGCTACTAAAGTTATACACATGCATAAAATAAAGACTTATTGGAATAAGAATATTATTATAACTACACAATGCAATTAATAAATAAGTTGATAAATAAACTGAATAGACCATAAATAAATATAATGCCTAGCCAAATATATACTAACATAAGAAAAAAATAAAATATTGTATATACATACAAACTCGAAGAGTCTGCTGTCATCCGTTGAGGAGATCCCGTACCCACCTCCCAGTCCCGTCATTATATCCTGATCACCATGTTCTACAAAAATATTCATCAATATCGATCAAATAAACTTAAGCTTGAGAGGTCTCCTAAAAAATTCATTTACCAGTGGATGATTGAAACCCCGACGATGAGACTACATACGAAAGAATTTTTATAGTCAGTTCAGTAGTTCTAGATATTACCCATTATATGCAAACAAACAAATCTTTCTTTTTTATATAATAGCATAGACAAATAATAGTGTAGACAAACTATAACGTGAGTTGATTTGAACCAGACTGCGTCAAATTCGATATTTTGAAACATGCAGCGCCATCTAGTGTATTAAAATAAAAACAATTTCAACGCCAGCTTACTGAGCCGTTATCCAGGATAGCTTCCCAGAGATGGACTTCCGCAAGGTAACGCCTATTTCAATTAATTACCCAGAGATGGCGTTTTCTAAGGTCTTGAAAATAAAAATATTTAATTATTGGTCTTTTCTCAGTCAAGAAATATAATTTCAGCTTAAATATTTTGTTACAAAAGGATATATTTTTTCTGATAATATAATAAAATAATAAAAATAAAAAGTGAAAACAAATTTTACCAGTGACCCGTGACGATCGACTACGTTGCGGCGGCGAACCTTCCATATGTCTCACTAAAATTCTCATTTCGCTGCTCCCTTTTGTCATAGCGTGATGATACATAGCTTTCAACCTTCCCGAAGAAATGCTTAATCTTTCAGTGAAAGCTGCATCTAAATCTATTGAGTGGTTCTCAAGTTACAAGCGAACGAACAGACAGACAGACGTTGTACTTTATATGTATAGAGAAAGAAGAAGAAGAAGATTAGTACGTTTGTAGTATGTAGTATAATATAATTGACTGAGTATTTAAGTATGGAAATCCATGGCACTACCGAATTGGGAGGGGGGGGGCACAGGGGCACGAAAAATGGTTCAAATAAAACAAGGAGCTGGGAGATTAATACTAAAATTCTAATTTCGTTGCGTGGTCGATGAGTCTTGCACTGACTCTATGTGTTCGTGAGCATTGTGCACTTCCCCCCGAACGCAAAATATGGTCCAGAGAAGGGGAGATGGAGCTTGTTGTGATTCCTGCTTTACGTCTGATGTCATTGGTGGTGGGGCAGTGAAGCAGCACATGCTCCACCGTCTCGTTCGCGTCTAAACACCCTCGACATAGGGGGCTGTCAGTCACGCCTCTAGTGAAAAGGTGTTTATTCAGATTGCAATGTCTGGTAATTATACTTGTTGTGATCCCTGCTTTACGACTGATGTCATCGGTGGCGGGGCAGTGAAGCAGCACATGCTTCACCGTCTCGTTTGCGTCTAAACACCCTCGACATAGGGGGCTGTCAGTCATGCCTCTAGTGAAAAGGTGTTTATTCAGATTGCAATGTCTGGTAATTATACTTGTTGTGATCCCTGCTTTACGTCTGATGTCATTGGTGGTGGGGCAGTGAAGCAGCACATGCTCCACCGTCTCGTTCGCGTCTAAACACCCTCGACATAGGGGGCTGTCAGTCACGCCTCTAGTGAAAAGGTGTTTATTCAGATTGCAATGTCTGGTAATTATACTTGTTGTGATCCCTGCTTTACGACTGATGTCATCGGTGGCGGGGCAGTGAAGCAGCACATGCTTCACCGTCTCGTTTGCGTCTAAACACCTTCGACATAGGGGGCTGTCAGTCATGCCTCTAGTGAAAAGGTGTTTATTCAGATTGCAATGTCTGGTAATTATACTTGTTGTGATCCCTGCTTTACGTCTGATGTCATTGGTGGTGGGGCAGTGAAGCAGCACATGCTCCACCGTCTCGTTTGCGTCTAAACACCCTCGACACAGGGGGTTGTCAGTCATGCCTCTAGTGAAAAGGTGTTTATTCAGATTGCAATGTCTGGTAATTATACTTACCGAATTCCGGGGATTAGGCCGTTTAAGTTTCATAATCATAAGGTACCTTGTTAGTTTGCTGTTTGTTTGCGGTACCATTAAGCTTGACAGCCGGCAGTCAGTCAGTCTTCTGTTCTGCTCGGTAAGAGTGTATCTCCTAAGCTCTCGCCTGATAGCTGTTCCTGATGGGTCGACACAGACGATTACCCTGTGTCGATACCTTCATGCTAGTTGCTAGTTTCGCAAGGGAGTCTGCTTGTTCGTTATCTTCGTCAATTACTATGTGCTCTGGTCCATGATAACTTTACCTTGCACACTATTGATAGGCTCTGCAGTTCTGCATGGGAATCTGCTCCGATGCCATTTTTAGAGTTTGGGAGTGAGTCCTTATAGTCCTTACCAACAGCTTGTCTGCATTGCCATAGAGTATTAGTTGGCCTCCTTTGTTACGTGTTCCACCTGCCTCCCCCACAGTAGTTTGTCGTCGAGCGAAACACCGAGGTATTTGACCTCCTTACTAAGAGACAGCTGCATTCCAAATAATTTAGGAAGTTTTAGTTTTGCGATTATCGTTTTCTTTGTGAATAAGATTAGATCTGTTTTTTGCGGGTTTACAGATAACTGATACTTACCATACTAGGCCTCGACTTTACACAAAGCTTGCTGCATTTTGCTGCACGGCATTCCTTTAAATATACCCGATATCATGATTACCAGACATCACCTGCATAGCCCACAGTGACAAAGCCATCATTATTTTACTCTACCAGGATATCGTTGATGACTGCTACCCATAAGAGTGGTGATAGAGATTAATACTATAATGCTTTAATAATATTCGTTTCATTTACCGCAAGTTACAAATATCACACAATTATTATTGACTCGACAGAAGACACGTGAGTGAAACGTCTTGTCCGTCTGTGGCAATCCGACTTGCTTGTGTGTGATACGTCCGTCCTCCTCTTTCACACTGACATAAGCGTAGCGTAGGCACGGGGCGCGTACACTCGGGATAATTTGTTCACGAGTGGCTTAAGAAAACGTTTGGTGTTTTTAAGGTTTACCTTTTTTCAATGTTATATTTTGATTTTTTTGTCGAATTATTGCTACGTTTCAAATTAATTAAAATTACCTTAAGATCAAATGTACCGATTTTTATGCTTGTAACACAATTTGCAGCATTTTTGGCGTACCGCTATGACTAAAAGATATAGTGCTATGCGGGACACTCTATATCTATACCTATCTGGCCCGATCGAGTTATTTGTCAGGCGCTGTCATTTTAGCGCCTTGTATTTTTGTCGTCTTAATGTTGCTATGGCATTTAATTTGGTATTTAATATATTTTTTGGTTTCCGTAGTCGTATCATGTAGGGGTACGGATTGATAGATTGGTAGATGCCATAGTAGTATATATTCTGTGACAATTTCAACTGGCTCCTTATGAGTATAACGGCTGAGCTACAGACCTCTGCTGTGACAGACGGACGGACGGACAGCGAAAACTTAGTAATGGTCCCATTTAGCACCCTTAGGGGTGTGGAACCCTAAAAAGAAACCGCGCAGGTAGAACTCTATTCTAGTATTAGGTATTTATTCATACGAAAAATAATTAGTTATTATAGTGATACACCACTGCTGGACCGACCGAGGACGCGACGACCTAAGGAACGTTGCGGGTGGCGCGGCTGGATGAGGAGGACGGAGGGCCGCTAAGAGCAGTGGACGATCACGGGCTGATGGATGGATGGACGGATGATGACAATTTCCAATAAAGACGAACTCACTACAAGTGTAGGAAAGTTTAATTTCTAAAGTAAGCACAGTAATCACTCTCCAGTGACTCGGAGCCACGTCCGTTGTTCGTGCCATGTTCCGCTACATCGCAGGTGCAGCAGGCAGCCCGGCCCACTACCGCGCCTCCGCCTCCATGATGAACTCGGCCATCAGCATCTCCATGGTGGGCGCGATGCCCTGCTGCAGACAGTCGCCCTTGAAGCACTCGGCGACGCGCAGGATCCGCCAGCAGGTGTCGGGCTCCGCGTCGTGCTTCACCTCGCACGAGTGGATGATGCTGATCATCTTTTCAGACAACACGTCGCCTGCAACACACACACACACGCATAAACGTTGTGTTGTACATCTTGAGCCGCTGGACAAGGCGGGAGGTCCCCCCTCCTTAGTCCACCAGTGCTTATTCAACCGTTTCGTATACCAAGCTCTTTCTAAAGTTAGTGTCATATGAGGTTCATACTTACCGCTGCAGGCTCCGGGCTCGTGCGGCCAAACCTGCTTCTTGCCTCGGAAAGTGTTTGAAGCCGATGGTTTCGGATGCTATTGAAAGGCAAGTCATTGAACCATGTCGTAGGTCAGCCGGTCTGACAGGTAGATGACAAGAAGCGCTCACCGTTAGGGAAGGACTTGATGAACTTGGCGGTGTTCTCGTGGTGCATGCGATGCTCGTCGCCCAGCAGGTTGAAGTATCGACTCATGCAGTGGATGGCGCAGCCCAGCTCGCGGTGCTCGAACTTGAAGTCCTCGCGCCAGAAGTGGAAGAACTCCTCCATCATCTCCTCCGTCAGCTGGGTCTGTGCAGACCGAGGCATAAATAACACTATTACGCGTCCACTCCTAGCAAATCACTAATGAAAATTTGTCGACCAATTTCTCCATTAATTGTGAAAGAATCGAAATTAATCAGAAGATAACCACCACCTTGTCAATACTCAAAGGTCAATCACAGCAAAGGAGCTAACGGCTGTTTAACCGTCTTGGGTTTAGGACAAAAGTACAGCACAATATCAATTAGTAGAACTAGCACAGAATACATAATTGTTATTAGACATGATGGTTGGGACGTGGCGAGAGCTCATTATGGTTACCGAGTAGCATGCATCACGATATCACGTCTAGTATGAAAGGTATCATCCAATGCCCTTACCTGCTCCCTGCAGTGTTGTAGAGCCTCGCCGAACCCGAGAGTGACATCCTTCATGACCTCGACGGTGGAGAGCACTAGGGCTGGCAGCGCGGCCGCCACCAGCAGCCAGACGGCTCCGTGCGACTTGTGCTCCATCCTGCTCGCCTGGTACGTGTGACGTGCTGTATTACTAGCGAGCCTTTATAACACTGTATAAGATAATGTGCACTTGCGATAATCACTCCGTCAACTGATGCAGCCTAATGTCAGGTATTAGCCGCTACTTTGTAAAGACGCGGGGGTGTGGCTCGTAGATGACGGGTCTGGGACAGTTTCTGTAAACAGTGTTGCTGCGAGAGGTAGCACTGTTTATTTTATAATAGTCATCGGGAAGTCAAGCTCGATGAAATTCTTTGATATTGATGCAAGTCGTAGCGTAATTCGTAATCATAAGTTCTGAGTTCATATTTATAATCCGGAAGCAACGATGTAACATCGTTGTACGGAAGTCGCTTCCTCACAGGAATATAAAATCTTGCTACGTCCATCCGTCATCTAAATAAATGTTAACCAAGTCAAGATATAATTTATACGTGTCATTTATTTGTATTTCAGTTAATTATATTAGCACTTCTATTAAATAAAAAAAATAAAATTAGAGAAAGAAGCTGTTGAAAGTTGTCATATTTTTATGGCATTTTAGTAGTTAATACAAGTTTTCTATGAAATATAGCGTATCACGAAAATGTCCTGAAAGGAATAAGGATTCTTAGGGAGGGACGTATGTTTATTACGAACCCGTACGCGGTTGGAGGACATTGAACATTGAGTTGGCTCTATAAACCTGTTCGCGTTTCGGAGCAGTACTGCCTCTTAATGAACACGTAAACGGAAATAGAAGATGACCCCGGCTGCTGCGTTCAGGAGAACAAGTAAAAACCGTTTAGGTAATGGTAATTTACCGACACATTATTTTCGATTACTAAACAAGTCACTGTTTGATTTTGAATCTGAAATTATAGTTAAACTGTAAAGGCATCTAATTAGTTCTTTGTGTAATGTATGGGTATGTTTTCCCTAGATGCGGCTGTTAGTTTACTATGTAATTTCGTGAGTGTTTTTTTTTCATAATCATGCAGATATAGGTATAATGAAATGTTCTATGTATGCAGTCTCACGGTGCACACGCATAATGTCACTAAATCATTTCGCAAGTGTCAATAATGTTGTAGTGAATGAAGCAGCAGCGGTAACTCAATCGGTAGTGAATAAAGAAGCAGTGGTAGCTCAGTCGGTAGTGGATCAAGCAGCAGCGGTTAACTTAGTTGGTAGTGAATAAAGAAGCAGCGGTAGCTCAGTCGGTAGAAACCGGGATCATATTTTACCGGTCGAGCTCGCACCCACAAGTTTTTTGCAATTTGTGTGTATAGTATTTGTAGACTTACGGATTGTTGACGGTAAAGGAAAACACCACTAGAAAGCTTGCATGCCTGAAAAACCGTGTATTTGTGCCATAAGAACCCGCTCCATATTTTTCGTCTGTTTGATGCGAAGCGTTGTTTTAATTATTTTTATTGTCATTGCCGCGATGTTTTTGTAAAAATCAGGGACATACACCAGTCCATATTGGACATCTAAATGAAGACCTATAATTTATTTGATTCAATTGTTACTCCTTTGCGCGTTATTTTGATACTTAGATATTATGAATAAAGATTCGGGGCGGGTTTGTAAGTAATAAAATAACTCGCAAAAGAGAAAAAATTCAATGAAAGAAATTCTAGGCCTTTATTTAGACGGCCAATATGAAGTGGTGTATGTCCCTAGTTTTTCCAAAAATATCGCGATATGTAAAGGACAGAAAAATATTTAACACATTGTTTTTCATCAAAGTTGTCGTTGTCGCGGACCGCAATAAGGCTAACTCCCTATCACGTTGGGACGTAAAAATCGTGGGTAAAAAAAGTTGCAATCCACACTCGGAAACACCTCTGACACCCGTTGGGGGTATATGTCGTAATGATATGTATGAGATGCAGCCATAGTTTGAAGTTGAGAAAATAATTTCATGTAATTTCCAATAATTTGTAGCCGAATAACCTCGCGGGTGCTGACAAAGTACTTACATCTACTACCTCGCTAATAGTGCTCTAAAAACACTGCGAAACACTGATGAAACAGATCTTGTCTCTCGCTTCAGGCCGTGTGGTGCGGAGTGTAAGCTTATTTGCTTTTCTTAATGCTATAACTGACAGCCCAAACCCTTGGACCTAGAAACCTGAGATTTTGCACAATGGTTCCCTTTATAATGTAGACAAGGAATGAGGTCGGATTTTTCGCAGTTCCCACGGGATCGCGTTTATGGAAGAAATAAAAGGCTTCCTCTACTCAGATCCCCAGAAAGCATAAAAGTACTAAAAAGTTATCCATAACGCTAATATTGCGTTTGTTAAGCCTCCCGCATTACATAACTAAAATCAGGGTAGCATTTAAGGCGCGTGTTCCCGGGTCATCCGAAAATTACTCCCATTGATGAAGTTATTTCTCTTAAACGGCTTCATTAAAAATTATTGAAAAAATTATCTGTCATTATTTAAAGTATAAGAAACAATCTCATGGCAGGAAATTATTCTTGCCTATAAGAAACACCTTGAAAATATTTCCCAAAGTCAAGCTGTTTTTGGAATGAAATTGGCTATTTCTTGGAAACCACTAATGTTATTTGTATGGTTCTTTCACTTAAATACAAAGAAAGTATAGCTTATAAAACTCATTGCAGGAAATTTAAAAATGTTGATTCACTGCAGAGTTAATAAATAAAAACTAGATATTTTGAGAGTGCCTGGCGTCAACGTTGCAGTAAACGGCAAGTTTCGGAGTAGTCGATTACAAAATCAAATGCAAGGTTTTAACGTTCATTTGGACTTTGTTTAAAATATCTCAAGGTTATTGAGGCTACAAGGGCCATTGCGCGTTCAATCACTTAAAGTACTGGGTTTCTGAATACTGTAAGAAAGGGTTACCGTCAACGCCACGGGATCGGGAGGACTATGATCCACGTGAGCTAGTATAGTATTATATTATCTGTGACGTGAGCAACCCCGCGGAGCGCCCGCTAGTCTAACTACATATATACACAGATAATAATATTATTAAGAGGTGTACGTGACTTGGTTTGGATGTCGGAGGTAATCTCCGGAACTACTGATCCGATTCTGAAGATTCCTTCACTCATTCGGAAGTTACGTTATTCCTGACCGCTATAAGGTATTGTTTGTTCTCTGGGACGGGTTGAATTAATTTAATTCAAGCAGATAATATCTGTAATTAATAAACTGATGTTGAAAATTATTTCTCTACTGTAATGTTTAGACTTGAACATAGACTAACTTAGTAAATACTGAACCAATTTTGAAATTATTTCACTATTATAATGGCTAGACTCTTCGCTTGGACAAAGGCTGTTGTTTATTCCCTGGGGATGGCCAGTTCTCTCGGAACATTACCATTACAAAAATTCGCTATCATATATCGCTCCTGCAGTATTCAGACAAGCTTCAAATATGATAATTCTAGTAAAAAAGCATTATGTTAAAGTACCTAAAAAAATACAAAAGCTATCTTTTCCAAACTCCGGTTTCCTTAACGGCCGAAGGCATGCGTCCACATTACCCCTAAATACACAGAAGCGTATGTTGTGTAGTATAGGTGTCGCAGTCATCTGGTTGAATCTGCTATTCGATTGAATGACTAGTGCGTTCTTTGAATGACGAAATTCAATTGAATGACTAGGCCGAACGTTGATTGACAAGCGTCACTCAACGTCCAACTAGTTAGCGGATTGTAACACAGCCCTATGAACAGAGCGGACGTAAAATCAGTCAGGTGATTCAAATTTAGTTCATTTTTTTTCCACTGCGGCGCTAGTAGTCACCAAAACAAATATGGCGTCAAACAGCTCGCATAGATAGAACTGTGTTTATATATTTTTCGATTAAATTTACTTTAAAGTGCGTTATTTGTAAATGAAACTGATCCTGTGACTTTAAGTTTTTTTTTTA
Organism: Ypsolopha scabrella; assembly: GCA_910592155.1. Classification (NCBI taxonomy): domain Eukaryota; kingdom Metazoa; phylum Arthropoda; class Insecta; order Lepidoptera; family Ypsolophidae; genus Ypsolopha; species Ypsolopha scabrella. Next base: position 26,310,250 of record OU342978.1, on the reverse strand, counting down.
AATCTAAACCCTCATTAGGTGACAAAGGCTTAATTTAACAACTTTTTGGAGTCCCAGAGACTCGCATATTTTAATAAATTACTTTTGAAATAATATGATCAATTTTTATACGAAGCAAAAATATGAGATTAAGTAGAGCATTGGAAATCATGCTACAATCTTTTATTATTTTAAGCTTAGCAGTTTATAAATCAGTAATTTTTTTATTCTCCCAAAATTCGCATGATCATCCGACCTAATAAACAAACCTAATCTTTATGGTCACCCTACATGGGACCCCACTATGGACGACCTAAAATTTTTGCGGCCAATGATGAAACTTACGGCAATCGACAGTAATATCGTAAGGTTAACTTTTAAGTTGCGAACTCATGGTCACCCTAACCAAACATTACAAAGTCGGCTATATCCCATTCAACGACTTCGCTAAATGACGTTCAGTCAAGATGTTGAACGTTACATTCAACGCCTTGACGTGTTGTCCTTTAGTCATTCAATTAAATGTCGTCATTCAATAGACGCGCTAGTCATTCAATAAAATAGCAGATTCAACCAGATGACTGCGACATAGGCACTACGACGGCGTCACTCACAGATGCAGGTTGATGGGCCTGAAACGATGTGTTTCAGGTGAATAGCGTCACTTTGCATCGAAAAAACTTAGCCTTATGTAAAAACAGATACAAAAACAATTTTAATTAAGCATTTTACATAAATGCTAGGAGTCAAAATATTGAAAAACGATAGAATTAAAAAAATCAGGTACAAAAATTATACATGCCCTTTACTTGGAATTCCATTGCAAAATTTGGGTGCAGTATTAATTCAAAGAATATTCTTACTGTCAGCTTGACAATAGAGCCGATTCTCAAGGCTTTGATTTTAGTTTAAGTGCTGTCACAACTAAATTTGCTTCATTGTAATTTTTTTTAATTTTTTTTATTTGTTGTCCTTAAATTTTAGGAACAGAATCTAAATTACCTTGGAAAAATCTAAGTTTGGACAGCACTAAAACTATATTTAAATCCTTCAGAATCGGCTTTACTGTGGTAAGTAATGTCTTTATATTTATTATATACATATATTTTCTATCAATTTATAGTAAAACTTACGTTGCTAATCTAGATTTAACAAGAATATGGGGCACGTGTAAACTTTGCTTTTTACTTGCAGCTAGTTGTCACCTTGCATCTGTGAGATCTCCGGAATCCAGGTTATGACGGTGGTTGCGGCGAATTCCATTGAGTCATTGAGTCGTTCCTGGTGTTTGTTGCTACTGGTGTTTGTTTGTTGCGCCTTCTATATACCAGAATGATGTAGTTTTAATTATAATGATACTGACGCTTGATATTTTCTATCAATTTATAGTAAAACTTACGTTGCTAATCTAGATCTAACAAGAATATGGGGCACGTGTAAACTTTGCTTTTTACTTGCAGCTAGTTGTCACCTTGCATCTGTGAGATCTCCGGAATCCAGGTTATGACGGTGGTTGCGGCGAATTCCATTGAGTCATTGAGTCGTTCCTGGTGTTTGTTGCTACTGGTGTTTGTTTGTTGCGCCTTCTATATACCAGAATGATGTAGTTTTAATTATAATGATACTGACGCTTGATATTTTCTATCAATTTATAGTAAAACTTACGTTGCTAATCTAGATCTAACAAGAATATGGGGCACGTGTAAACTTTGCTTTTTACTTGCAGCTAGTTGTCACCTTGCATCTGTGAGATCTCCGGAATCCAGGTTATGACGGTGGTTGCGGCGAATTCCATTGAGTCATTGAGTCGTTCCTGGTGTTTGTTGCTACTGGTGTTTGTTTGTTGCGCCTTCTATATACCAGAATGATGTAGTTTTAATTATAATGATACTGACGCTTGATATTTTCTATCAATTTATAGTAAAACTTACGTTGCTAATCTAGATCTAACAAGAATATGGGGCACGTGTAAACTTTGCTTTTTACTTGCAGCTAGTTGTCACCTTGCATCTGTGAGATCTCCGGAATCCAGGTTATGACGGTGGTTGCGGCGAATTCCATTGAGTCATTGAGTCGTTCCTGGTGTTTGTTGCTACTGGTGTTTGTTTGTTGCGCCTTCTATATACCAGAATGATGTAGTTTTAATTATAATGATACTGACGCTTGATATTTTCTATCAATTTATAGTAAAACTTACGTTGCTAATCTAGATCTAACAAGAATATGGGGCACGTGTAAACTTTGCTTTTTACTTGCAGCTAGTTGTCACCTTGCATCTGTGAGATCTCCAGAATCCAGGTTATGACGGTGGTTGCGGCGAATTCCATTGAGTCATTGAGTCGTTCCTGGTGTTTGTTGCTACTGGTGTTTGTTTGTTGCGCCTTCTATATACCAGAATGATGTAGTTTTAATTATAATGATACTGACGCTTGATATTTTCTATCAATTTATAGTAAAACTTACGTTGCTAATCTAGATCTAACAAGAATATGGGGCACGTGTAAACTTTGCTTTTTACTTGCAGCTAGTTGTCACCTTGCATCTGTGAGATCTCCGGAATCCAGGTTATGACGGTGGTTGCGGCGAATTCCATTGAGTCATTGAGTCGTTCCTGGTGTTTGTTGCTACTGGTGTTTGTTTGTTGCGCCTTCTATATACCAGAATGATGTAGTTTTAATTATAATGATACTGACGCTTGATATTTTCTATCAATTTATAGTAAAACTTACGTTGCTAATCTAGATCTAACAAGAATATGGGGCACGTGTAAACTTTGCTTTTTACTTGCAGCTAGTTGTCACCTTGCATCTGTGAGATCTCCAGAATCCAGGTTATGACGGTGGTTGCGGCGAATTCCATTGAGTCATTGAGTCGTTCCTGGTGTTTGTTGCTACTGGTGTTTGTTTGTTGCGCCTTCTATATACCAGAATGATGTAGTTTTAATTATAATGATACTGACGCTTGATATTTTCTATCAATTTATAGTAAAACTTACGTTGCTAATCTAGATCTAACAAGAATATGGGGCACGTGTAAACTTTGCTTTTTACTTGCAGCTAGTTGTCACCTTGCATCTGTGAGATCTCCGGAATCCAGGTTATGACGGTGGTTGCGGCGAATTCCATTGAGTCATTGAGTCGTTCCTGGTGTTTGTTGCTACTGGTGTTTGTTTGTTGCGCCTTCTATATACCAGAATGATGTAGTTTTAATTATAATGATACTGACGCTTGATATTGACGCCTCTAGCCAAAAACTATATAAATAATAAAAAGATAGATGGATAAAATAATTTTCATGAGAACCAAAAGTCAAAGTCAAAACGTACCATAAAATTATTAGTCTGAAAATTAATGACAGATTCGATAAGACACGAAAACTAAATCGACGGAGGCAAAAGGGCAAAAGCTAGTATTTAATAACAATGGAGCGGAGACTGTACATCAAACAGGTATAGAAAAGACAAGGAAAAACAGCAAGTGACGTGATCACGTGACGTAGTCAATCTGTGAGTTACTGACAATGTCAATAAGCAAGAAGGTTGAGCAGCTCTTGGGTAAGTGAAGTTGTACCTTCGTGAAATGTTTTATTTCACATGGTCACAGGGAGATAATTGTACGGGTTATTTTACTGAAGTGATCGCTTGTCGGTTAGCAACTGACTATTACATTAAATTTGGGCATCCAAAATTTAACGCAGCGACTACGGGCTACCCCGTAAACTTGTTAGAGCTTACGTCCTACTATCTTACTAGATAGCGCTGTTAACAAACTTTCAGTAATTCAGTTATTTATATTTACACGATGGCTCGGAATCACGCGCTACTATGAAAAGTGGAGAATCCCGGTATTTCTTACGGGTGCAATTACAATAAAAGTGAATATAACTAAGAATCCCGAAATTTCCTGGTAATCGGTTCTTTAGTAACGGATGTAAATACATTACAAGGATTCCGAATGAGGATGATTCTACTGCTTGTAGTATCCATCCATCAGCCTGTTTCGTCCACTGCTGGACAAAGGCCTTTCCAGGATTTCGCCACTCTTGGTGGTCCTCCTGGAAGAAATACCCATACTCACACACGCTGGGCAGGCGGTTTGGTGAGCGCGATGCCGAAACCCTTGCATCAGTGACGCCGCTGCCCGTCACCAGTCTGTTATATAAGGCTCGACAATTGGGGATGGATAAACCGCCATCCATCGGTCCCAGGCAATGGTGGGCCGCCTGGTTTTGCCTGAGAGCTGTTCTCTTACTCTCCCCCGAATAACTTCGGGGGTTTAAGAGTAAGATGGTGGTACCTCCACAGTCGAGCCCGGCATCAGATCTACCACCTAGAAGATCTATCTTGTAGTATACAAAATCTTTATCTTTAAATGAATAACCGGAAATTTGTTACTAAAGTAAGTAAATAAAACAATCATGTGATTTTCAGAGTATATTTTTCTAGACTTAAATATAAAAAAATGTTACAGCTTCGATTTAAACAATCAAATAAATATATAAAAATATATCATCACGACATGAATCCCCGAGGTGGTGTCAGAGGTGTCCAAGCACAGTCCACACTCCGTACACCCACGTTTCACCAACGACTATTATCATTATTACATCCCAACACGATAGGTGGGATAATCAAATAAAAAATCACCATATTATGGTGCTTAGATGTCTTAGCGTTTCGTCATTGGAAGCTTGGCTACGGTCAAGGGAGTCGAAATAAATAACCATGATTTTTTCAATATTTTCGACACTAGTCTATTTCTTTCAACATTTAATATCCATTATAGATTAAGAAAGATCTTTCATCAGCTGAAGGCGTAGGTAAGTGGTGCAGATTTGTAATATTTCATACCATGGTCGTCTAATTCAAGTTCCCTTTCGAGTTTTTCGGAATAATCTCGAAGAATATTATCTAGCTAGAGGTTAATAGGCTATGTAAAAATATACGGATGCTTTGTTTCTGTGTATTTCATGAAGTACACGGAAAATTGTAATGAATTTTTGGTATATGCATTTTGACTTTATAATCTAGGGTTTTGATTTTTGGAAACACGTTTGGATAAATTTTCCTCGATAGAAATAATTATTGAAATGAAACCAAACGCACTTTTTCTCCTCGTTTTACTAATAGGGATCATGTACAGAACTCAAACATATTTTATTAGATGGGTTTTAACAATATCTAGATATTTGATTTTGGAAATTATGCTAGGTATTTTAGTTTTTTTTAATCAAATTAAAAAACATACTCTTTTCTCTTTTGCGCTGAATCCGCCCCTCTCGCACTACGCGTTTTTTCGTTTGGAGTGAGAGTGACAAAAATAAAATTTACATAGCCCCTTAAGATAATTTAGTTCACAGATAAACCGCGATGCGTGTCGTGTAGATATCATAACAATATCATTGTGTGCCAGCAAACTGAGGAACGGGTACCCACTTGGAATGTAGTCACGGTATCTGGGGGCACGGTAGTGCCCCCAGCCAAGACTAGCTAAACGAAGCGGGGCACTACGTACCTTTTCTCGAAGCGTGTCGTCATATTTTCGAACCCACATAGCTTCGTTCTGGATACATAATACTAGAGATACCAAATTTTCAAGATAAGGTAAATTAAGCAGTCTTATTAAGCACGATAAGTTTCATTTGTCTAGCTTTTATACTTTCAATCTTATTCGTACCTAAAATACGTCGATTTCGTCACTCACTGATTCACTGATGATCATCAAAACCTCTAGGGTACTTCCTGAAGTCCTAGAAAGCTTAAATTTGGTATGCAGGCTAGGATTAGTACATAAACAACAAATAAATTAGCAGTCACCAGGCAAAGTGACGATGATTGCAGGAACCCAAACCCTTTAGCACGTCGCTCCGTCCGGCCGCTGCCGAGGACGACGTCTACTTCCCACAAGTCCGTGAAGGGTCTCGCACGACGCAGCCGCAATCACCTGCAGCCGTGATTACTGTAATCAGCACCCTACACTAAACAGAGTAACACCAGCACCAGCACCACGCCGCACAGACCAGCAGTTCTCTCTACTGTCTACTCTATCTGCCGGCCCCTCTGGGAAACAAGCGCGTGACATGATTAGTAAAAACGTTATACTTGATATGCAAGCTCCCCCAACATCTTCCGCCTGGTCTGCGCCTGCACATACCTACTCGTAGCTGCGACTGACTGCTTATATTGTTGTAAGTTCCGTGCTCCCGTGTAAAACGTTGCGTGTTAAAGTTGAGGGATAAGCAAGTACGTGTACCTCAGTGGACTTCAGTGGTACAGTTGTGCGAAGTATGTGTGTAGGTATAGTACAAGTACAGGCGGCGAGCTGCTGTGAAATATTTCTCATTCGCTTCCCGTAATCTGCGCTCACGCTGCTCTGGTACAGTTGTGCGAAGTATGTGTGTAGGTATAGTACAAGTACAGGCGGCGAGCTGCTGTGAAATATTTCTCATTCGCTTCCCGTAATCTGCGCTCACGCTGCTCTGGTACAATTGTGCGAAGTATGTGTGTAGGTATAGTACAAGTACAGGCGGCGAGCTGCTGTGAAATATTTCTCATTCGCTTCCCGTAATCTGCGCTCACGCTGCTCTGGTACAGTTGTGCGAAGTATGTGTGTAGGTATAGTACAAGTACAGGCGGCGAGCTGCTGTGAAATATTTCTCATTCGCTTCCCGTAATCTGCGCTCACGCTGCTCTGGTACAGTTGTGCGAAGTATGTGTGTAGGTATAGTACAAGTACAGGCGGCGAGCTGCTGTGAAATATTTCTCATTCGCTTCCCGTAATCTGCGCTCACGCTGCTCTGGTACAGTTGTGCGAAGTATGTGTGTAGGTATAGTACAAGTACAGGCGGCGAGCTGCTGTGAAATATTTCTCATTCGCTTCCCGTAATCTGCGCTCACGCTGCTCTGGTACAGTTGTGCGAAGTATGTGTGTAGGTATAGTACAAGTACAGGCGGCGAGCTGCTGTGAAATATTTCTCATTCGCTTCCCGTAATCTGCGCTCACGCTGCTCTGGTACAGTTGTGCGAAGTATGTGTGTAGGTATAGTACAAGTACAGGCGGCGAGCTGCTGTGAAATATTTCTCATTCGCTTCCCGTAATCTGCGCTCACGCTGCTCTGGTACAGTTGTGCGAAGTATGTGTGTAGGTATAGTACAAGTACAGGCGGCGAGCTGCTGTGAAATATTTCTCATTCGCTTCCCGTAATCTGCGCTCACGCTGCTCTGGTACAGTTGTGCGAAGTATGTGTGTAGGTATAGTACAAGTACAGGCGGCGAGCTGCTGTGAAATATTTCTCATTCGCTTCCCGTAATCTGCGCTCACGCTGCTCTGGTACAGTTGTGCGAAGTATGTGTGTAGGTATAGTACAAGTACAGGCGGCGAGCTGCTGTGAAATATTTCTCATTCGCTTCCCGTAATCTGCGCTCACGCTGCTCTGGTACAGTTGTGCGAAGTATGTGTGTAGGTATAGTACAAGTACAGGCGGCGAGCTGCTGTGAAATATTTCTCATTCGCTTCCCGTAATCTGCGCTCACGCTGCTCTGGTACAGTTGTGCGAAGTATGTGTGTAGGTATAGTACAAGTACAGGCGGCGAGCTGCTGTGAAATATTTCTCATTCGCTTCCCGTAATCTGCGCTCACGCTGCTCTGGTACAGTTGTGCGAAGTATGTGTGTAGGTATAGTACAAGTACAGGCGGCGAGCTGCTGTGAAATATTTCTCATTCGCTTCCCGTAATCTGCGCTCACGCTGCTCTGGTACAGTTGTGCGAAGTATGTGTGTAGGTATAGTACAAGTACAGGCGGCGAGCTGCTGTGAAATATTTCTCATTCGCTTCCCGTAATCTGCGCTCACGCTGCTCTGGTACAGTTGTGCGAAGTATGTGTGTAGGTATAGTACAAGTACAGGCGGCGAGCTGCTGTGAAATATTTCTCATTCGCTTCCCGTAATCTGCGCTCACGCTGCTCTGGTACAGTTGTGCGAAGTATGTGTGTAGGTATAGTACAAGTACAGGCGGCGAGCTGCTGTGAAATATTTCTCATTCGCTTCCCGTAATCTGCGCTCACGCTGCTCTGGTACAGTTGTGCGAAGTATGTGTGTAGGTATAGTACAAGTACAGGCGGCGAGCTGCTGTGAAATATTTCTCATTCGCTTCCCGTAATCTGCGCTCACGCTGCTCTGGTACAGTTGTGCGAAGTATGTGTGTAGGTATAGTACAAGTACAGGCGGCGAGCTGCTGTGAAATATTTCTCATTCGCTTCCCGTAATCTGCGCTCACGCTGCTCTGGTACAGTTGTGCGAAGTATGTGTGTAGGTATAGTACAAGTACAGGCGGCGAGCTGCTGTGAAATATTTCTCATTCGCTTCCCGTAATCTGCGCTCACGCTGCTCTGGTACAGCTGTGCGAAGTATGTGTGTAGGTATAGTACAAGTACAGGCGGCGAGCTGCTGTGAAATATTTCTCATTCGCTTCCCGTAATCTGCGCTCACGCTGCTCTGGTACAGTTGTGCGAAGTATGTGTGTAGGTATAGTACAAGTACAGGCGGCGAGCTGCTGTGAAATATTTCTCATTCGCTTCCCGTAATCTGCGCTCACGCTGCTCTGGTACAGCTGTGCGAAGTATGTGTGTAGGTATAGTACAAGTACAGGCGGCGAGCTGCTGTGAAATATTTCTCATTCGCTTCCCGTAATCTGCGCTCACGCTGCTCTGGTACAGTTGTGCGAAGTATGTGTGTAGGTATAGTACAAGTACAGGCGGCGAGCTGCTGTGAAATATTTCTCATTCGCTTCCCGTAATCTGCGCTCACGCTGCTCTGGTACAGTTGTGCGAAGTATGTGTGTAGGTATAGTACAAGTACAGGCGGCGAGCTGCTGTGAAATATTTCTCATTCGCTTCCCGTAATCTGCGCTCACGCTGCTCTGGTACAGTTGTGCGAAGTATGTGTGTAGGTATAGTACAAGTACAGGCGGCGAGCTGCTGTGAAATATTTCTCATTCGCTTCCCGTAATCTGCGCTCACGCTGCTCTGGTACAGCTGTGCGAAGTATGTGTGTAGGTATAGTACAAGTACAGGCGGCGAGCTGCTGTGAAATATTTCTCATTCGCTTCCCGTAATCTGCGCTCACGCTGCTCTGGTACAGTTGTGCGAAGTATGTGTGTAGGTATAGTACAAGTACAGGCGGCGAGCTGCTGTGAAATATTTCTCATTCGCTTCCCGTAATCTGCGCTCACGCTGCTCTGGTACAGTTGTGCGAAGTATGTGTGTAGGTATAGTACAAGTACAGGCGGCGAGCTGCTGTGAAATATTTCTCATTCGCTTCCCGTAATCTGCGCTCACGCTGCTCTGGTACAGTTGTGCGAAGTATGTGTGTAGGTATAGTACAAGTACAGGCGGCGAGCTGCTGTGAAATATTTCTCATTCGCTTCCCGTAATCTGCGCTCACGCTGCTCTGGTACAGTTGTGCGAAGTATGTGTGTAGGTATAGTACAAGTACAGGCGGCGAGCTGCTGTGAAATATTTCTCATTCGCTTCCCGTAATCTGCGCTCACGCTGCTCTGGTACAGTTGTGCGAAGTATGTGTGTAGGTATAGTACAAGTACAGGCGGCGAGCTGCTGTGAAATATTTCTCATTCGCTTCCCGTAATCTGCGCTCACGCTGCTCTGGTACAGTTGTGCGAAGTATGTGTGTAGGTATAGTACAAGTACAGGCGGCGAGCTGCTGTGAAATATTTCTCATTCGCTTCCCGTAATCTGCGCTCACGCTGCTCTGGTACAGTTGTGCGAAGTATGTGTGTAGGTATAGTACAAGTACAGGCGGCGAGCTGCTGTGAAATATTTCTCATTCGCTTCCCGTAATCTGCGCTCACGCTGCTCTGGTACAGTTGTGCGAAGTATGTGTGTAGGTATAGTACAAGTACAGGCGGCGAGCTGCTGTGAAATATTTCTCATTCGCTTCCCGTAATCTGCGCTCACGCTGCTCTGGTACAGTTGTGCGAAGTATGTGTGTAGGTATAGTACAAGTACAGGCGGCGAGCTGCTGTGAAATATTTCTCATTCGCTTCCCGTAATCTGCGCTCACGCTGCTCTGGTACAGTTGTGCGAAGTATGTGTGTAGGTATAGTACAAGTACAGGCGGCGAGCTGCTGTGAAATATTTCTCATTCGCTTCCCGTAATCTGCGCTCACGCTGCTCTGGTACAGTTGTGCGAAGTATGTGTGTAGGTATAGTACAAGTACAGGCGGCGAGCTGCTGTGAAATATTTCTCATTCGCTTCCCGTAATCTGCGCTCACGCTGCTCTGGTACAGTTGTGCGAAGTATGTGTGTAGGTATAGTACAAGTACAGGCGGCGAGCTGCTGTGAAATATTTCTCATTCGCTTCCCGTAATCTGCGCTCACGCTGCTCTGGTACAGTTGTGCGAAGTATGTGTGTAGGTATAGTACAAGTACAGGCGGCGAGCTGCTGTGAAATATTTCTCATTCGCTTCCCGTAATCTGCGCTCACGCTGCTCTGGTACAGTTGTGCGAAGTATGTGTGTAGGTATAGTACAAGTACAGGCGGCGAGCTGCTGTGAAATATTTCTCATTCGCTTCCCGTAATCTGCGCTCACGCTGCTCTGGTACAGTTGTGCGAAGTATGTGTGTAGGTATAGTACAAGTACAGGCGGCGAGCTGCTGTGAAATATTTCTCATTCGCTTCCCGTAATCTGCGCTCACGCTGCTCTGGTACAGTTGTGCGAAGTATGTGTGTAGGTATAGTACAAGTACAGGCGGCGAGCTGCTGTGAAATATTTCTCATTCGCTTCCCGTAATCTGCGCTCACGCTGCTCTGGTACAGCTGTGCGAAGTATGTGTGTAGGTATAGTACAAGTACAGGCGGCGAGCTGCTGTGAAATATTTCTCATTCGCTTCCCGTAATCTGCGCTCACGCTGCTCTGGTACAATTGTGTACACAAGGCAATAAAAACAATTATTATGAAACATTTATATTCCGTACCTCAAAAGGAAAAAAACGGAACCCTTATAGGATCACTTTGTTGTCCGTCTGTTTGTCCGTTTGTCCGTCCGTCTGTGAAGACCTTTTATCTCGGGAACGCGTGGAGGTATCGAGTTAAAATTAAAACCATATACTCAAGTCTACAGTCCCTTGAAGTTGTGAAAAAATCAAACTTCCAAGTTAACGCAAAAAAAGATACGATTGTTTATGCCCCAAAAACGTATATTTCGACACTCTCAAGGGAATCAAAATGTATTATTTATAATATATTATACTTACAAATTTGTACGGAACCCTCGGTGGGCGAGTCCGACTTACGTTTTTTTTAAGCTTTGAATTTTAATTAATTCCTCGTGAATGTTGGTACAGTTAGTTACACAATAGTCGAACCTGGTTCATGTATTTCGCAGGTATAACACGCAATTTTTTTCAACCTGAATATTCCTCCAAGTTTTTTGGTTTTTCTTTTTTCACAGTTTGTCGGGCAGGGACCAAAATAGTGCTTTATTGACGTCAACTCGACTATTTCATGGAAAGAATATATTTAAAGTTCGGAGTAGGTTGCTATGCGTTGTGTGTCCGTCAGTACAGGAGGGCCGCCTCACAGTTCATGATAATCGCGGCTTAATTACTGGGTGCCTTACTGCGAGCCGGCTGAGGAGCACCAGCCCGCTACCCGGCTAAATCAACGAGACACCGCGTGCTCCTCACGAGGGGAGGATCGGAGGTGCAGTTGTATTTCATCGGGTGTTTCGTGAATAAGAGCCGCAACGAGTGGTTAGGTCAATCTGTTTTTTTGCAACAATATGTTAGGTTGTAGTTAAATGAGTCGGCGGGCAGGTTTCACGAATGGTATTTAGGTTCAGTATGGTTCGCCGTAAACTTAAGAATCCTGAGCCGTTTTGAAGGATCCAGTTTGCGAGGTCTATAATATGCAGGTTTAACACAAATAAAGTTACCATTAAACAAATTTCATAAATTACAGTCACATGCAGATAAGGAAATAGTTTTTAAACCAGGTTCGTTCGGGGGTTTTAATTTTGTATAAATGTTCAACAAGATTGTCACTACCTGAATTATACAGGAATTACATTTTTGTGTTTTGAAATATACCGATTTAAACAATATATCTTATTGTTACATTTACGGGTATACATATGTTGACACTCGTAGATTTTATAGATATATTAATTAACAAAATGAGGTGCGAGTCCGAGTCCCGTACAACTACAGAATACCGGTACGGAATGAGTTATTTATGGGTATAATGGTAGCGCCTGACAAACAATTTGGCACCGTCTGAGTACGGAACCCTAATTTTAGTATTTGTTGTTTTACTTTAGAATATGTACAACAACCTAACAAAATTTAAAATTTGTATCTATGCTGTATTTCAGATGGATCTGAAACAAAAAAGGTAAAAATGCAAGTTATTTTTATATCTGGACACCTGTTGATTTCATATATTTCTTATTTTGGTCTGTTTGTTGCATCATCAATCATAGAAGCGTATTCTGTGAACATTTCAACTGTAGCCCCCTGTAGACCTCTGTGACAGACGGACGGACAAACGATATTCAAAAAAGTTCATGTTAATTCGTTTTCAATCTAAATCTAAAGAAAAATAGTAACCACAATTTAAGTTGTTGCTTTATGTTTGACAATGTTTTTAGGGTTCCGTACCTAAAGGGGGAAAAAACGGAGCCCTTGTAGGATCACTTTGTTATCCACCCGTCTGTCTGTAAAGACACTTTATCTCGGGAACACGGGGAGGTATTGAGTTGAAATTAAAACCATATACTCAAGTCTACAGTTCCTTGAAGCTATGAAAAAATCAAAATTCTAAGTTAACGTAAGAAATAGATACGGCAGTTTATGCCGCAAAAATGTATATTTCGACACTCTCAAGAGAATCAAAATTTATAGGGTATTTTCCGTTGACCTAGAACTATGAAATTTGCCAAGTAATACCGTCTTATACTACAAGTACTGGGAAAAATCTGAAAACTGTACATTTATTATTAAATCGTAAAAAACCGTCTTTAACGGAACCCTCGGTGGGCGAGTCCGACTCGCAATTTTTTATTTTTTTTTATTCCTTGATGTAACATTAAGAAGACATTTTTTCAACATGTTTTTTAAATATTTTAAGTTTATAAGTATCTTGTAATGTTTATGTTCTTCTTCTTTTTTCTTATATTTGAGAGATAAGAATGAATTTGTTATAAAATAGTTTCTTGGGTACAATTTAGTCAAAACAATAACACAAATAAATCATTGGCAGACAAAAACGGTCAAGTTTCGGCAAGTTGCTGTTGGAGATGCAAGCAGCTGCCGACAGTGCATAACGCCTATTGCTGATGCAGCCCGATCCCTTAGTTAGCGAGAGGCAGTCTGATAGAAGGTCATCAGCGACGAATATCCATAAACAGCTCGTTTTATCAGCTCCGATGGTCTGGAGCTCGGTAATTTGAGACTACAAAATCAAAACCTGTAGCCTGCGAACGTTATCGAAGATCTTAAACTTGCAATGCAAATGCTAATTAGCGATACATTTGAGTGTAGAAGCTGGTTTTCTTCTTTTTGCAGGAGCTTTAAAGTAATTTAATTTGAAATAAACGCAGGAGCGTTCAGCTGTTCTAGCGGCCGGATGCAGCGTGAAGTGCTGTACATATTACATGACCGACACTGATGTTTCGGATTCAATACTTACACAAATCAAAGCTTGTTTGTTTACGCCTATATAGCATGTGGCTAAGCAAAAAATATACATATTTTACAGAAATTAAACGTTTAGAAATTTATCAAGTGTGGGTTCCGCCAGTTTCTGCTGGACGCAACGGGATGCTTTGTTACCTACATGAATTTACCAAATTTGACGTCTATCAAGATTTTCTTATTTTCCCTGTTTCAATGAAATTCTCCTACTGTCAAATGCCAAAATCATCATTCAACTATTCTCAATCTTTGCCATGCGTCGATGCGCATACTCTCCGAAAAAGATACTTCGCCGTACTCGGTGTTGTTGTTACCTCAGCGCTTTGTCAGCTGCATCGAGCGCGGCTGTACGTGTCGCACCGGGCTGCAATATTGCGCAGTGTTTCGTCGAGTTGGCGCATGCGCCGAGTGTCGCAGTGGTTAGTGCTGGGATGACACTGACACCGTTGCTAAACTCGGACCACCGAGTGATGGCACCTATGACGTTTAATGCCTACCAAGTCTCGTAATTATGTAAGTATGTTTATTCTGTGGTATGAGTATGAGTAAGTGTCTTAAGACTTTAAAACAAAAGTTTCTTATTTTTTCAAAAATCAAAACAAGAATTAAAGGAGAATCAATGTATAGTGATATGAAAGTGACTGCATGAAATGCATTAAAAGAGGATATCTCCTTAATCGCACGGCTGTGTCTATTTCCAAAATATGTTATCTTTGTGGTTAACTTATATCTAATTAAACAATTATAAACCACTCCAAGTCACTTTCTAGATTTTATGGCTGCTCTGTAAATTTGGCATATTTAACTTAGGTGTTATTATGTTGTATGTTGTAAGACATGCATAATTAAGCGATGTTTGAAATGCAACCCATCGCTAAACGCAGCTGTCATAGGTGTCAATTCTCGTTGGCCTGATTTAATTGTTGCTTGTAAGTTAATTTACAGATGAAGAGTTACTTGCAGACACTAACTTCTAATGATTGTCCCATCAAAAACATTTCATGTAAACTAGATCGCAAAGACTCAGAAGCTCATAACGCTTTCACGGTTAAAAAGTTATCAGGTATCATTTAGAACCAAGTCCTTAACTCTACAAACCCTACATCTTGATCAAAGTGTATGGTTTGGCCGTTTCGCAGCCGTCAAACAGGACACTCCCTTGGATTAATAATATTATGTCATGCAAATAGTCCCATGAAACAGCCAAGTCATACTTTTTGATCAAGATGTAGGGTTTGTAGAGTTAGGGCTTGTAGAGTTAGGGCTTGTAGAGTTAAGGGCTTGGCCCCAAATGAGATCTGATAAGTTTTTTACCCGTGAAAGCGTTATGAGCTTCTGAGTCTTGGCGATCAAGTTTACATGAAATGTTTTTGATGGGATTTCATTTCTTTTTGTATGATTCTTTACTTTTTTTTTCAGGCTGCATTTCTTGCGCCTCAACTATTACTTTTTTATAGCCCACTATCTATCTTTGCCTCTTTTGCTTGTTGGCTTATTATTTGCAATAAGTGATAGATCGCAGAGCTGCGACGCGACCGCAGCGGCAGCGACGTGGCATTCTGAGGCGACGACGCTAATTGCGTGCGACGCGTTTGATATCCTTCCATCCCCTCACCACTTGGATCACAGATAATTAAAGTGAGATCTCATTTCAATCTTCCAATCCCATCATCAGACCCTGGTTCCAATCCCATCATCAGACCCATGTTTTACAAAATTACTCATCAAGACCGATCAAATAGTCCAAACTCGGGAGGTCTGCTGTTGTTATACAAAATACAAAAACACTTTATTGCATGAAAGACATTACAAAAGACGTAAAATAACAATGATTATATATGCACATGCACAGAAGTAATACACGAAGTTGCCAAGGGTCCCCAAACTTGGCTGAGCCAGCAAAGGGAACCATGATTCTTATTAATATACCAACAATATATCATTGTTTATATAATTAAGTTAAAAACTAGTAAATAAAAGGAAATTTAGATTCGTTCATTTATTAATCTATCATTCGTTCATTTTTCTATTCTACATATTAAAAAAAATCTAATAAAACAAATTATATTTTTAATAACTTAAAGTGAAAAATTCCTATACAAAAGTCATCAGTCCATACAGTTGAATGTTAGTACTTTGGGGCAAAAAGCATTTGTATATCCTATGACTGGTGATGATAGATTATGTATTAGGTCAAGATTACAGGACAAATACCGCGGTCAAGGTGTTATTAGGGTTCCTTACTCAAGAGGGTGTCGAATTGTTTGTCAGGCGCAAGAACTTAAGCGGCTTGTTTTATGTTGCCTTGACCCCTTTTTGGGGGGGGGGGGGGGTTTCGAGGGTAAAATTAACAGATATTTTAATATTTTAGTTGGGTGTGTGCAAATCGAAGCCTTCATACAAAATTCAGCTTTCTAGGACTTTTGGAAGTTGAGAATATGTTCTTTTAATAATACAGAACCGGACCCCCCTTAAGAGGGCTTGGAGGGTGAAAGTTACAGATTTCTTAATTTATTTGTGTGTTAATCCTGCATCGAAATTTCAGCTTTTTAGGACTTCAGGAAGTACCCAAGAGGTTTTGATGATCATCAGTGAGTGAGTGACAAAATCGACTTATTTTAGGTATCAATAAAATTCAAAGTATAAAAGCTAGACAACTGAAACTTATTGTGTTTAATAAAACTGCTTACTGCATCTTATCTTGAGAATTTGGTATCTCTAATATTATCCAGACCGAAGCTATGAGGGTCCGTAAATACGACGAAACGCTTCGAGAAAAGGTACGTAGTGCCCCATTTCGTTTGGCTCGTCTTGGCGGGGGGCGCTGCGTGCCTCCAGATGCAACAAACTAAAAAGCCAAAAATATATTTTATTTCTTTTAAGCCCTACTTCGAGGTCGGTTTAGTTAAAACTATCTAATTTTGTGGTATATTTTTGTAAGGGATCGAATTTGAAGTTATATAAAAAAATGTAGTGTAGTAATGTGATGACGTTATAGATTAGAGTCACGATTTATTTGTCAACTCAAGCCAAATAAAACAACTATAATCGAATTTTTATTGTCTAGATTTTATCGAAAAAACATACGCATCGAACAGAAATCGGATAGAAAATCTTCTTTTTTAAGTAATTTATATAATAAGTGGTCGGTTTAGTCACAGAACATTTAAATATTTTCTGTTCTGAGGTTTTCTGTCCTCTCGGCAATCAGGGTTCGATTCCTGGTTTCAGCAGAGTTGACACTCGAAATTCGGTTCCCTCCTGTGACATTTCATTGATGCTTCTTGGCTGTACACACAATCTGGCACACATAGCTCTCTCTCACACCGGTAACTCGTTTGTATGGTACAAATTACATTAATCAATTTGTATTTGCTCGACATGTTGGGTGTTTCGGCGAACTGGAATAATAACTGTAACGTAATTGTGGGTTTAACTAATTATAATCAAATTGCCCGTGGCTTTATGGCTCGATTGAATTATACGATGGTGCGCTAATATCGATATCCGGTGTATCCGGTACGAACGAGTGGAGCATCACTAGTGCGTGATGGTGGGTGGTCGCGGGACGTCGACGCGGTGATGTGATGTCCAATACTCTCAGTGAACTATCGATGATAAACTGATAAGGTTTATGAGTCCGTGTGACAGGTCAGTGCATGACGCTGACGGATGGACCAGCGGCCATGTTATATCATCAAAGGGTTATATTTTTCTATTACCGATACGATGATTGGAGTACGGTGTACAGAAAAGTTTTAAATGAAGTTGCACATTTCACACTGTAGTAAAAGTTGACGAGTTCCATGGTCAGTAATTAATTGGCAAATGGTCATAAAATTAAAAGTTATAGACTTCTGTAGGAGGTAATAGTTTCAATTTGATATCTCTAACAGACGGACAGACAACAAAGTAAACCTTTAAGGGTTTCGTTTAACCTTAAAAAGGACCAAGTCCAAAGAAACCGGAATAAAGGATTGATTGATGTGCAGGAAGCGAAAGAGGTGTGTCTGGATCATAGCAATAGGAGATCAGTGGTCACTGCCACCCCAGGGGCGGGAGACAGCTGAGAGTACCTATAGGTATTATAATTACGAACGCTATACAGTATTTCGTAAACTGCAACCGATGATAAAAACATGCGTCAAAACAAATTAAATTGAATACTAATTATGATTTAATATTTACGGTGTAATTACATCGTAAATGTTTGTGCCATCCAGGTGCGCCGGCGCACTCTACTATCACATTTAATTGTACTGAACCATACTCACTAACGCGCGACACACGATTATGATAAATTAAGCTTTTTACTTTGATTTTAACATTGTTTGTTACATTAATATGTCGTATTTATTCTCACTGTCAATAAAACTGATGCCGAGTACAAAAGGAATAATTAATTTATTAATTATTTATTATATTAATCTTAATTTATCTATGTGTACACATCTATACTTGCTTCTAAATATTTAATTTTAGAGTTTTAAATAAAGTTAATGACCCAACATGTCGCCAAGTGACTTGTCATATTCTCATGACATCTACATTACGTCACGAAACCGTAAAACCGAAACCAGAAGTTCTCTACCTTTTAGGTACATTTTGGACGAGCGCCCTTCATCCTAGGACAGGTGTCGCCAACACTTCCCGTCAGGCACGGAGTAGCCACGGAGCAGAATCACGCACGTTCCATCGCACTAAACATTGAATGAACTTATCCCCAGTAATTACTTCAGCAACTCTCACAATACATCAGCAGCAACCAGACATCGGAAACAAAAAGAACGAAGTTAATTAAGATGCTCTCCGCGATAGTCGGTGGTAGGTGAACAATAACACTACTGCCCGCCCCGCACGGAGATAGCGTGAATATATTATTGCTATAAATTAAAAGAATATCATCATATGCATCGTGAGGCTGGCTACATCGCACCATGCAGTCTCACACTGCGAGTTGTTCTGACAGCTCCTAAATGAAGATGTGGATACACGGTTAACTTTGTGTTGCGAGGAAATGCAAGGGTTAAATAAGTTGCTAAAGATAAAATACACGAGCCGTGAGAATAGCTGTGGCTACTCAACTATCATCATAATGCATCGTGAGGCTGGCTACATCGCACCATGCAGTCTCACACTGCGAGTTGTTCTGACAGCTCCTAAATGAAGATGTGGATACACGGTTAACTTTGTGTTGCGAGGAAATGCAAGGGTTAAATAAGTTGCTAAAGATAAAATACACGAGCCGTGAGAATAGCTGTGGCTACTCAACTATCATCATAATGCATCGTGAGGCTGGCTACATCGCACCATGCAGTCTCACACTGCGAGTTGTTCTGACAGCTCCTAAATGAAGATGTGGATACACGGTTAACTTTGTGTTGCGAGGAAATGCAAGGGTTAAATAAGTTGCTAAAGATAAAATACACGAGCCGTGAGAATAGCTGTGGCTACTCAACTATCATCATAATGCATCGTGAGGCTGGCTACATCGCACCATGCAGTCTCACACTGCGAGTTGTTCTGACAGCTCCTAAATGAAGATGTGGATACACGGTTAACTTTGTGTTGCGAGGAAATGCAAGGGTTAAATAAGTTGCTAAAGATAAAATACACGAGCCGTGAGAATAGCTGTGGCTACTCAACTATCATCATAATGCATCGTGAGGCTGGCTACATCGCACCATGCAGTCTCACACTGCGAGTTGTTCTGACAGCTCCTAAATGAAGATGTGGATACACGGTTAACTTTGTGTTGCGAGGAAATGCAAGGGTTAAATAAGTTGCTAAAGATAAAATACACGAGCCGTGAGAATAGCTGTGGCTACTCAACTATCATATTTTGACGCAACCAAATAAATACACGTTTTAGTTTGACGTACGTGTATATTTTATCGTATATCTTGGTTATTTTTCGTAAAGTACATCTTTTCGGACTTGCGCGTTCATCATGACTTGTTTACAATAACGAGTAAGTACAAGTACTCGAAGGAAAGACATAAACGCGTAGCGGAAGTGCCAGACAATATTTTAGTAGAAATCAAAAAGATTTTTTACTCGGTGTAGTGTGTATCAGTTACAGTGGATGTGTGTGTTCGGCTATTTTTTACTGTGACGTCATAATTTCCCTCGATTTTCGTAATTACTCGTATACTCTTGATTGTTTATAATTTTTGTTTATTTTAATTGAATATCTGAAAGTCAACGTATTGATTTCCGGAACAGTGAATTGATGTGAGACAATGTGTTCACCATGAAATAGACGGAATACCGTCGACACATTAAGCGTAAAGACCGACTAATTATGGTCATTTACCGTCAAGTATCGTTCCCCCCTTGTCCCTCCTCCCCCGCTAGCGACGTGCAAACATTCAGCGGACGCTATGATTGTTAATTTCGCGAGATAGTTATACTCTTGATAGTAATTAGCGGTGTGATTAAAGTCATTATCTCCTTTGAGCTCACCGCGCCCCTCCCCCCCGTGCGCGCTCCCCGCACCACCCCGCGGACGTCGCTGTGTGTGTCCTATACGTTGGTCACTGTGTACTTAATATTAGCTCTGTTTCATTATAAGATGCAGTTATTAAAATAACCAATTTGCGTCCGCCGGGGGGTCGGATGTCTTATTTTACCTTCTTCACTATTTGTAGTTGGTCGTTAGGGGAAGTGTTTGCTCTCTCAGTGGGTATGTCTGAAAGCGGGTGTGGTTTGGCTTGTTTGATGCATGGCAGGTGTTTCATATCAAACGACTTGTGAATTGATATATAGCTTCAGATGACACTGAAATGCAAGTGATTCTCTGAAGTTTTCATATTAAAACCAATGATATTGTTGCTACTATTTCGACTCATGTTATAATTTAGATGTTTTGTATCGGGGTGGTTTCCTATTCACACATTCTAGGGACGTAAGAAATCGTTGCGGTTGAAGCGACGGCAAATACTTCAATGAATGAATGAATGAATGAATATATTTATTTATTTCAAGAATAACTTAAATCTAAATACATCCCACAAAACCAAGTAGGAATTTGGTTTGTCTGTGGGGAGGGAGTCGCACTTCTTTTTCGTAGGTAGGTACATTAACAATAAATAATAACATTGTTATTTTAATCTATGTTTACATATTTTGTAGAAGGTAAGTTTTATATAATTTTGCAAATTTATTTTTATTTTGTTCAGATCTTATACGAACAGGCATTTCATTATATAACATTGGAATTTTGCGTTTAAGCAATCTGCCGCCAAAGTAGTTATTCACTTTTACTGTTTCATATTTACCCTGAGCAGTTGCTCTCGTGTTGAGCCCATGCTGTTTAGGTATCTTATGATCTGGGGTGCCATGGCCATTTACTGCAATTATGTATTTATATTTTAATGAAGCCGGTAGTATTTTACATAATGAGTACAATATTTTGATATTATTTTTGTGTTTTTTCCTAACATTTTTACTGACTAGGAATTTTAAGAATTTTATTTGTATATTTTCAATCTTATCCATGTATGTTTTAAATATAGATCCATAGCAGTCCACACCATAAGATATAATTGAGTCAACCAACGACATATATATAGTTTTTAGCACAGAAATTGGTACTTTGTAACTAAGATGTTTGAATTTAAATAACAATATGCGTAGCTTATTTAATATCCTTTCTATGTGTTTAGTCCAGCCCATATTTTCATCGATGCACATTCCTAGGTATGTAACACATGGAACTTGCTTTATTGTTTTACATTTACAATTAGATAAGTTATTATGGAAACAGTTAAAGTCGTGGGCAACCAGTTGACATGAAGAGTCCGGGGTACAAGAGTACGGAGACCGGATAACAAGGAGGTTAGTTTTTTCGGCATTGAGTACGATTCCGTTATCGTGCGACCATCGCACTACGTTGTCGATATCCTCCTGCACGAGACGCGACACCTCGCCCATGTCGCGGCCGGCCCGCAGCGTGCACAGGTCGTCCGCGAACATGTACGCTGAGCAATGGCGGACCACGTTGCACATGCTGTTCACGTGCATCAGGTAACACAGCGGGCCACAGCCGGAGCCCTGCGCCACCCCGCGCCGCGCCGCCCACTGCTGCGGTCCGCTGTGCTCCTCGCCCACTCTCACCCGGTACGAGCGGTCCGTCAAGTACTGGCGGTACCAGCTATTAAGCGGTCCGCTGATCCCGCACTCCGCCATCGCCCCAAGCAGCGTCTCGTGCCGTAGGGTATCGAAGGCCTTTTTAAAGTCGAAAAATACAGCAACAACAAATTTTTTATCGTTGAGATAACTATTAACTTCGTCCGTAAATTTTACAAGTAATGTTGATGTACTTTTATCCTTCTGAAAACCGTGCTGGCAATCGTTTATAACTGCATGTTCATTAAGGAATCTATTTTGTTGATTAACTATACATTTTTCTATGATTTTTTCTATACTGGATAAGATAGCTATAGGTCTGTAGTTAGCATAATTTTTATGATCACCTTTTTTATAAATAGGTCGCACTATGGCTTCTTTTAGTTTTTGAGGAAACTTCGAATTTTTTATACATAAATTAATTAAGTGAGCTATGACTGGGCTTATTTGTTCACTTATATATCTTAGGTCCCTCATACGTATACCATCTGACCCTGGCGATTTCTTATCACTCATTTTCTTTATGACTTTTTGGACCTCCTTGCTATTCACCGTTCTCCATCTCATCGACATACAAGCCTCATTTCGATAGTCAGCACGGTTTAAGAAAGTTTCGTTACAATCATGAATTATATTATCGATATCATTTTTAAATGTAGTTGCAAAGTTATTACATATTTCTTGCTTTGTATTTCCTGACAAGTGTTTCAATATTACCTCATCTGTTGACTTTTTTCTATTACCAAGTATTCTATTTATATTATCCCATATTTTCTTTACGTTACCATTACATTCGATTATTTTTTGTTTCTCATGTTCATTTCTTATTTTAGAGAATAGCTTTGTACACTTATTTCTGTATTTTGTATAATTTAATCTTTTTAACATGTTTGTTTTATCTTGGAACCATATCATAAACAGTGTATCCCTCTCCAATACCATTTTTTTCATTTTGTTGTTTACCCATCCTTTTGAGTCCCTTCCACTTGTTTTAACTTGTTTAGTCTGGTAACTTGATTCGTAAATATTAGTAAATATTTCATAAAGTTGATTGTACAGTTCTAACGGACAACTAATATTCAATAAGTGTTTAAAGTCGATTGAGGCAAGTTTTTCGTAAACAAGTTTGTTATCAAGCAGGAGGCGCGTCACTGACCCCCCCGGCCGCACGTCTCCGCGCCCGTTCGTGCCTCGGCGTGAGTCAGTAGTCGCGCCTAGGGAATCCAATTTATGATTATTAAAATCAGCGCTGCTTACAGCAACAGCGGTGCAATAATGGTCCGCCATTTTATACTCTAATACGGCCGAATAAAGTTCATCACGCGGGCATCTCACGAATATGTGATCAAGGCACGATTCTACTATTTCGCCTTTTAAGATTTCTCTTCTAGTTACGTTAGTGATGCACTTGGAACAGCCACATTCCGCCAACAAATTCTCGTAGGTTAAGACATTATTATTACTAGTATCTAATAGATTTATATTTATATCTCCGCAGATTATAATCTTTTTATGGCTAGGTAGGTTTTTTAATAACAATTTTAATTCGTCTAAAAATTTAGATAATTTGTTTTGTTGATTGATTTTAGGCGGGCGATAAATGGCTACAATAAGTACATCACTACCATTTTTTCTGACATTTACCAAAACACATTCCGCCGCTGTCATAGTAAAGGGAGGTTCACAAACACATGCAGAGAGGTCAGAGTGAGTGTAAACTAACACACCGCCACCTCTCCTGTTTTGTCTTGTATAACTATTGAGATCGTAGCCCGAGATGTTGTACATATCTAACATATCGTATGAAATGTTAGGCTCAGTTATTACTATAACGTCTAATAAGGC
Source organism: Ypsolopha scabrella (assembly GCA_910592155.1). Taxonomy (NCBI): domain Eukaryota; kingdom Metazoa; phylum Arthropoda; class Insecta; order Lepidoptera; family Ypsolophidae; genus Ypsolopha; species Ypsolopha scabrella. The sequence continues at coordinate 26,286,587 of OU342978.1, read as the reverse complement.
GAAGTAATTATGACAAATAACTAAGAGTTCGTTATAGTTCTTTTTAATAGAACGAATATTTACGTGAAATAAATAAAAGTCTTTTTTATCATAGAGTGATTCTATCCATGACTGAAGACAGTTTGTACTCACTTCATAGCTGCAATTAGTGAGCACATCAAGGTCCTGAATTGCTGCGAAAGCGATATTTATATATTTTCACAAACATAACACTTAGATATTATTGACACTTTTGACCTTTTTTTAACTCACTGATGTCATTTGCGCACTTAATTCTTGATGTCTTGGCTCCATCAGTCTTCTTGACAAGTACTTTGCCGTCGCTCATCCAGATGTATTTATACACGTCGCGAAGTTCAACTCTGGTTTTCCAAAACAGGTCGCGGGTCTCCGGGATCAGGTCCTCGTTAATGTATATGGCGAACTTCTGGGTGCCTCCTGTCAACATGTCGCTGGTGATGGCGCGCGCCTCTCGACGTTGTTTTAGCCAGGTGTCGCGCGCGGCCAGACCAGAAGATGAGAACTTCACAAGAATTGGTGAAGGTTTGGTGTTGCTCCTGGGTGGAGCCCTTCTGATACTTTCTACGTCTTTGGTGCTGACCTTCATTAGTTCGCCAAGTTTTTCAATGATTACCTTAGGGTTCTCGTCCGGAAGCGTTTCTATACCTACTATTTCTAGGTTAGATTTCCTCGCGCTTTGTTCTAGATCGAGTATTTTTTGCTCGAGCGCACCGTTGTACTTTCAATACAATAAGTTCACTTCTTTACAATAAGTTCACTTCTTCACGGAATAAATCTACTTTAAAAGCTCATTTCTCGTCGATAACACTCGCAGTTGAATTTCTCACCTGCAAAGCCTAATCAACATTCACCTCCTGAATCCCTCCACTTTACATCAGTCCTATGTGCTGAGTTATCACCCAATCAGTTGGAACTTTGCCGCAGTGGTGACGGCGTGGTCTCGAGGAGTATAATACGGATAAGTAGGGTGATGCACGAGCGAGTGCACATCGTTAGGGCCCCGGTGATACCTTATCCGGCAGGACTATAAGTTAGGCTACTAATTAATTGCCCACTTAAGCTGATAGCCTAGATTGAAAGCCATTTCAGTAGTTGGAGCACTTGCCGTGGTGAGCTGGAGGCAGGTTTGTGTCGCAGACTTCTTGTACAGGCTTCTGTGTGGGCTTATAATTATGATTCTTGAAAAGTAAAATTTGATTAACAGTTAATTTAAATTATTTTTAAATGCAAATGCCCTTAGAAACCCACTTTATATGCATCAAAACTGTTGGCAAAGTCATTTTTACCGCACTAGTGCTTTATTTTTATTATTTATTTCAGAGGAAATTGGCAGTCATTCCTTGTGTGCCATAGATAGACTTGACGGAAATAAACTGCGTTCAGTTTGATCGTCGGATGACATCCACCTACCACCGACAGCAGGAAAATATCAAGGCATATTATGTGAGATAAGTGTCGCTCGACGATCAAACTGAACGCAGTTTATTTCCGTCAAATTGGCATATTATTGTACGTGCAGAGAAAAAGAATGCCCGCATAAACTTAGTTTATGGTTTCCTTAATTATGTTTCATTTATTTACTCATACTATGCATTGAAAAACATAGTATGATACACGTGGGTAAGGGCCATAACTTACTCGCTTTGCTCGTGTTTCAAGTCGTCCTTGTAAGCTATTGCCTTGCCTCCTTACCTTGTAGTATAAACTACGATTTCGTACTCGTATTTCGCAATCATTTGAACCTTGGTCCTGCCTGACCGCTTACCGGGTCTCCAGTATAAATTTGGCTATATAAACAAAAGCACTCTATAAACTCGGCCGAGTTTATTACATAAATAAATAAAATAAAAATATTTTATCTGGCTGGTTTTGGTATTATTAAAAAGTTTAAATTTTAAAAAAGATAATTCCAAATTCTAATTAGGTAAAATGTGTGATTTTCATTTGTTTTTATTACTGTTAAGATGAGTGAATCTAATGAAGAAACACGATACATTTTAAAATTTTACTACAAAAAAGGTAAAAATGCAACGCAAGCCGCGAAAAAAATTTGTGGGGTTTATGGACCTAGTGCAGGGTCTGTGAGAGTAGCACTAATTTGGTTCAAGCGTTTTCAATCCGGAAATTTTGAGTTTCAAAGATGCACCTCGCTCTGGGCGCCCTGTTACGGATAAAATGGATGCCATTTTTTAAAAAGTGGAGAAAGGTCGGCATATCAGTAGTAACGATGTAGCTGAAGAACTGGGGATTGACCGCAACACAGTTTTGGCGCATTTGAAAAAAGCTGGTTACACAAAAAAGCTCGATATTTGGGTGCCTCATGAGCTCACTGAAAGAAACTTAATGAATCGTGTACTCATTTGTGATTCTATATTACGACGTAATGAAACCGAATCATTTTTGAAAAACCTGATAACTGCTGATGAAAAATGGATCACGTACGACAAGAACGTGCGAAAAAGGTCGTGGTCAAAGGCTGGTCAGGCTTCACAGACTCTGGCGAAACCCGGGTTATCTCGCAACAAGGTAATGCTGTGTGTATGGTGGGATTGGAAGGACATTGTTCATTATGAGCTGTTACCGCCAGGCAGGACCATCGATTCTAAACTCTACTGCGAACAACTGATGAGATTAAAGCAAGAAGTTGAGAGAAAGCGGCCGGAATTAGTCAACAGAAGGGGTGTGGTTTTTCATCATGATAATGCTAGACCTCAAACATCTTTAGCCACACAGCAAAAATTAAGAGAGTTTGGCTGGGACGTATTAATTCATCCGCCGTATAGTCCTGACCTTGCACCTTTAGATTTCCACTTGTTTCGGTCTCTTCAGAATTCTTTAGGCAGTGTCAGGTTAACATCATGAGATCGAGGACTGCCAAAACCACTTGTCGCGGTTTTTTGATCAGAAGCCCCAGAATTTCTATAGCAATGGGATCATGTCCCTACCTACAAGATGGCAGAAAGTTATCGAACAAAATGGCACCTACATACTTTAGTTAAATGTAAATAAACTTTATTAAAAAACGTTTTGAATTTTCATATAAAATGCGAAGAAACTTTTTCCCCAACCTAATATGTAAAACATTGTACAAAATTTAATGTTTTGAAGTTTGTGGCATAAGGGATTCGGAAAGTAATATGTGTGTGTGTTGTGTCTATAGAAATCCAGATGATAAAATTTTGGTAAGTACATTTTTCATTAACTTGGAAAATCTTCTCCAGCACTTTTTTAATAAGAAATGTGTAATACTAGGTGATTTTAATATTTACCAGCTCGACAATGATGACAAAATAAATGTCTCAGAGAGTTTAATACATTACTAAAATGTTATAATTTTAGGCTCCTTGTATCTGAGGCAACCTTTATTCATTCAAGATCTTGTATAGATAACATTCTGACAAACATTTCTGAGGATAGTGTTAATAACGTCATGGTTGGCCATAATGGACTGGCAGACGGGCATGCGGCAATATCTTGCAGTGTTACAGTTATATAATCAACAAGCAAAAACGGTCAAGTCTAAAACTATGATGATCACAAGGGGAGTCCCACAAGGATCGATTTTGGGACCTATATTGTTTATTGTCTTTACGAATTATTTAATTGAGTATGTTAAGAATAGGGTGACAGATACCAAGCTGGTTTTATTCGCAGACGACACTAATGCCGTGATCTCCTCTGTAGATTTAGAAGTACTTAACTCCAGAGTTAATGATGCTGTAAAAGCTTTATGTACATGGTTTAAGATGAATAATTTAGAGCTCAACACGAATAAAACTTGCGCTATGCTTTTCAAAACTACTGCGGGAAATAAAGATACCCTTAATATCACGTCGGACGGGCACATCATCAGTCTTGAACATAATGTTAAATTCTTAGGTATGCATATAGATTCATTGTTAAACCGGAAATGTGAGCTTAACACCATTGAAAAGTCCATAAGCTCGGCATGCTATGCTCTTAGAAGTCTAAGAGATGAAGTAAATATTCGGGAACAAAAAATTTTATATTTTTCCCTAGTCGAATCGAGGCTCAGATACAGTATATAATTCTGGGATAATAGCTACAAATATAATATAGAAAATGCTTTCGTCATCCAAAAAGGGCAATTCGAACTATAGTACGTGTACCACAATCGGAATCCTGTAGAGAACACTTAAAAAATTGCAAATACTTACTGCTCCTGGTCTTTATATACTTGTTCTTTTATCTGATCTTGTTAAGCATCTGCATAAGGTTGAAGAAAAAGGGGAACAGATTAAGCGATTGAATTCCCGTCGCAAAGATCTGTCTACAGATTTTTCTCCGAAACTGGAAATAGCTAAACATTGGACACGATACCAGTCGATTGTTTTGTTTAACAAATTGCCCATACAGTTGAAAATTATAACAAGTTATACTAAATTTAAGAAAGCATTAAAGCAGTTCTTGTTGAAGAAGTGCTTGTATTCTGTTAATGATTTATGATTTTAATATTGTGTATGATTTTTATATATTTTTTTATAATATAAATATAGATATAATTGCTATGTTTAGCCTTTTATTTTCTTTAAATATTACTAGTTACAAGAAAAATTTAATAAAAACACAATTTTCAAAATATTTCGGGCTCTTCTATGAGGCCGTCATCAGTATATTGTATATTTTTTTGCTATTAAGTAAGATTGCTGATTTTAGCTATTATTCTACTTGACTGATTTTTATATTGTTTTATAATTTATTTTTAAATTATGTAATTTTGGGTTTTTGGTATTCTTTTATTTTATAAATTGATTCTTCTTTCTTTTTATTATCTTGATTGTGACATTTTAGCATTGCTTAATTAATATTGGGTATTTTGATATTAATATTGTAACTTTATATACATAATTTTTGTTTTAGCTTTAAATTGTTTAACATTCAAATGCAATAACTATTGTTCATGAATAAACGAAATGAAATGAAAATAAAACAAACCCGTAACAATATTCACAAAAACACAATACCTCTAGATATATCTCCCTGTACCGAGAGCGGTCAAGGACACGAGCTGGTTGATGTGGTCACTTCCACAGTGGCGACGTATCTGGGGGCACGGCAGTGCCCCCGCCAAGTCGAGCTAAAAAGTAGCACGGCCCGGCCGTACCATCCTTTTCTCGAAGCAGTTCAGGCCATTTTTGACCCCCTATAACTTCGTTGTTGATAAAACTAGAAGCCTGAATTTTTAGTACCCAAGCAGGCATTGTATAAACACGGTATATTTCAAATTTCATTCAATTTGAACCAGTAGTTTAAGAATTATAACTAGTCAAAGTTTCTCAATTTTGTCACTCACTCACTGACCGACCAATCATCAAAACTCTAAGGTACTTCTAGCAGACATAGAAGCTTCAAATTTGGAACACAATTAGTCTTTAGTGTATAAATCAAGGAAAAACTAAAATATTTTGCGATTTTGGTCCATTGCTCTAGATACACCAACTGCATATATAGAACCAAGTTACGAGACTTGGTTTTTTCACAAGTTTTGTTTTTGGTGGCTATCTATCTGCCGGCTACAGTTTCCAGGGTGCTGTTGGGACTGTCCCGAGATTTTGTATATTTTGTGTAGACTATTGACCCAAAACAGAATATAAAAAACAAAAGGAAACAATCATATCAATATGATATACATTTTATTACTAAAATTATTTTTGATTACATTAGAGTCTCATATCTGTACTAATAAGGGACAAGCTGGATAGCCCTATCTTCAAGCACTGGGCGGCTACCCATCTTGCTTCAAATCAAAAATATATTTTGTTTAGATTATAAGAAAATTACTAATCAATATGGAACTATAATGGTCTGAAATAAACTATATTCTACTCTATTCTATTAGAAATTCTATAACAATATTTTTCTGGAGGGTCCCATATCTACAAAAAGAAAGAAGTTTTCTTATTTTGTCATCTAGGGAGTCATTAGATAGAGCTCATTGAGTAGAACACAATGTTTTTTATTCTTTTTTATCATAGACAATAATGTCTATGTTTTTTATCTTCAAAGCTAAATAAATGGGGGGTCGTTAAAGTTGTCAATTTTAGACCGTATTGGTCGGGGTCTATTTCAAAAACTAAATAATTTAGAATTTCTGTATATTATAACACTGATTCATAATGTTGTTTTATTGTTACAGTTTTGTTTCATACATTTTATAATTATAAAGTTTGAAATTTTCGTAAGAAAATTATTTAAGTCTATTAACTTATTACAATGGTACGGAACCCTCATGGCCAGAGTCCTAATCTCACTTGACCGGTTTCTTGCTGTATCCAAGTCCATCTCCAGACTGGTATATTGAGCTGCACGGTGATTATTATTTAGTAGCCATTATAAGAGGACGATGGTGTAACGATAGAGCGAGCAAAAACAGCAGCACTTTAATTTGAACATAAAAATGTGCAAGACATGCTTAATTACATATTGTATTACAAATGAGTCTGCAGAACAACATGGCGGCCGCAGGAATGTCCCAGCCTGATCATAAAGTAGCGCATTACACGTAATGACCAATTATATTTGATTTAGGGCTGCAACAACGGGACATTGTCTGCATTCATTAGAGGATCCGCCCGTTGTCGACGACAGACGGACAGACAGACAAACGGTCCGACAACAAGCGGCGGGGATAGATTTATTAGTATTTGTTATTTACATGTGTGAATATTTATTATTATGTCACATGTATGATATGATAAATCTATAGAACATTAAACTCTCGCGTTGTGTAAACTAATATTAATTTAGACGGGTCTACCGCGATGTATTTTTATTAACTTTTGTTTGAGAAAAGGCACCTGACGACGTTAGGAACGTAGGAACGTTTCAGTTTCCTGTAGACCACTCGGAACGTCGGGTGCCTTTTCTCAAACAAAAGGTAATGAAAATACATCGCGGTAGACCCATCCAAATTAATATTAAAATGATACATCTACTTTCTACGCAGGTATGTAAACTGTAGCGTCGCCCTGCTGGTCCAACTCGTCTAAACTCTTATACGTGGATGTTACTGTAAATGTCCGAAACCGTTCAACATAAGAACCAATATGAGAGCGCCGACCGACTTGTACAGAACATATTTATATTTCAGAAATAAATAAGTCGGCAAAAGTGTTATTTCGATTCCATCGGTTAGTATGTAATGTAATTAATTAAACTCTTTAGTGAATGTCTGCTGTAAGCATGTAACATTTGAAATCGGTTACTACTTTTTGTTAAAAGTTTATTTATTTGTTATGGCCTGTATTGTTGTTATTTACCATAATGTTTTTAAGATTCCGTACCCGTATTGTGTGGTAGTACGGAACCCTTTGTGCGTGAGTCCGTCTCGCACGAGGTCACAATATTTATTTTTAACTTGATAGTAAAGCCCATTCTGAAGGCTTTAATTTTAGTTTTAGTGCTGTCAAAACTTGGATTTTTCCAAAGTAATTTAGCTTCTGCTCCTAACATTTAACGACTATTTTGCAATGAAGCAAATTTAGTTTTGACAGCACTAAAACTAAAATTAAAGCCTTCGGAATCGGCTCTAGTACGATGTTTGTCAGTTATGCGAAAACCGATGTTAAGTAATTTAATTATAACGTCGCATTTCTGCGCTGTGGTTGCCCCAATTTATTATAGCACCGTTAAAATAACCAATCGGCGACTCGTTTGCTTTATTGGGTTAGACGGGAGCGTATCTGCCATGGAGCCTCCAATGCTCCTACAGAACACCTTCAATAAAGGGTAGTCCGTAAATAAGGACAATAGGGTGAATAGTTAAGAGGATAGGTCGCGCTTGCATCTATCACTGATACTCCATGGGAAAGAACCACAGTGCGAGTCACAGGCGGCTGGCAGCATTGCCTCTCTGAATGGCGAGGCTGATCCTTTGACCGAAATAGGCTCCAGCCCTCGGGTCACCGGAAGCGTCGATCAGGCGCGATGATATGTCTCTGTAGAGACGTCGCGCTTCAGTTCCCCACAGTCCGAGTGTCCACACCAAAGGGCACAAACATGTAGACCTCACCTAGAGCTGCATATTGGCGCCGTTTGTCGGACTCCGCTGACATTGCCGCCGCGCCCGCTCTGGAAGCAGTCGCTGAATCTGTATCTACGCAACTCGCATCCCACACCAACGGCCGCCCGTGCGTGACGCGACATGCTAGACCGTGGTGACTAAGCTGATCGACGCTTCTACCGCAACGCCAGCGATGTGGCCAATTTGTCCTAGCACCGAGTCTCAAGACTGATGGCCAAAGAAAATGATGTCCTGTCCAAATGAGTCCCTTAATTTGTAGAAGACGAACGCATTCAACCAATATCCCGACTCCGGTTCCGCAGTTGCCAAAAGACGAGCTCGCTCTGTGGGGTTTTGTGATGAGCCCAAAAGGTTTTTGTGAACCTGAACACAGAGCGGCTCGTCCCAAAGCCTCGGCGAAAACAAAATTGTCGGGACACTTTGAGTTGGTCCAGCAACATCTACCCAGGCATTCCTGGCCTCGGCCAAACACGTGAACTCAACATCACCAAGTGATGAGTTAATAATTCTACCGAGGACAGGAATGCCGGTAGCGCTACGCTGGACATTCTTCGGATGCCCAGGCCACCGAATCGGATCGGGAGTCAGGCCTGGGTCCAGCAGTTAACTTAGAGAGGGCAATTTAAAACTTCTATTAGAATATTTTGAACTAACTCATTTAAAATATTTAATAGTGAGACATCTTTCCAAAGGGTAGTACAGCGCAGCACATAAATAATGTTTGGCACAAACAAACCATATTTTAAAATGCAGTACGCCATGTGGGGACTTATTTCTTTTAGACGACTGGACGATTCCTAGAACCTTGAAATTTGCTCCGAAACAAAATATTGTACGGAATCATCCAAAACTGGAGCGCCCAGGTGACTTTCGTTTATATTGCTAAAATAATACTGGAGACTCAGTAAGTGGTCGGGACCAATACTCATTGGTTCGTATGCCATTGGGAAATTATCAATCGCTTCGTGTCGTTAACAAACACTAGTGTCCCTGGCTCTCATTATATTACATTTATTTTGTACTATTTGTAATACTATTTGTATTATTTCGTTGCGATGCAGGACTACGGTAAACGCCCTCGGTCACGTTATAGACGTTTTGGCAAAGCAGCCGCAATTATTTTTCCATTTCAGTACAAAATAAGCCCATCGTGGAATCTAGAAAGCTTCTCCACGAGCTGCCGCGGTCTGCCGACGAGCTTCCGAGAACTATGAGCGACAATTACTCCCCTCCAATTATAGACCCACCAAGACGATCCTGGAGATATTCCTCATCAACAGTATGTCATGGTAATAAGGTTTAGTTTGCATCCCCGGAAGTTGTGCAGCTACGTACGAGTATGTTGGTCTCCATGCTCGACAGAAATGGCACTCATATGTGGCTCAGAAGCGCTGCATAAGGAATATTGAGGTTTGTAGAATTATGGAAAAGTTAACTCAGAAAAAACGTTTTTAATTGGACATTTAAATAGTTAGGTACATTCTTTGAATCACTGTCCTGCTGTGGACTGATGATGATGAAATGTGCTTTAATTTTAGTTTTAGTGCTGTTAAAACTAAATTTTCTTAATTCTAAAATAGTTCTTTAAAGCGGAAGCTACATTACTTGGGGAAAAAATTAAGTTGTGATAGCACACTAAAATTAAACCCTTCAGAAAGTTTACACAACGACTTTAAGCCCTGTAATAGCTTATGTAAATGGTACTTAAAGAGGTTATTTAAACACCAGTGTTTTCAGTCTCATACACTACTTTATTTAAACTCATGCAATAGGTACTTTGTACTACCTTCCTGTGTTTGTAATATTAGTAAAATTTTTCGTTTGCCATTTTTTATTTGTACAGTGGAGCCCACATCAAGCTATACTATACACATTTAGTATAAGCTGACCTCTCATTGTACTTCACATCACAGCGCAGCATTTTAAAATTCAGTACTACATAACTTAAGAATTCTCAACTGTGAATTCGGGGGGACTGAATCTCACGTTTTGTTTTCGGGGGTAACTTTTTACCTCGGGGCAAAATGCACATCATAATATTGTTTTCATTACTTTTGAATACTTGAAAAAAAAATGCATCTAAATTTGTTGAGTGGTTCTCGAGTTAAACAGAAACAGGCCAAACCACAATTTTTAGATTTTTTGTCTGTATGTGTACAGATAAAGATGTCAATTCATCTAATTTCAAAATTTCAAGTAAGAGTTCCGTAGTATCCCACAGTGAGGAACTGGTTCAGCTCTAAGTGAGCTGTAATATAGCTCGAGACACACAATTAGTCGACTCCACACACTCGCTCGCCGGGAACGTCTCTGATTGATTCGATTCCATTTGTTGTAATCACTTACATTTTAAATAGATATTTGTACTAAATATTTATTAATATTTGATTACCGGAAAAACTAAAAACTCGTTTGGATTTCTTACATCGTTAATAAGATTAATTTTATTTAATAAACTTGTAAGCATGGCAGCTCCTATGTTCTAGTGGTGCGAGTAGTCGTACTAAGCCGGAGGTGACGGGTTCGAATCCCGCGGCACATTAGTGTCCGGTCCGCGTGCTGCGGAAGGCAAGAAGGCTGTGGTCCATATTTCTGCCCGCAGTTCGGCGATCCCAGCCGCTGGGTACATAATTATCACTATTTCCTAGAAGTAGTAAGACTAGCAAAGTGGTGTTAAATAATTGATAACTTCAGATCAGAATATTGTTATTTCAGTACCTGATCCCTCGTTTTCATTTTAATATCCCAAAAGTGTCTCTTTGCAGTCGTAGCTGTCAAAACAGTAGTTCCCTCCGCGCTGCCGTGTTCCGAATCCAGCGTACGCGTCACTCGTTGCATTCCGTAACAGTAGCTCAGCGGCGGTAGAACGCTGGCCTCTCAATCTTGAGACCCAGGTTCGATCCCCGGTCGGGTATGCACCAATGAGTTTTGCGGAATTTATGTGCATATTATTCGTGTTATTACCTAATATCTACTTACTGAACGGTGAAGGAACACTTCGCGGGGAAACCTGCATGCCCTGAAAAGCGTATAATTGTGGCCAAAGTACGGCGATAGCGCTCAGCACCCATCACGTTGGGATAATAATCGTCGGTGTCCCGCGGGTGTACCGAGTGTGGATTGTGACTCGCATAGTCCACACTCGGGAACACCTCTGACACCCCATGTCTGCGGTGGTGCGCCTGCGACGTGTGTCGCCACATCATCAACGACGTGTAGTGTTGAAGACGACTCCGAAATAGCTGTAGTCGTACTTCATTATCGTAACAATACAAGGAGGTGTCAAATGTAACTCAGTGCTCTGATTGGTGGAAACAATCCGCCTCATGTCGCTCCATTGTCCAGATCGCCAATCACAGCCTTGTTGACGTCATCATCGTCCACAAATATCTTTAAAATAAACGTACACAAAAGAGATAATAGAGGTAGGTAGTAACAAACAGTATCGACTGTTTTTTCATCGTCCTAGTAGCTGAGCCTCTTCGTACACGACTGTGCGCGCGCGCCGCTCACGGCTCACCGGCACCGGTCGTGGTACTGGTACTATCACGTAAAGTTCTGCTGATCCACTTTTCACTTTTATTATTATGACCTTAAAGACAAAAAAGGGTTTGCGCAAATTCTTTAGAATGTTTTTTTTTTTTGTTAATCTTCTTAATAAAAACATTCAAGGTCTATTTGTTTATCTCAGGTCGGTGGGTGCAGTGACCACATGTTATATTTTAGGCGATTGCGTGTAAATGTATATAAAGTGTGCGAGCGACGTACACCGTGCGGGTTCCGTCAACTGTTTGAAATCAGACAAACCACATCATAATGTGTCAATGAGCTGAATCGTTCTCGCTGGTATTGAGTTGTACTGTACATAGAGAAAGTTCCTTTGTATGAGGTTTGATTTCTTCGACGGGACCCTAACAGTCAAACTTACTCGCACAATATAAAGCAGACATTAATTATTTAACTCACCCAGAGCTTTTGTCCGCAGCTGCACTCGCGTGGAATTGTATTTCAAACTTTGATTGGTATCGTCAATTTTTGGCTGGACGGTTTTTTTATCAACACCTCTTTTACCCAATATGACCAGGGTCTCTACGATCATATTGAAGAAAACCGCATCCAAATCAATTGAGTGGTTCTAGAGTTAAAACGGCACATACAGACAGACAAAAATTCAAAAAAGTTTAGTTTTGGCGTTAATACTAAAATATTGAATGCACACCACTTTTTTAATTCTATATTATTAGTATATAGGTCGATATGGAATGGTGGTTGAGTAAATTTCTGGTGCTAATGTTTACTGAAACTATGATAGATATAAATTTCTACATTTTAAACACGTTGCGATTTATCCATCGCAAGGAAATAACAAATGAAATTAAATTCAGAGCTCCTCACGTCCAGATTTACTTTTCTGATTTTCTATACCGCAATGATATAAAGTTTAATTAGTTACCTATAAACTCAGATCGTAACATATCAAAGCTAATGTTTCACAAACCTTTACTCGTAAACTTAAACCACGTGTTACATTGATCAACTTAATAACTATTGTTTACAAAATTAAAACGAAAATATTGATCTTCCATTAATTTTGCAAGTAAGTTTTTATGTTGTCACGGGAAATTATAATTTTTCACGTGATTTAACAGCCATAGAACAAAAGTTAACCACTATGGTCCGTAGAACGTGGTTTAACATTTGGAACACCACAAACACTTATTTAAGTACACTTTGTATTTATCTACATCTACAAGTACATAATATATAAAGAGGAAAGATTTGTTTGTTTGTATGTTTGAGGTAAACTTTGGAACTACTGAACCGATACTAAAAATTCTTTCTTTTGTAAAAAGCTATACTATTGCCGAGTAACAAAGGCTATATTTTATTTTAATAAAAGTGAGTTTTCAGTTTGAAAATTCAATATTTGTGAACCATGTCGGGAGAAAAAACGCTGCTTAGCTGCGTTATCGGCGTTCCTTGACCAAATGGTTAGTTATACGTGATGAAATCGGTTGTTTTTCCATACGAGGAAACTGTATCAGTTTATTCTGACTACAGATTTCCATCTACAACGATTCTGACACACCTCGTGCTTATATTAAGCTTGAAAAAGTAACTACAGCCAGGTTTAAGCATAGATACATTAAATATTATGGTTTAAGTAATGATTTGTTCCGGAAAACTATATCAGTTTAATTTGACTACAGATTTACATCTACAACGATCCGGACACACCTCTTGGTAATATTTAGCTTGAAAAAGTGATTAAAGCCAGGTTTATGTATTGTTTTTTTCCCATACGAGAAAACTGTATGAGTTTAATCTGACTACAGATTTAGATCTACAACGATCCTGACACACTACTTGGCACTTTGGTAAAACATGGTGACCAGGGTCTGATGATGGGTCTGGAAGATGGGTACAGGATCTCCTCAACGGACAACAGCAGACCCTTTGAGTTTGGGCTTATTTGATTGGTCTTTATTAGCACTTTGGTGAAACATGGAGACCAGGGTCTGATGATGGGACTGGAAGATGGGTACAGGATCTCCTCAATGGACAACAGCAGACTCTTTGAGTTTGGGCTTATTTGATTGGTCTTTATTAGCAACTTTGGTAAAACATGGCGACCAGGGTCTGATGATGGGACTGGAAGATGGGTACGGGATCTCCTCAACGGACAACAGCAGACCCTTTGAGTTTGGGCTCATTTGATTGGTCTTTATTAGCACTTTGGTAAAACATGGAGACCAGGGTCTGATGATGGGACTGGAAGATGGGTACAGGATCTCCTCAACGGAAAACAGCAGACCCTTCGAGTTTAGGCTTATTTGATTGGTCTTTATTAGCGCTTTGCTTAAACATGGTGTCCGTTGCATATAGTCGTTCAAAGAATCACATTATTTTGTTTTCCTTATTTCCACGAAAATCTCTTCGACGCGGGCGGAGCCGCGGGCAAAAACTAGTTTACATATAAAATTGGTTATGTTAAGCATATAAACATATATGATATATTTCCCTTATATACACATATTATTTTTTATATTATTTTATTCCAAAGATATTTATTGTAAAGATTAACTTTGACTTGTAGAAAGTATACTTTATGTATCTATTTTACAAAATGAATATTTTGATTTTGGTTTTTGATTATTCGCTAAAGGTTATCGCGGACTGCAGAGAGTTGTAAGTATGATAGAGCACGCACAATGGAACTGCGGGTTTATAGATCCAGTTCCGACGGAGCGGCGGTGTTTACACCGGGGAGGCTTCCTTCTGCCATTACTCAGTACTCCGTCCGTCCGCTAGCGAAGCCTGCACCTCAGTCGTTACTGTTCTCTTGCTCCTTTGCGTCACGACCGTCGTCGTTCGTCACGAGACGAGCTATCGAGTCCTACATACCAACCTATTTGCACCGTACATTTAAATTATCAAATACCTGCTACATATATTATTTAAATAATAATTAATAGTCCATCCATGCATCGGCCTTTCCAAGATTTTGCTACTCTTGGCGGTCCTTGGGGAAGAAATACTCATACTGAACAGGCGACTTGATGATAAGTTGTTATAAAGTTCAAAGTTTATAAAATACAAATACATATATTTATATCTTAATTTAACTTTTATTTGCAATGCCCTTACTGGGTCATGTTTTCAATTTTATTATTACTTAAGAACAATATAATAAGCAATAAAGATTTGATATTTCAATAGTGTCTTGAAACAAATAGTAGCCCATGGGCTACTTGTATACTTGATTGTAAGGTCTGTACCAGCCCGGTACAGAAGACGTGCGTGAAGTTATCTGTCACGTCACGTGCAGTATCCCTCGACTACACACACACAGCCCCTCCGTCGAAGCTGCGACTGCGCAGTCTGCGAGTCACGCCCGCCTTCTATACTGGCACGAACTGTAGATAGAGACGATGTCGGATGAGCAGACTACGGTTCGTTAGACCAAGGGCAATATATGCCGGCGCTCACTGCAACAAGTGCGCGCGCGCCGTGCTGCACTACCGCCGCAGCTACACCACAGCTACAGCTGCAGATGCAGATGCAGAGGGATAAATCATAACGAAGAGCGCGGGATCTCAGCGGGGGGGAGGGGGGCGTGTACGCGGGAGTGCGCCTGCGCCGCTCATGTTCATTATAGCGGGTAATGAGCGACGTTGGTGCAAGGGAGACGAGGTGGCGATGGCGGGACGACTGTAGATGGGTTCATCGTTTATACATTCACACATTTTGCAACACGTAGATTAAATTATTACAAAAGTACAATCATACCGTAACGACATTATAACCCCGAAACATGCAAAAAAGTCAGTATTATAGCCAAAAGCTTGACTGCAACAACATAAAAGTTAAGTTAAAATAGTGACTGGCGTATTTTTTTTTTTGGGTGAAAGTGTGTCAGGCGTTTTTCCGAGTGTTGAGTGTGGACTGTTAGTGAACAATTAACACTCGTACACCCTCTTTTCATCAACAATTTTTTAGTCAGAACGTGATAGAAAGTGAGCCTTATCACCGTGTAGGCACAATCACACATTTTTGGGTAAGCAGGTTACCTCGCGGTGTTTGTTTCCCTTCACCGTTCAGCAAGTGGTAAGTAAACATTACTAAATCCATACACTTAAATAAAAAATTAAAAAATGGTGTTTGCCCAATATTGAGAGATCAGCGTCCTCCTGATTGAGCTAACGCAAGCTACAATAAAAAAACAAACATAGCACAAAGACAAACATAGTAAGAAAGTTATTGTACTAAGAGGAAAATAGTATAAAGCCAAACATAGCAAAAGGACAAAAATGGTATTAAGACAAACATAGCCGACACAAACAAATCACACACAAAAACATACCACAGAGATAAACATAGTATAAAGACTAACGTAGCCAAAGATAAAAATAGCACAAAGACGAACGTACTTCAAAGACAAAAATAGCACAAGACAAAAAGAAAATTCAAACCTAGTAATTGAATGTAACGTATCTTAAAAAGGAGATAAAAGTTAATTATGACCCTGCCTCTACTTTGTAACAAATCCAGGAAGTCGCGAACCACTACTAATCAACATAAAACTGGGATTTCAATTAATTCGTCGATTAGGTTTTAATCGCCCCGAGTCGATGCTCAGACCTCAGCCTAGTCTAGACCAGGGCCTAATGCCGCACTCACTGAAACTACATGCTGCAGTCAGACTGATGCAATCTTGTAAACGTTCACTTTATTACTAACATTCACTTACTGAGCACCTACGATATTACCTCTCAAGTCTCAACTCATTTCATTATAATTGATGAACTATAACAAGTTACGTACCTACCTGCACAAAGTATTTGAATCGGTTATTTATCTAAAGACAAGCTTATCAATAATATCAATAAAAAGTTCAAATAAGTACTTTTTGAGGTTCCGTACCACAAAATGAAAAAAACAAAGTTTTTGTTGTCCATCTGTCCGTCAGTCTGTCAAGACTAAACACATCCTTTGTCTCGGGTCCTGTGGGAAAAATCAAGTTGAAACTAATGCCTCCTACACTCCGGTCTAAAAAGTTATTGAATATAATATGTATTACTTGTGAGATACATTGTGTTTTCATGCGATGGCCGAGTCAATCTATTTATTTAAAACATAAAAGATATTTAACATTGATATGGTAATTATAAGATGTTGTTAGGTTAGCAAATTATGTATTAACTTAAGACAGAAGGTCCCTTAAGTAGGACTGAATAAATTAACCGACTTGGATTTACATGGATCTAACAACTTTTTACGGTAGATGAACTAAGTTGCGAGACTTGGTTTTCTTTACAAGTTTTGTTTTTGATATATTTTACATAAAGATAGGTCATCGAACGTATACAAAGAAAAAAACAGAAAATTACCTATATTTAAATATTACCAAATTTAAAAAACCACCTTAAGTAGACTTTCTAGATATGTATAGGTATATATTAAATAGAATTTAATATTTCCCAAGTGTCAAGTTAAGTTGGTCCACAGAACTGCAGGTATAACTGCCTGCTAAAGGCTATTAAAATATGTTTAAGTATTTAAATAACTACAACTTTACAAAAATCAATGATATCCCGCCAGAAACATTAATTTGAAAAAGGGGCCGAGTTCAGTAGTACAGAGGCAATGCGGAGATGTCAGCAATTGAAGATCAAAAGAATTGAGATCAAAAGCACAGAAGAAATTGGCCCAAAGCCTTTTTGATCCGTACCTAAAGGTTTTGATGGTGAGCCATTTTGTACGAAATTGATTGCGTAGAGGGCAAAATATATGCACAATAAATAAAAAAACATTTGAAAGTTGTAGCTTTTGTTTGTCCTTTCTTGTCGGAATAATAACATTTGACATTCCTGGCTACTAATTGGACAGAGTATTCTAGCTTGGGAGCCAGGAAGCAAGTCTAGTCGTTGATTAGACCAATTGAGGGTTAGCAAGGGGTAGTGTCCAGTCCCACCCTGGGCCAGTGAGTGATGCGTGCTGCAGCAGAGCAAGCTGAAGGTCAGACTCCAGGTCACCGTCAGCGGGGGATAAGGGATTGAATTCATTTGTTTGTCCGTCGTTTGGAAGCAAGAAATAGACAAAGTATTCGATTAAATCAAATTGATTGCTTTAAATTTTGAATATGAAAAGAGATATGTTAGGTTCTTATTATATTGCCGCGATGGGCATGTTGTCTTTAATTTTTGTAGAGGATCTGGATATTTGTGTGAGATTGTGAGTCGCGGGATATATTGATGTCACTGTCACCAACGACTTTAGCATTAAAGATTCCTGCTCGTGAAATTATAAAACAAATGTTTAGGTTTTTATTTATTATTGCTATCTATTTGTGCCGTGAGGTCTCCAAAGAGATAGGAACAGCTTGCCACGTTTTGTGCTTTTATCACCACCCTGAAGACGCATTCGGGAACTCAACAGCTATCCTATCGTTTTTAACAGCTTCTTTCTTGAAATAGAAGCAAGGTAAGAACATATATCTACGGGATTTGAGCCAGCAACCAAAACCTGACTACTTATTAAGCCACAAAGGCGGGCAAAACTTTGATACCATGATGACACTGTCTAAATAAAATTGCCTTCGGGTCGGAGTCAAATTTCAAAAGTCTCTAGACTGTGATAAATCCTCGGGACTGTTAGAACGGTCCTATCTGTGGACCTCTAAAAAATGAAAGCTCCCGCGTTACGAACGTCTTCTCAACTTTTTGTCTTCTTGACCGACCACACTTAAACATTTTAAACTTTTTTTCCATCGACCATCTGCCTTCCACAGGGCAGCTTGTAACCTGTAACCCGAACCGCGTGGTCGTGTCACGGCGCGTTAATTCACCAGGACAACATAATACGTACCGACAGAAATAGCCGTGCTGATCACTCAACCCAAAATAGCTTTAATGTCTTGGGAATTAAAATTACTTGATTCTAGTTAAGAGGAAGATGTACGGCGGTCAAAATGAGAGCAAGGTTTTAACGTTGAAGTGTCAAATTTCAGAAGAATTACGAGTTACGGGTACAACAGGGTTAAAGAAACTATACTTGTCCTGTTGTAATACAGACTCAGTGTTGTTAAAAATAAGAGCTACCAAAAACTAAGAAATAAAATCACGGTATTACGTAAAATACTATTGGTCAATTCAAGGTTACAGATGACATTTTCTTGAAAAAAATAAAAATTCGCAAACAGAATCCGTTAACTCAGATTCCTCTAAAAGATGAGTAAAGAGGTTATACCTACTACACAAAAAAAAGTATTACGTACAAATAATTACTTAAAATCAAAACGAGTTATAATTCGATCTGCAATAAAAGTCTAGTTTTAATATATACTATTCTACGGACATTAAAACTTTAGACATAAAAAATAAATTTAGACTCAAACGTACACGCAATTAAGTTATGTTTTGTGTAGATAGGTTATATAAACAGGTTATAAAATTACGGTAAGGATTCTTTGGATTTCGTATTTTGTTATAGTTATGCGAATGGTATGAAAGCTCATATGCTCTAAGAGTCTAAGACAAGCCGCCTTGTGCTACGAGAAGCATCGAGTGAAACAATACAGATGTCTGGAGACGCTAAAGTTGATGACAGGCTCGTAAGTCCTACCTAGTCGTAACTCATAGCAAGCTTATGCATTTTGTCTACGGTTTGTGCCCTGTCATTATGATTTCCAAGTTGGTCTGTGACAAATTCTGCGGGATAACGGGAATGACAACTAGCAACTATGAGCTTGGTAAACATTTGACTAACGCCTACTTTTCTTCGGTTCGCAGTTAGTTGCTATACATAAAAGTTGGATACAAATGCCTATAATGATTATTCGGTCATTAGAGATCGATTTCGGAAATAATATCTCAAGTTAGAGTAATTGCTAATGGCCATAATAACTGTTTGATTTCTTAATTAACACTTGCACTAGGCTTAACGACCTGAACATCGGAAAATTAGATTTTATCTTTTCCTATTTCCGTGATCACAATCGCCACTTCCTCCACTAAATCCTGACCATCGAATTGGTGTGTAATTAAGTTATCTCAGAAACGTCGTGTAAACTGTTCACGTTAATCATTAATCGTCGTGTAATTAATGACCATCGACGAGATAGAGTCGGGTGCGTCCAGTAGTTCCTGGTCCTCTATGGTCGCCGGATTGGACGAGATCCGAGAGATAACCGCTCATTAGACTATCTGATTCCGATCTGTATCTGAATCATGATCCAGTTACACTTGTTTGTGAGAGTTAGTTGATTGATTTGTGCATTTCATTCGGTAATTTTAATGTGATGTAGCATTCCTTCTTTGATGTAAAGCTCGACTCGGTTGAAAGCATTATCTAAATTATCAAAGAAGACTATCGGTACATCTGTAAAGTAAACAAATCAAGTAAATGTAAATCTTCGTCCACTTCATGGGGCTAATGTGTTGTAACTCCTAAATTACTATAATAAAAGGTGAAATAATGACGTCCATCTATCGGAAGCTAGTCGCCGTCCATTAGCAGTCAAATTGTAGCGTTCCATCGAGCGCGGGCGCAGCCTCGTGGGAGCGAATCAATTTTACTTTTATAACCCGCAGCTTTTGCGGCAAAAAGCTCGGGACAGGTTGTGCGACCGCGCGGGGACTCCGGAGCAGGCGCGGGCAGTGCGCGCGCAACTCTCGCCCTCGAGACACACGTCGGCGCATGCGCGGGACCTCTCTCCTCATTGGACCGTTTGAAAATCGCCAATTCCAACTGTCAAGTGCTTGACCACGTGCGTTGTGAGTGTACCCTCGCGTGGATGACGGTGCAGTGTCCAGTGCCCAGTGGAGTGACGTAGTGCCGAGGACTGCAGGCTGGTGCAGCGGATGAGGAGATATATCTTGGTGCGTTGACCGGGTGCGGGTTCGATAGCCGGCGCTTGCATTATTTGTGTCGTTTCCCTGCAGGCCGCGGTATCGGGACCCATCTAGCCGATATCTGTAGATGCACGTAGTACGGAGCTGCAGCTTGATGAGCTGATGCCCTAAGACTGAGAGTCGGTCGGAATCCGAGGCTGAGAGCAACACTACTTTCGCTTTATTTTAGCGAAATTCACGAAAGCTCTTGCAAAAGTTTTTATAGAATATTAGTTAGGTTTCATAAAAAAGAAAAACGCTCTTATGCAATGCAGTGCAGATTGAGCTTTTATGAAATGCCATGAATTTGATTTAGGACATAGAATTATAAACCATAAGAATACGTATTTCTTTACTGAAATAATTGTAAATAATTAGTTATGGGTTCGCCGAAGCAACATACAGGAAATCTATAAAACATTTAACTGTGACTGCAGCCGTAAAACTGAGCGCAACTGATCAAGTGCGAAATATCAAACGATTTCTTCAACAACTACCTAAACATATAGACTCAGACTATAACTACAACAGACACTTCCTGCTTCCTTCACACATTTAGTATAAATCAATATTAAGTAAAACTGATATAATCGATGTTTATCATGTATGGTCTTTGTTTACATAAAATAGGGCTCGGTTAGCCATCGTGTAACCGAGAATAAAACTTAGCAAAGCCTGTTTAAGAAACTGACAAGATATTACATCATGTTTCCTGAAGCCAACGAGCAAAGCAGCAGAACCTATAAAATTCCCAACTGCAAATTTATTCAGCAACACTTACCGACAAGTGCACGGTTAGAACTCAAAATAAAACCATGATTATCCTTTAATAGACAGGCGCGATGCTAAAGAAGCTGTAGAGCAGAGAGATGGTAATCCCGAGCATGATGATGATGCGAGATGAAAGGTGCGAGAAATGACCGACGATCAAACTGTTATAGATCACGACACAGCTCGCGATGATTCACAGCATCGTTCGGTTCAACCTGTAATCTGGGACGGTTTCGGTAAACCGTTCCTTGCTATAAGGAAACGATGCTTGAACTCAAAACGACCGAGTTACTGGTAAAGAACATTACGGAAATCTTACAGAACACCGTGTAAAACCGTTGCGCTATAAAATCTGGAATCTTATTATTACCAAACAAAAAACTGAACAATTTGTTATGGTATATTGTATACTCGTAATGTCGTGAGGTCTCGCTTTTAACCTTTCTGGGTTAATTTTATAACGATTTGACGTTGAAGAACGGCTTAAAGCTGTTGCCGGTGGAGAGGTACCTAGATGTTTGATTGCCTTCTCAAATTTCAGTTAGCGATGTTTTCGGAGGATATCTAAAAGTAATCCGATGATCACGATAACTTTTGCGGCGAACTACAATTTTTTGTCTTTATTGACGTTGCTCGTGCGAATTATTGTCAGTTAGAAGTTCAGCTGATTCTATAAGATCGTGCTGCAAATTCCTATGAGTGCACGTTTCAAGTATTTTTTGCTAAGTTTCCAGCTTCCCATAGTTCTGATGAGGTGGAACTAATAGTAACGTTCCCAAATTGTGGAAGCGAGCTCGACGTAGGAATTCAAAGTAATAACAACGAGACGGGCCCGAATGTGCTGCCTCATCGAATCGATTGGAGGTGTGAAACATGCACTCGCGTGGAGTGTAGCTATACATATTTGTGTGGTGCCGATGGAGCAACATCACGGATAACCTTACCGATTATGATTTACTATCAAATGTTAAATTTCACCATCCTTAACACGTAAGTGATGATTCAATTTTATTTTTTATTATTGCCATGTTATTATTTTTAACAAAAGACAAAGTTTCTTTTTCTGTAGCTCACAACGTATGAAGATGATGTCATACTGGTAACCACACATTCCACAATAAAAGTATGTATGTAGTAGGGTACTTTCCGTCCTCCTGGAATCTGAATATAGATATCAACAAATGTAAATAAATACTTATGTACAGGAAAAAAACGGAATTGGAGTTATATTTGACGAATTTAATATTGCTGTTATTTTTATACTTATAACGTATTCCAACGTAGGTGTATTATATATGATGTAAAGTACAGATTACTAACAATTACTAACCAATCAGGTAGCGGTACGAACCTCAGGATGCGTGTCGTTCTTTCCAGACATTCATATACATACTTACTTGTATGTCTATATTAAAAATGTTAATCTAAAGTTCTATAGGCGAATGATATATAAATTGATTTACAGTCACACAGTGCGGGTGGTGCAGTGATGTCTCTCACAATGCACTGGTGTTGTTGGAAACATGTTTATTTATATTTACTTAAATATTTGTCTTTATTTTTCTTAATTATTAAGAAGTACTAAGATGTATACATAGAATATTCAAAAAGATTAATCATCAACAATTTCGGTGATGGCTCTCCACCTTTTATGTAGAGAAGGAATAATCATCGGTAAAAAGTGAGCTCCCATGCATTTGTTTAATTCACACCATATTTTAATTCGTTTAATTCAAAATTTACTATCTTTTAAAGTTGCGTCAATTGTTGAAACAATATTTATAAATTCTGTTTTTACAACAGAGGTCTTAAGTCAACGCCCTGTCGAACACCTGCCTTTTATTTCTCTATAAATAAAATGTGACACACACGAGCCGACATATTCAATGGGACATTACATTCATACGCGAGTCGTTAGGTTTTCTTCGGCGGATGAGTAATTACAACACATTATTCAGATTAAATCTTACAGTCGACAGTGTCAGCAGCCACGGTCAATAGAGACAATGAATTAAAAGCTGTTTAAACGCATTCAGATAGCTAATTATCATATCAAGATAAAAAGGAAGTTGGTAGAATAAACACAAGGCCTCACCTCACTCGTATTTACACAAGTGTTTTTTGTTTAATTCGAGCCACGTGCGATGAAAGCCATGTATCAGATACGTGAACACTGAATATTTAACAACGTGTTTGTGAAATAAAAGGTGCAAGGTCGCTGGGTGCCACTCGATGGACAGTTGGAGTCACAGACGCAGGTGTGACTTGCTCCACGTACTCAGCCGATACTTTCAGCTAAAACTTATATTTGATGGCAACAGGACATATTATTGTCTGACAAGTTGTAGTCGACATGCCATGCAACGTGGCGACCTCTATTTGTGTTTGTATAGGGTGGTGACTGACACGGACCTCTAATGGACCGGTAAATAAATTTACTTTTCCGATATTTAATATGATTTCACTTAAATATTTACCCACTAGATGGAGAACCATAATAGTTATAGTGGTTGATAATCTATATCTATCTATACAAATAATAAAGTGTAGTGTTCATAGAATAATGCCCAAGCCGAAAACGGGACAAAGATTGAACGCTTTCAACTCGAAAACCACTCAACGGATTTGGATGCGTTTTTCTTTATTATCATTGTAGTGACCCTGGTCAACACATAGGCTACAGTGTTCATAAAATAACACCCAAGCTGAAAACGGGGCAAAGATTGCATAAACGCGGGCGGAGTCGCCGGCAAAGGCTAGTTGAACATAAACCTTTTAATTATTGGCTCAAAGATAAGCCATAGCTTGTATAAGAAATTTTATAATCTATCTGTAAGATCTATTAAGTAAATAAGATATAATTGAAAGCAGTAAATAAGTCATAAAAATGTAAAAGATATGAAACTAAGAGATGCCAGCGAGATAATTTACTTTAATTTCCGGTTTTATTTCTTTATACGTATGGTACAAATACTGTAAATCAATTAAAACAGCGATTTATCAGCACTTGTAAATTGAGCAGAGTTATTTACTCAAGGATTTATTTCTACTCTGACTCTTATAATGACTATTTTAGCAAAACACAAGATTCATATCATTTTATGGTTAAAGTTAACGTAGATTGCATTAAGGCCTCTAAATTCTAGGAACAGTGCGTTTTGCAGGATGCAGACGATTTCGAAGGTTCCTTCATGTTCAATTCAATTCAATTCAATTTATTTATTTCAGATGTAACACAGCGCACAAAACACCAAAAACGTCACAAAGGTGGATCTCACAAAAACACAATACAAGTAAAAAAAAACACAGCAAATAATACAAGATATCGGTACATTATGAAATATAAGTATAGGTATATTATAATTATAGGTATGTTACTGCACAATGTTACCTCATCAACATTTATTATAATAACTAATATTCTGGGATGAAGAAACACTTTAATTGGAAATTAACTGCGTAATAAATATTTACAGCTCACATTTACAGTTATACTGTGGTATCTCACAGGGTGAGTGAGATCTTGTACTCTCAGTATAAGTATATTATCTCTAGTAGATAGTCTTAGTCTGTTGCTCGCGGCTCCGATCGCGTTTATTCAATCTGCCTCGTTTTCGGGTTGAGCGTTATTTCATCAACAACCCTTGTAGCCTGTTGGGTCAGGGTCACTACGATTGTAATAAGGAAAACCGCACCCAAATCCGTTTAGTGGTTCTGGAGTTAAAACAGAACATACATACAGACAGAAAGATAAATGACACGATTTCCTTGTTATTAGTATATATGCTTTTATTTACGCTACTTTGAGACTAGAGGGACACGTGCTACAATATTTAATTCACCAGTGTAGTCCTTTTAAAGTTATCCATTTCAATATCAGTTTCATTGAGTCCGTTGGTGTCTTCATGTTTGTGGGACAGTGGTGGGAGCTTCTTGCCAATCCTCTCAGCCTGCAGCACGGTGTCTGGTAGCTCGGTGTTGGAGGTCTCCGGCATGGGCAGCGTGAGCAACCCTGACAGTAGTGACGTTAGCCCAAACAGGAGAGGAGGGAAACCAGCCCAGTATGACATCTGGAAATACAAGATATTAAACTGGATGAATATTATTAATGGCGATAATTTAATATTATTAATTGTAGTGTCATCTAGTGTCACGATCTGTTTGACAGCATTAAAAAGCAGAAACCGGTTGACTGTAATGGTAACTTAAATAGCTGTGTGTTTATTTACGGAAAGCTTCGTTTTTCAGTCGACAAAGGACAACAAAAAATACCAAACAAAATTTTATTGAAAGACGGTTGATGACCAAAATAATAACTACAGTAAACTTGCTACCTAAGTTACAGTTACACAACACACCATTTGTTTAATTAAAAACTGTATGGAGATGAAAATAGTGAAACTGTGAAACATGGTCAACCGTGACATGTCGGAGACTTATTTTATACACGACGGTCTTATACTCGGCCTCTGTCGCACCTGCAGAGCATGGATGATACCTACATTGAAGAACCTTCACCCAGAATCCGCGCCCAGCTGACGTTCCATTCTTGTTTGCTTATGAGTGAACAATTGATTTCACATATTGTCAAAATTATTCAGAACATCAGCACTTTTGTATGCGGGCTCCCTAACTATTAATGGTAAATACTGACCAGTAGCGGCGACTGCGGCGCTATGAGCGCCCCCACGCGGCCCACGGAGGAGCAGAACGAATGGATGGAGTTGCGCGTGTACGTGGGGAACATCTCCGACGTGTACATGTACACGATGTTGTATGAGAACGTCGCCAACATCTCGAACGCCATCAGCAGTAGCAGGCCCAGCCACGCGTACCCTGACATACATATCGTTATGTTATTTTATTACAATTTTCCGAGAACAATTCATCATCACGACAACCCGCGGGGTTGTCAGAGGTGTCATTTCCGTAAATGGACTGTGAAAGCACATGTGTATGGACGCGTCACAAATATGGCCCTACGGTTTAACGTGCCTTCAGAAACAAGCAGACAGAACACAAAATGTGCCCCTACGGAATTTGACCCCGCGGCCTTTGCTTTAGTGATCGAAAAATACGAACCACTAGACTACAAAGGCGATCGATTAGGTCGGCGGCAAGGCATAGCTTTGTATTTTTTCAATGCACTAGAATCAAGGTTACATTTAAATGATGAACTCTAAGAGAATAAATGAGCTTTATTTTTCTACTAACTAATATACCTGTGATAATGAATAATTCAATAAGAAGCAATCCAACCAACCTTTCGGCAAAAACGGTTGAGTTACGCAGAACAGCCCACCGACCAAAAATGATGTCAGCAGCGGAATTTTCCTCTTGTAATTAGCGAGGACCAGCCAGTAGAGGATGTTGGCCGGAATGTCCATCATCATCAGCAGTGCGAAGTTGACGTACTTGTTTCCGTCGATGAACACCGAGCTGATCATCATCCCGTAGTTGATCAACGTCATCGTGAACCACCACACCATGCATACCAGGAACCTCTGCAACATTATCCTCGACTTGAATGTCTTCACAAGCAACTTCATGTCGTTGCTTCGCTCCTTCGGTGGTTCTTCCTCGTCTATGTAGTCGAGTTTTTCTAACATCATCTTGTCGATTTTAACACCATTTCTTTTGGCCATCTTTTCTAATAACTTCATTCCTTCTTCTTTTCTCCCCTTGCTGAAAAGCCATCGAACACTTTCATCTAAGAATAAGGAGTAAGCTAAGACCACAAGCGTGGGCGCATATATGACCCGTAAGAAGTGTCTCCAGTAGGGCACCGCCCAGGCAATACCTGCCATCAGAATCAGTCCCCCCGTGTAAAAGTTCAGTAGGATCATCTGGTAGAATATTGCTCGTTTCTTTGGAACGATCTCTATGCCTGGAAATATATAAGATTGGTTAATGATTCAAACAATATTTTCTAATTTATTTGTAATAAGTGGATAAACATACTTAACATGAATATAGGCGATAAAGCATCACCGATCGCAGCTTCCACTGTCTCGAGTGTAACGTACATCCAGAACGATGTGGCAAAGCTTTTTGCGAGACCCAAGATTGCGCCCATCGTACCCGCAAACACTGCTGCCCTTTTGCGGCCAAATCTTCAAACAATATGGAAAAAATTAAACCTAGGATTATTATTAAAACCATTAATAAATATACAGAAAATATCAGATTTATATAGATCCTGACGAGCATGAGATAAACCTGTCTGAAATTTGTCCTTGGATGAGCAATCCGAGGACACATCCGAAGTTGTGGGCAGTGCCGATCAGCGTCGGCTTCCAATCCTCGCACGCCAACTGGAACTAAACAGGAAGTTGTTATATTGTTTGCATCGTATAGCCTTTAACCCGTGATTTAACAGCACGGTTTTGTTATGTTCTGAACAATACTTTAGAAGAATTTTTTTAAATGCTATAAATAAGGTTAAAATTTCTCTAAGGATCCTTACTTTCATTACAATAATCTAGAATATGAAGCGACGTACTAAGTGAGAATTGGCAAGCGTTAGAACCGGTCTTTCTGGTGAACTGCGCTGGCGCACAAAAACATGTAAATTGCTCGACCCCATTACTGGAATACTTAGCATTACATGCTACAATACTTTTACAACACATGCTGCAGAATCTGACGCTAATAGCGAGGTCCTTATAGTCTGTCCCTCCGTTTCATGTTCATCTGAAACGTTTTTCTTAAGTTATGTTCTATCTTCAATTATTATTAACATACTGAATCTATGGGGTCTCTCATATAAAACTAATTGTAAAAATACTGTATTTTCCGTACATCTGTCTACATGTTTTATTGCTACAATTTTATTACATTTCTATTTATATTTCAGAGTCATTATAAACTTTAGCGTCTCCATGTCCATTAACACGGAGACGAGCAACAGGTTCCTGTCAGATAGCGCCTTGTGTTTAATATTACCAAGATTTCATAGACGGACACTACCGTACTGACAGACGGATAGACAGAGTAAAGAGCCCGAGTAGAGCTACCCTATTAAATTTTGAAATAACTATCTGAGATTGACCAAGTTAGAACAATAGAACACAGGATAAGTTAGAATAATAGAACACAATATGCAATTTATACATTTTACTTCAGATTTTGAAAGAAATTAGGTACAAGAAATGACTATAACGCCCGAAAATAAGCTCAGAGTTGAAGATAACCTGATCATCTTAAGAAAAAATAATAATTTAGTTTTGTCTAATCCTACTTATGGTGTATTTCACCAAAACACGAACTTAAAAGTCTTAAAATATTCAACGCGCTTAGTGCACAAATCAAAAACTGTGAAAATATTGTGGAATTTTCAAAACCGTTAAAACTGTACCTGCTTGACAGACCTTTTTATAAATTATCAGAATATAACGAATGAAAAGAATAACAATTATTATAATAATTTTGTTTTTATTTTATATTTTTTTAATGAGATCATATAATGTTTTGATAATGCTTCCCATTCACAATGATGATTTCTCGATTATAATTGTTTCTTGATTTGTGTATATTAAATTTTAAAGTCTTAATGTATACATATTGATATCATAAATCATAAATATTTTCAACATAGGTAATAATTAAGATGTTAAATACATTGAGTCCAAGCTATGTTGCACCAAAAGGCATACAAAATCATTCTTATTACTAAAATTAAATAATTATTTACAGAATAACACAACAAGACAATAATCAGACAAAACAATAGGTATATGAAAATTACATTAAAATTAAAATTAACATGTAACAACGATCTAATATGACTACTAGAGGATTTAAACTGATTATATAGTATTACATCTGTACCTGAATGTTCATGAATTTATTTTTTGCTATTGTTCGCTTTATCTAAGACTTTGTAAATGTATTATTTTAAATTTTCATATGTATCCCACTTGTATGTAATAGAACTAATTAATTCCTTTGTTACATACTACTGATTTTTGCATGCCTATGTACATACATATAATCTATTGAATGGCATTATTCTGCAAATAAATTGAATTGATTTGAATTGAATCGTTATGTGTATATGTCGCAGGCATTCTGTTAAATCAGGCGTTAGGTAAAATCAGGCAGAAGAGAGGCGGTAGGTACCGTGACCGCCATACGTAGCGTTCGTGGTAATTTTTTTATAACCACCATTTCCACCAAAAGCCTAGTAATTTAATTAAGTCACTGAATTTAACCAGATGCCTGCGACATATACAACACATTCACACTTCACACGTACATATACTTACACCTGTCTCCCAGAGACTGCAGATTTCTATCTGCTACGATCCTGACAGACCTCTTTCAGAGTGCTCTCGTTAAAGTGGTCAACTATACAGTCTTGAACTTTGTGTAGTGTTGGTGATGCAGACCTATACTGACCTCAGAAACAAAGCTCTTCTGCTCTTCATACAGCCACTGGTCACAGGGCTGCAGGCTGCTCTGGTTAAAGCTTTCAGCTGTACAGTCACTGGCGCCTTCGACCCTCGAGTAACGCTGGCACTGTTTGATGGTGTCTCCATCAGGATCGACGGGGCCGGTGAAGTGCAGCCAAGAGGAGTTAGCGTTCTCGCTGCATTCCGGAATCTTGCATCTATTTATAAATATTTACTTCGTAAAGGGATATTGTATGTTTTTCATCTATAGGAACCTACCACTTACAAAGCGAACCTGAATTTGAGGTACGATAAGTCTTTTTTTGCTCCATTCATGCGTATAATTATGTTCTTGCTTAGTAACCAAGAGAACACAAAAATACGTAATTATGTAAAAGTGCCGAAATCTGTGGTCAAGTGGTTTGGACGCCTCGATCACAAATTCGGAGGTTGCGGGTTCAAATTGACACATGTGTGTTCGGCCAGCGCGCTACAGATGGTTCCATATTTCTGCCTGAAGTGCGGCTACGCAGCTCATCTTTTACGTTAAAACGTCATAATTGTAGTTGAATCGTTGGTGCATGAATATTGACTGTGACTCAAACTTTACAGTTCATACTTGAAAAACCCTGTAACACCCCTTCAGGGGTCCATATCGTGTTGATAAACTTTTGCATTTTTATTTAATGTCTCCACAACAAAATCTCTTGCAGTCTGATAAATAACTAAAACGATTTACACTTGTAACCCTTCATTCTTATTAATTTGTCGGTATTAAATAAATATTGTAACATTCCATTCTTTCTGTAATCTATAAAAAAACCCGCACGATCAGATAGATCAGCTGTTTGATTGAAAACAAGCACTGTTTGCAGAACCGCGTCACAAATATTGCATACAGAAATAAAAACAAGATGCTTCTCAGCAGTAGTAGAGGTGTTGACCTGTAGCTGACGTCCTGCACGGCGAACACATAGTTCACGTTGTACATGGAGTTGGTCGCGTACACGAGCGCGATCATCGCCAGCGTCAGCATCTGGTGGCTCCCGAACGTTCCCACCTGCTCCAGCACTTCGTCCAGGTGAGACGTCTTCTGTACCTGACTGTCCATCCTTCATCACAACTTATACACCTTCAGAAGAAATGCCTTTTCACAACATTTCATTTCGTCTTCTAAGCGCAGGTTATTACAATTTCCAACTCTTCTTAAAATCAGTCTAAAATTGTCTACGAGATTAAATAAAAAGAAATAATACTAGTTCTAAAGTACTTGTGCAGCAAAAGACAATATACAAACAACTAAGCTAAATAAAACCTGAAGTGGTGCAGTACTATGTTGGCGTTTATTTGAACAACTTCTTAAGACTTGATAGTGAACTGGTTTCTTTGAGAATTGATAAAATGTTAACGTAACGTCACCCAAACATTAACGGAAACATGTATATTTTTGTGGCCTAGAGTAGATAATTGTAGGCAAATAATATTATATAAAGGGTGATGTGATGATACTAAAACTTTAAACGAATATGAAGAACACGCAAGTGACAAATTGACATAGCATCATCTTTTAGATGGTTGGGTTGCTACAAATGCAGTACAAGTACAATACAAACAGAACGGGGCTAAGAATTATATAAAATTAAAAATATGTTTAAGGATAAATCTTTTTATTTATTGCAGTAAATATTCTACAACTTTAATAGCAATTTACATCTAAACTAATTAAAAATTAAAATTACCTAGCAATTTAAATATAATACAAATAAATAAAAAGAGGGGAAATTTTGGACACCTATTTAATGGAACAAATAAAATGTGCTGGCAAGATCGCTACCGTCGTTGGTATGGTGGATATATAGGTACATAATACTCAAACAGCAATTTAGACATGTCTTTGAAGGCCTACCTACTCCTACACGGGTGGTCTGAACACTTTAAAAAATACTTAATCAAAAATTATTTTAATATTTAATTTAAAAATAATGACAAAAACAAATCGAATGTTATCGAAAGTTTTGTATGATCTACGCAAAATTTTTCTTGCTCCTTCCGAGTGCTTAAAGCGATTTTTAATGAGTCTTTCACCATGCCAAAGACAATTTATAGATCTACAAAACTATTGTTCAAATTTTTTTCACCGTCTATATGAAAAGTATTATTTTCTCGTATTTTGCGGTATCCGGAGACGCAGCGATTGTTGTAACAGCCACTTTGCAATACGCGCTGATATGAATGTTATTTCAATGTCGTTCCCGCCGTGTATACCCCTTAAATAGTTAATTCTGCGTTTTAATAGTTCAGTAACCGTTAATAATTCTAACTATAAGAAATAATCACGAACTAGAATTATTTATTTTAACGGTAGGCGATAACAATAAACTCTACCGGTTGAACGTGTCTCTATGGAGTTCAATAAGAATAATGAACCTGAAAATGTCTGAGAAATATCTAAATAAGATCCTATAATAATAAGTGAAAATTATTCTAGGGTAGATCATTATTGTCTCGTTCAGTGATAACAATAAAGAAGTAAATTTATTTTTTTCTCTTCTCGCTATAATCAGCTGACAAAATTTCTACGAAAATGGAAAAAAAAAATCTTTTGATTTGGAAGTGGTCTATTAGAGATACTCTATCATTTTTTAATTCTTTTCACTTTGAATTGTAGGCTTAATATTTCAAATCGATACCTCAAGTTGGATCATTCCTGTATGTAGCATATAGGACAAGAATAAATAATGTGATAAACATTGAAAGTCCATAACGAGTTTTAAATTGTTTCTGAAGCGCCAATCTTTTACTTGCATATCAAAGATCTGGTAAAGATATAAGTGCATATAAATCTTTGCCAGTGTGTGTATTTTCAAAAAACAACCAAATCAAAAAACAACATTGCACTAACATTGGGAAAGTTATTAGAGAGATAATAGCAGTCAAAATAATTTTAGAACATGTGTCAAAAAACTGGAACCGGTGTTTGGCTATGTATAGCCGTCCCGGCGTGCGCTATCTGTTATGGATTGTATAGAGAGCGTCCGGTAATACAATCTTTGCCGAAGAATAGCGAAGTTTCCTGCGCGCGCACTTCTGCACATCAGTTTGATGAGACCGAAGACGGAGAACAAATACTATTTTCACCAGAACCGTACAGAATGATCAGTGTCCTAATGAGTAGCAGGTTGACACCAGGCTTGAGGATATCCATGATGTATGTTCTGATGATCTCGGGCCATTAGTTACGTGCAACAATTTGTCATGTGCCGTAATCGAACCCGGGGCTAATGAAGACGTTCTCAGTGGCTCCGCTGATTACTGCGTATACGCAATGATCTATCTTGATCATTCGTTTGTTGATGATGTTTTAAGTGTGCAGGCTAGTCGCTGCAGTACTAGAGCTGTCGGGTCCTGGGGCTGTGTTGCTATCTCTTTGAGAAATTTTATATTGTAATGTATTTTATACATTAACTTTTAACTTTTGAAGCTTACTTGAACAAAAGAAAATATGATGGGTTTAGATAAGTGCTGAAAAAAAAAACAATTCAACGTAACATAATAACGTGTAGACGTGTTTTAAACAGGTATATAACATCTCTAAACATGATTGGTTGAAAAAATTGTAAATTTGAAATTTGAATAGGTTGCATTTTAGAACTTGATACTAACTATACGGGAATCAAATACTTTTCCAAGCACTTTCGCTTTAAAAGTCAAAGAATAAAGTTGTTTTACACCCAGTATAGCGACCAAACACCCAACGTAGTAAGGTACATTTGACAGTAGCAGATGTGGTGGCTTTGTTCTGATAACAAGTTCATCAGTAATTACCACTGTTGTTTCATCCGCAGTTATAATAACAAACATAAGATAACACTCTGTCAAGTCGCAATTTGCTATCTCAAGCGTTTTAATTTAATAATTACTCTCTTGTTAGGTAACCCAGGTTCCAAAAACCCCAGCCATAACATCGGTGCTTCTGGGAATTCTTTTACTGTTCAGTCTATTACGAGTAGGCCCTAGAACTAACTTTCGCATTTAATGGAGTGAATCTTTCTATTTGCGTACCTATATAAAAATTGATTCGCCTGATGACGACCCCACTTTGCTTTTTTATAAATACTAAAAATTAAAAGCCAATGTCTGGTTTGTAAGAAAATATATTTATTAACGTATATAAAAAAGGAATTCATAAGCATTATGTTTTTTTATTTTAATTTGTTCTACTGTTGGTAGATATCATTTATAATGTGTAGTATATTTATGTATTTAGCTTATAAGTATTGTTATGTACCATGTATTTTTGTACATATTAGTCAGTATACAATTATAGCTTTGGTTAGGTTTACTAGCATTTAACGGCCATATTCATTTATTTTTATTAATTAACTTATTTTGTACACATGTTCACTCTTTCAGTTTTACATTATATTAAAGACGAACATTGGTAATACTACCTGTGTACAATAAAGAATTAAGAATGTTGTAGAGCACGCGGGAGGCGAGGATATTATAAACTATACCAAAAATAACTCAGTGGGCTGCAACAATAAATTATATCTAGCGTATATATTGGTGTCGTTAGTTTCTATGTTTTTTATTCTTTCTGAGCAACATACAGCCTTTATAGGTTGCAGTGTTTTGTTGCAGTTCCTTGACTTTGTACCGTTGCGTGTGCGTCATCGCCGCGTCGATATCAGCGCATCAGCAGCTGCGCAAGTGACGAATGTCTACTGGTGCATTGCAATAGCAATAACCTATGCCGTATACACCGTACTGTATACAATCAACCTTTCATTGTTTTCTACACATCGTTGATAAATATTGCTCACGACGTTTTTCTTCATGTCTTAGTTTTGAAAAACGTATAATATTTCTAGTATTAATTTCGTTTAGACAGATTTGTGTTGTGGATAGTGGAAATCTCAATCTCACACAATCAAATTGGTAAAAATTAATAATTGGGAGTATTGCCGTATATCTGGTTGCTTGCTGCTTGTACCATTATTTACCTACGTTATTTGTTTTATTAGTAATTAAAGTGTTTACTGTCTTTCTCTGTAGTGTGAAATATTGTATTGTAAGACGTTGAGCGGGTCAAGTCAAGGGACTCTCCCCGATGATTGGGCTAGCTCTCTTTTGAATCTTCCGATGCCACCTTATTCAGACCGCTCATGTGAGGAATATCCACGAATAGAACCAAGAAATTATGTGAAAATATTATTAATCCCCGATATCACGTAGCAGTCGCACCACCTTCTTTCTTTTCAGTTCATTGTATAGTTGAAATAAATAAAAAAAAAAATAAAAAAATAAAAATAAAAATCATTTAATTCAGAACTGGGTTCCATATGATTACACAAAAAAATAAAAATTTACAATAGAACTAAAATAAAGCGGTAATAAAAACGATATAATTTTGATTACTAAATATTATGATTATTATTAGCATGTAGTGTCGTCCAGTGATGGCTGATAGGACACCCGCACCCGCCTCCCACTACTTTCAGAATGGTATTGTGGCTGCCGCACACTCTGTGCATGAGAGAAGCAACTTTTTTGCGCATAATTGCGTAAAAATCCATTGTTCGCGCCTCAGCAAACATGCCGGATGCGCTGCAGCGCCACGGCAGCCCCAACAGCATCCTGAAAGCATTATTGTATTGCACCCGTAGAGCGCTGTAGGTCTTCTGCGTGTATCTCACCCACAGGCCGCTCGTGTAAAAAGATTGACAGAACGCCTTGAAAAGTGTAATCTTTACCTGCTCTGTACAACGAGAAAACCTACGGGCGAGCATATTGCTTCTGACCGCCAACGCTCTACGTTCGCGCTCAATGTCCTGGTCATCTTTCAGGTCCTCTGTCACAATGTGGCCCAGATACTTGAACTGCTTGACTCTCGTCAATGCAGTCCCGTACAGCGTTACCGGGGGTACATTTTGTGGAGAGCTGCTGCCCGCGGTGAAAACCAAGAGCTCACTCTTTTTGGTGTTGTACTTCAACCCATGAGTTTGTGCATAGGTTTCACACACGTGCAATAGCTTCCTGAGTGCGCTGATCGACGGGCTCAGCAGGACCATATCGTCCGCGTAACTGATGTTGTTGACTTTGACGCCATCAATTGAACATCCCGCATGCATGCTGCTGAGCCCTCGGATCAGCTGGTCCACATACAGGTTGAAGAGCCTGGGAGAGGCCAACCCCCCCTGCCTCACCCCGCACTCCAACCTGTACTCCTCCGAGCGCTCCTCCCCCCATTTCTCATTTTTTACTTCCATAACACAAGACCTATGCAAACCTTAGAAGTAAATTAATTCTCACGAGCATTTATACTATGTAAACTCATTTATACAATTTAAACTATTTTTTTTGTACACCAATTTGTCTCCGCCTCAGCTATCAGTGGCGCGAACGAAAACTAACAAATTTTAAGTTAAAAAGTGCCGAGAGAAATAACTAAGTTCCTCGGTAGTTTAAAATAAAACGGTACAGCAGTGGGGGACAGCCAGTGTTCAAAGGCCGAGTCACGATGACGAGCTCGGTAGTAGACTCGGCCCCACACCTCGCGACACTAATTTATATTGATTTTTACAGCCGAACGAAGGAAGCTATTAAAGGTTAGATTATCTCGGGATTCGTGGCTGTTTCTTCATCTGGTTTATAGTTCCCACGAACGAATGCTCGTGCAGCCGCGCCGCCCGCCCGTTCGTCCGCCCGTTCGTCCGCCCGTTCGTCCGCCCGTTCGTCCGCCCGTTCGTCCGCCCGTTCGTCCGCGGCAACAGGCAGATATTCTATTGTGTATCGTGTCCAATTTGTAAACCCATTGGATGGATACTTTTGGCGATTTTTAATCAGAATTGTCAGATTTGAGAGTTAAATAATAAGCAATCTTCTGATGTTTTTAACTGACGCAGGTTTCACAAAAAGTGTTAGGGATTATATTTTCTGCGGAAATTCATGATCAAATTAAGTATAATTAATTAAGTATGATGCTAATGCTTTCGCTTCAAGTGATACATTTACAAGTATTTACTAATCCAATTCCAAAAATTACAAGCAATATAATTCATAGAGGAAGGTGGTAGAGCTGATGCCGGGCTCGAGTGTGGAGGTAACACTATCTTACTTGCAAACCTTCCCCCAAGTTATTCGGGGGTTAGTAAGAGGACAGCCCCTAAACAGGCACAACCAGGTATCCTACCATTGCCTGAGACCGATTGATAGCGATATATCCATCCCCAATTGACAGGCCATATAAAACAGACTGGTGACGAGCAGCGGCATCACTGGTCCGAGGGTTTCAGCCCCGCGCTCACCAACCCGCTTGCCCAGCGTGTGTGAGCATGGGAATTTCTTCCAGGAGGACCGCTAAGAATGTGGCAAAATCTTGGAAAGGCCTATGTCCAGCACTGGACGATGGATGGATAGATGGAAAATGTGTTTCGATTCTCAATAAGGCATTATCAAGACGTTGTTCGATTGGAAATGGAAAGCTTAATACTCAATTGTTACCAGAAGCAGCTAAGAAACTACTAGTATTTTTTAAAAGTAAACTAGCACTATGTAGTTAGTTTTCAATATACATAATTTGATGTCCAAACATTTTATCACTACGTGGCCTTTGCACAC
The DNA here is from genome assembly GCA_910592155.1 of Ypsolopha scabrella. Taxonomy (NCBI): domain Eukaryota; kingdom Metazoa; phylum Arthropoda; class Insecta; order Lepidoptera; family Ypsolophidae; genus Ypsolopha; species Ypsolopha scabrella. The sequence continues at coordinate 26,249,343 of OU342978.1, read as the reverse complement.
ATCTATGTCAACATAATTTTCGCCACTTGTCGATACTTATTACTCGCTACACGTCTCAACACATAATAAAACTGTTTTTTCTCATTGCAGGTCCGTGTCCAGCTCATTAAGCGTCCATTCTACGACCGATGTTAATATTTCTTTAAGCATCTCGAGAATCTCTCCAAAATATTTTTCCATTGTTACGTTGACGAGTTCGGAAGAAGTGATTTAACAACCTAGCTCAGGAAACAAGAAGGTGATAATATTTGGCCGTGTTGTACGACGCGTGATCAACGCGTCTATTGTACAACGATAACGGGTTAAAGTTTGAATCATTGGTGCAAAGCGTCGATGGTTCAATTCAAGTTTATTGTATGAGATAACAGTTAAAATTGGAGGTTTTGTCTGACGGTTGAGGGGAATTTGAACGAATTTAATTGAATGATATTTTGACGGTAGTTATGGGTTTAATCGGTGGATGTCGAAACAAAGGCACCAGGTTCGTGTGAAAGAGAAGTAGTTGTGTACCTATTTATTATCGGTACCTGTGTTGTTCATAACAAGATTTTGTCTAGTTATTTGCTGAATTTTTCGATAAAGTATTTTGGAGGGATTTGTTAAGATATTTGAATAAATGATAACTCTATGGTTATAAAAAACTGAAGAAAGCTACACAGAAATAATATAATCAAAACATTGAGTGAGTGACATAAAAAGTGATAAGAAACAAACAAATAGAAGTGATTCAGTACATACTTGTAGTGATGTGAATGGTGGTGATGACCGAGTGCAGTGGTGATGTAGAGCGGTGATGAAGCGCAGCAAGTCGTATACCTGGCTGTCGGGCCTGCTGAAGATGAAGGCCGAGGACGAGGCCGAGCAAGCTGACGACGAGTGGGGCGCCGTGCCCTGGGCGAAGGCCGAGATCTCGCAACACGACAGGTCAGTTGCACGACACTAGAGCTAGTTATTCAAATGGGCTTGGATGGCCAAAGCCGAAACTAAAAAGAAATATGCAACAAACTAAACCATTTCATTTTTGAAAAAATATTTTCTCTAGTCGGGAATCGACCAGTTGATTTAAAAAAAACACGCTGTACGTTATTGCACTAACCGACGGTATACTAACCCTGTAACACTGTAAATATAGGTATAAGCATACAAAATTATCCTTTCCTTATGAAGCTAAATATATTGGTTAGTGTACTTAAAATAATTTTCAAGTCTCTCTAAATCTAAGTTATAATGAAAAAAACCTGTTAAATGAGAGTCGGATTCAAGCACTAAATAATCTGGACCTTACGAAATACTACCTACTCAATTAATAGGCTCTTAGAAACAACTTGCGTGATGGTGATACCAATATAAAACTTGTAACAGATATTAAAAATATAGTAAAAATAAATAGCACTAAAACAAACAAATATAAAGTGGATAATGGAACAGACTCGTTTAGTCAAAAAATACTTGTGACCTAATTATGTAGATATAACTGTTATGAGGGTTATATACATAATAAATATCCTTCGTTATGAGGAATATGCAAGAAAAAATTAGGTACAAAATGTAATTTAAGCCTTTTAAAACACTCCATTTATCGTGGTTAAATGTCTAAATATTTCACTCAAATAACCAAGAGAAAGTATTTTTGGAATTTAGGACCCAGGATAAGTAAGCTAATATGAGTATACCCTCTCCAGTTGGTATTTTTGTGTCCCCTCACGAACCAATTCCAAAATCTGTGTAATAGACTACTTGACTGTAAAAACACATTCAAAAAGATAACAATCGTTTATAGATCGGCAATTCCATTATTAAAGCGGGCATGCAGGTGGCATGTTCATGTGAATTCATTGGAACGATTCTATTCCGTCAAAGCCTTCGTGTCTGAAACGACTCCACTCGCCATTCAGCGTCAAATTGTGATCAATAAGTGTGCAGTTATTGAACCGAAGCATGTCATGTTCTGACAGTCACGAGGCTCTCTACTTGTGAAACTCGCATGGGTTTCTCTTTTCTCTTCAGGGTTGAAACATTCAGCTCTATCTATTTGTTGCTAAAATACGAGTTGAGTCGGATGCTAAAAGTATCATTATTGCGTCGATTCGGTGTAACATAAACTAACTTATTTGACAGGACTAAACTTCATGTTTGGTAAGTTTCTTGCCCTTCTTCTTAGCAATACTAATCGAATGGTGCGGATGGTTAGGCATTATGAATATATAATATTTTTATTCCTTTAATTCTCTATTTTATGCAGGTGTATAATTACATTTTAGTAGCCCAACCTAAATATTTTTTGTATGTCTTTCATTTTTTTTTATTCTAAAGATATGTATTGTAAAGATTAACTTTGACTTGTAAAAAGTATACTTTATGTATCTATTTTACAAAATAAATATTGTGATTTGATTTGATTTGATAAACTTTATTTACGTAGGTATTCTATCTCCTTCTTTCTGTATCGAAAAGACAAGGACAGGACGCTTAAAATTAGGTTAGTCCTGTAAAATAAGTTAATGTTACACCGTATCGACACCACTGACTTTTATCTAAACTCATATCGTAAAATCCTGATTATGAATTCAAAAGTATTGCATAGTGATTTTTTATCGTGTACTTTTAAACATCGTTTAAACATTTCATTTAGCATATTCACCTATTGTATGAAAGTTATTTTGTTTATACAATACACCGCCTCTACATTTTTTCTTTTAAGAGTTTCTGCATCCAAAGGTTGTCTGGAAGAGATCGGACGATTATACCTTGCTTATATTTTTGAAATTGTCGCTGTATTTCGTAATAAAGAATATTGTAATGTATTATATTGTAACAATTTTTTATATTTATAATATAAATAAAACACAGGATAACAAAATAAAAATAGATTAGACACAACAGATATTATCTATTACTCGTACCGTTTAGCTAGACGAGGGACTTACAGTTAGTGACTGTAATAAGGGAACCTCGTTCGATTTTCAAATTTACTTACCTCCACATCACGCATTTTTTAGTTAATGCTTATTTTCACTGACCATAGGAGACGCCTAAATCAGATGCCTACGTATTTAGGAGTTGCCTAGAGTAAAAACACGTTTCACTAACTCTGACTAACGACGACGTTGGGAATCACCTAAAGTTACGACACCGATTCGGCGGTGCGTAATCCTTAGGCGCCCCTAAACTGACACATGCATGTGACAGTCGCGATTTTGAGATCCAAGCTTATTGTAGTACTGTGAAACGTCAAAAAAACCGCAAACAGAAAACTTGACAAACAAAATCAAAGACAAGTATCAAAAACTTATCGGCTACTCTTGTGTTAGGAATCACATAGTAAAAATAGTTTGGTGAAACAGAACTTTATGGAAAGCATGGACCTAAATTAGGAGTTACTTAGTTAGGCGTCGCCTTGTTCGTCGTTAGTGAAAACGGGCATTACTTTCAGAGTATTAAGTAGTGATGAAAAGAATTTTATTACAAAAGGATTCGTGGTTTAGATTCATATGACGGCTACTTACGATATATTAGTCAGATTTCGTCTGACTAGTTTCAATGTGGTGTGACTAGTTTCAAAAAACCGAGATGGGTGTCGAGTGGTATTAAAAAATTCAGTAAAAAACAACGAGAACTATTATGGCACTATAGGGCTAATCCGACGCTTCAAAATAAACAAAAATTTAAAGAATACTCAAGAAAGTACAAAAAGATTATTAAACTTACACAGAAGGCACAGAACAATTACATAATTAAAACTTCAGACAATAAGTCTAAATCCAGCTGGAAACTAATTAATAAATCAAAAAATATTTTTCCTACAGAACCTATCACGGAAATTAATGTCGAAGAGGCAACATTAACAGATCCTAAGGACATAGCAAATGCCTTCAACAATTTCTTTGTGGATCAAATTAAACATTCTACCACTGAAATAGACAAACATACAAACAAATATAATAACTTCGCATCTTCAATGTTTATGTCCCCTACAACAGCTAACAACGTGCTGAATATTATTAAATCATTAAAAAATAAAAATAGTGTTGGATACGATGGAGTGCATACTAAAGTTATAAAACACGTAGCTAATACAATATCAAGTCATCTTACTTATATAATAAATCTGTGCATTAGTGATGGCACGTACCCTGAAGGTTTAAAACCCATCATAGTAAAACCACTATTTAAGAAAGATGATAGAAAAGACATGAAATTCTATCGACCTGTAGCATTGGTCTCCATATTTTCCAAAATAATTGAAAAAATTATACCTATATAACGCATTAGAATCTTATTTAAATAAATATGACATATTAGTTGACGAACAAAAGGGATTCCGAAAGAAAAGGACAATAAACTTAGCGATATATGACTTTCTTAATAACATTATGCCTAGTGTGGACAAACTTAAACCAAATTGTGCTGTATACATGGACTTAACCAAAGGCTTTGACTTCGTAAATCACAAAATCCTTCTACAAAAGCTCGATTCATACGGAATAAGAGGTAATGTTCTCCGACTAATAGAGTCATATCTTAGCCATAGAAAACAACAGACAGAGATATCTAGAATCTGTCCAATAACTAAAAATGAAATAAAGTATTTATCTGACGAGAGAGAAGTGACATGCGGTGTACCCCAAGGCAGCGTTCTTGGGCCACTACTTTTTTTATTATACATTAATGACTTACCAAAAAATGTTTATCATCCAATGGTGCTATTTGCTGACGACAGCACAGTCACAATTAAAAGCAACACTACCGAAAATTTCGAAAATGACATTAATAACACTTTAAGAGAAATAATAGACTGGCTTAACAATAATAAACTAATTGTAAATCTAGAAAAAACCAAAACAATGAATTTCTATCAACGCGTCAATAAAACGCCAAATATAAATGTTGTATATAAACAACAACGAATTGAAAATGTCTCAACTACCAAATTTCTTGGATTACTAATTGACAATAAGCTAACGTGGAAGGCTCAGGCAGCAAAAATATGTGAAAGACTTGGACAATCAGCATATCTTTTATATAAACTCTCCCAAATCGTCAACAATGACGTCGTTTTAACAGCCTATCACGGCCTTGTTGCATCAGTTCTGCGATATGGTATTATTTTCTGGGGGAATTCCACAATGAGGGAAACCATATTCAAAGCCCAAAAGAGATGTGTTAGATCAATGTGTGGTCTGACACGACGACAGAGCTGTGAACCTTACTTCAAGTCTCTAAAAATACTTACTGTACCATCGCTATACATATTCGAAGTGGCTGTGTTTGTAAAGACTAACCCCTCGCTCTTTGTTAAACTTTCCGAAGTTAAACTTACAGATGTTAGACAACAATTTAGGCATCACTTGTGTATAAGGGAATCAAAAACTGCTCTAATGAAAAAAAGTATCTATTGTATGGCACCTAAAATTTATAATAAAATCCCTAATGACATAAAAGATTTAAAATTAGTACAATTTAAACATAAATTATTCTTTATGTTAATTCAAAAATGTTATTATAGCATCGACAAATTTTTAAATGACAATATTTTGACTGTAATTTAATTTTTTATTACTTTATGATCTTTATTTATATTACTTTGTCACACTGTATGAATAATTATAAATGTAATTAAATTAATATTTGTATGCCGTAAGGCAGATCATGGCGCTCTTATACAATATTACTAACAACTATTTGTACCTAACATTTATACCCATGTTCACAAATAAATATTTCTGATTCTGATTCTGATTCTGATTCTGATGTAACCGTATAGTTTCTTAGGAGGCAGACAGGATTATGCGACGATTCGCCGAAGTTAGGCGAAATTTCACTAATATATCGTGAGTAGCCGGTTAAATTAAATAAAGAATTATAATTATGGTTGCCCAGGAGGACATCTTATATCTACATACAAAATATGATGTAGATATAAGATGTTTATGTTGTTTTAAGATGTTTTGTATAGGTATATAAAATAAATAAATAAATGAAAAAAATATGATTACTTTTTTGAATGATCAACTTTGAAACCTATGAAGTAAAATAATTAAGAAATTCGAGTTTACTTCTAATTACTGTCTGTTACCTGCTGATACTGAAACAACAATCTCCATCTTTCTCACCGTGAGATTCACTAAACAACGGTAATGCATTACATTATAATTTAATTAGACGATAAACGTCCAAAACCCGCGTCGATATAATAGCTTGTAATAGCTGATAATAGTGATAATGCGAGCATAACATTAGCATGATTATTATCTTATAAATGAGTTACATCTGCATATGTAATGGGGAAATCACTTTGGTGTTAGGTGAGTCTGTTTATTACACGATAAAAATCAGATTCATTGGTAAAAATATCGCTATCCTTTTTCAATTTTCGCATACATTTTAATCTGGTCACTGGGTGGAACTGATGTATACTTTGATATATTTGGTACGTAGATAATATTAAACTGCTTTATTTGTCATTATTTCACTTTGACTGTTTTGCATGAGCTATGTAAACAATGATCATGTCACAACGCTGGGAGATGATGGTGGTGTTGATTGTTTTATCAACAAATGCAGTACAAATAGCACCTCCACACCGATACACGTACTCGTGAATGATGATGTAGATGTAGATGAACGGGAAGGGGCGTGTGCCGTGAGACGTGGGAGACTGCGCTCATTGTGTCAGGCAGGTCGGCTTCCTCAACTCTACCACCGCTTCCACGTGTTGATCATGTCACAACGCTGGGAGATGATGATGGTGTTGATTGTTTTATCAACAAATGCAGTACAAATAGCACCTCCAAACCGATACACGTACTCGTGAATGATGATGTAGATGTAGATGAACGGGAAGGGGCGTGTGCCGTGAGACGTGGGAGACTGCGCTCATTGTGTCAGACAGGTCGGCTTCCTCAACTCTACCACCGCTTCCACGTGTTGATCATGTCACAACGCTGGGAGATGATGATGGTGTTGATTGTTTTATCAACAAATGCAGTACAAATAGCACCTCCACACCGATACACGTACTCGTGAATGATGATGTAGATGTAGATGAACGGGAAGGGGCGTGTGCCGTGAGACGTGGGAGACTGCGCTCATTGTGTCAGACAGGTCGGCTTCCTCAACTCTACCACCGCTTCCACGTGTTGATGGGTTATGTCATAACCATAATATAAAACATATTTATTATACGTCAGGACACAATAAATAATAATAAGTATAGATATCTTAATAATAATTACAATTAAAATTTCAAAAAGTAAAAAGTCAAACTGAGCCTTGATTGATTTTTAGCCTTTACTAAAAGTTTTGTGAGATTACTGACGCCCCGCCGCGCCGTTGCTTCCACGTAAGTATGATGAAGACAAAACAAAATATTGACTAACCGTACGAGAAGGAGGGAGTCGTGTTGAACCGGACCTAAAACAAAACTCAATGACGAATTCTACATCTACAAGAGAATCAATTCTAACTCTCAAATCTAATTGCCTAACGAAATTAAATTGAGTACCGTGATGTAAGATTTTGCAAGGTTTTAGTTAAAGTGCATTCGAATCTCACAGCAGCGTTCCGCACCTCCATAAAGCGCGATTATAGGTCTCATAATTTCTCTCGTCTTAATCAAATAAGCAATAATGAGTGTTGTGAGGTCTTCACCGATGACCCTGGGGTCGACATAAAGGCGCCGCGTGTTCCCTCAGCCGGACCATAACGCTTGCGGCGTCGCGGGGCAGGCAGAGCTGACAGGGAGTGAGTTATGTGATTGTAAACACTTATTAGTTACACCGAGATTGGATGTTTTGATCTGATATCGGAGCCAGGTTTATTTATGTCTTTTGGTGCTATTCATTACAGAGTTAAGATTCTGTTTTAGATAATTTCATGTAAGCAGGCTTTGGAAATGAACTGCGTTTCGTTTCTACGTGAAGTAATTTAATTTAAGTTCCCTTCGAGTGGTACTTAATATAATTCTAGTTCAGGTGGAATGGAACACCGGCTCTCTCGGCGGTAAAGTCGGTCACAAACTCACACCGAGTCTTGCGTTTCATTATATTTATACCGAACTTGTGGTCGAATATTTAATTCACTTTATGAGCGGCTCGCCACATTTCAACAGCGCCTTTGTGATTTATTATAGTTCTTATTTCTCTTGCAATAGGTGCTGGGTTTGTATCGTCTCACGTGTTTCTTGATGTATTAGTTGACGCCTCGTGCTCTATCTGACAGCGGCGATGCTGGCTCGGTTTTAGATTACTGAATATGTTTCATGTAGGTATCATTACGTACCCGATACTTCACCAACTTGATTTTTCAGTTTTGTATCATACATTTTCTGCCTACTGATAAGTTCGTAATTTTTACTCAAATCATTAAAGTCTAATAATAATAGTAATTTGAATGGTACGTAACAGTCAGGGTGCGAGTCCGACTCGCACTTGGTTTTAGAGAAAGCTTTGTGTCCACTATATGAGCTTATTAAAAACTTTTAACTTAAACTTTCTGCAATATTTTTTTTTGCCTTATTTTATTAATTAGGGTAAAACTACTAATTCGGAATGACCGTTATAAAAAATCGTCGTTTTCAGTATTTGCTATTTAAATAAAGTACCTATATGGGACATAATATCATGAATGAACATTTGTCTATGATAATATACAGAAAATTCCAAATTCCTAACTACTTAGTTTAGTTTATGACATAGACCCCGTAACAAAAATGGTCCCAAAATATTTTTTTCGGGTAACTCCTCTTTCGTGTATCCCTTCTGAAAAATTATTTTATTTTATTTTCAATTCAATAATGGATTTTGAGTCAGTATTCTACATAACGTATCCAAATTTTGCATCTGTAACTCTTTCCGTCTGACATACGGACGGACAGACAGTAGACACTCTTGCTCTTTGGGCGCGGAATCCTAAAAACGGGCATCAAATTGTGCGTATGCATAAAGTATTATAATAATTTAAGATTTATAACTTATGCAAACATGATAGTAATACTACATTGAAGTTATTAGGAAGAGGTAGCGAAGCAATATTAAAGTGTAGGTTATCTATCTCTCATACGGAGCTACGTTCACAATTTCATCTTTATCTGATTATCTAGTATAGGTACAAAGGGCAACAAGAGGATCTTCCCTAAGTTTCGCGCAAGACTATTATAAACCCCGTAAAATCTGCGTGACGTCATTTCTCTACGAGACGCACATACGTCACGATCTACCCTCGCTTTTCATATTATTACGATGAAACATGGCTGACTTATGAATACAGAAAAATAACTTTTATGCTCTGCGCGTTAGACGGTAGTTTCCAGTTGATAAGTATGTTTAAAAGTTTCAAAAGCCACTTGAAAGATGACATTAATCAAATAAATAGCTTTTGACAGTTTTATTCTTTAATATCGTAGGAAATGGCGGGTTCCGTGGCGGGAAAGCTGTAAATTTTCACTGAAAAAGAGTGTTTGTTAAAGTATCCTCCTCGGTGGCATTTTATTACGGGCTTTATTATGAATAGAGCTTTAAAGGTTAATAAAAGGTCAAATATCTGAACAGCTTTCTTTTGTGAAAGTAACTTTTGAACTTATGTAGCATTCATGTGTACATAAATCATGCGTTTTTGTAGCAGTGTAAAACTGAATTCCGAGAATAAACGAATAAACAAGATTGCTCAGTAGATGCTCTAGCGTAATGGAGCTACGCAGCGGGTCCAACTAAACGTCAAACAAGCATTTTCTGCAGGATGCGTGATACCCATCTCTCCACTTTCTCACAAAAATACACGTGCAGTCCAATTTACGCACGCCTTGTATGTCCGTCATCCGCAAACAGAACCCGAGCGAATTCGAAAACAATCGTCCCATCAACATAAAACACGGACAACACCTTTAAAACAACACATTAAAGTTCAATATCTTATGTTCCAAATCATACAGGGTAGCGGTTTCAGCATGGTGCCAATTTCTAAAGCAGAACCCGCTATCATTAACTCCCTATCTAGATCGAATTTAAACCGTATCTTGGGCTTGTAAAGTGCTTTTTAGACTGGACGGTAAATAAAGGGTAGGCTTATCGAGATTTTTTGTGCATTTTCTCTTCCGGGTTGGTATCTGCAGGCGGTGAAGCTGGCAGCCCTGCAGCGGCAGCCTAAGCAGGGTTGGAAGAGAACAGATAAAAGCTTTTAAAGCTCGGTTAAGTGGGTAAAGGTGTAAGGATAGCGGTGAAACTTATTATAAGATAAGTATCGCAATCTTCACAAGGAGATGTAAAAGCTCTACTCCTAAATCTATAACGCCTTTGTCTCATCACATCAGGTAATACAATCAAGCGGAATCTTATTGGAAGCTTCTTGATTAAAATTCAAAAGCTCCGTAATTGTACTGAGAAGATATTATAATATTAACGCGTATAAATATCTCGACTTACCTATTTGATTTCCTGAACTACATTAATAAATTACCTACATTTAATTTTGGGAAATTTAATAAAATACGAAATGGGTGAAGCGCTCTCCCCCAGTCGTCCGAGTAGGTGCAGTGAGTGAGTAACCCGGGGTCGGTCGGCGGAGGGTAGCGGGTTCATAGAGCCTGCGACAAATATCTGAGAGTTCCGCCCGAAACGGGTGACGCCATTAGTTTGAGATATTCTCTGAAGGTAGACCGGGAGTTAACCACCAAAATAAATCTACCGTCATAATTATTTAGTATATAACTAACGTTAAACTAGTAAAAACTTACCGTTTACGACAACAGTAACCTCAGTTACTGATGAAGAATTAAAAATGATACTCGAGGGACGATCTGGACTGCGATTTGTTTCTTTACCTTATTGTTTTAGCGATAATCAGAAAGAGGAGGGATCAATCTGATCGTTTCAATTATTTGAAGATGAGACAGTAGAAGTGTTTAATACAAAATAAATAACATATAATACAACTTATTGACACGGGTTTCGCCTTTAACAGACATCCTCGGGAAGTAGCTCGGCTAGCAGCGTGTGTTGTCAATGTATGGGCTCCCGCACCCCTCGTCAGTCTCGTGACGTTTATCCGAAGTGGCCGTTACTTGCTGCTTCCAGCCAGCATAAGCTCGACGCCACCGCCCTGCGCCCGCCCGCCTTTCGCTTAGGGCGGCATAAATGTAAGATAAAAAACCCGTCAAGTGCGAGAAGGACCCGTGCCCTGGGGGTTCCGCATGAATTTAAATAAGTTAAAAGGCTTTTGAGTTGAATAAAAATCACAAACTTATCAGTAGCCCAGAAAATGTATGAAAGAAAACTGAATAATTAAGTTGGTCGAGTATTACGGTAGGTAACACTAAACCTGTATTAAAAATCGGCGTTTTCAGTATTTGTTGTTTAAATACAGTATATGGCACATAGTATACAGAAATCTCTTAACTCCTAACTAATTTAGTTTGTTAGATAGACCCGTAAGCAAAATTAACAAAAACTGGCAACTTTGATGGTACCTCATTTCTTTATTTTTGGAGATAAAACAAAAAAAAAACATTTCTACTCTACTTAATGAGTTCTAGACAATGGCAACCTAAATGTCGTGGTAAGAAAAAAAAATAATTTACGGCCCTGTTTGCTGTATTTGAAAATTTGTATAATTGAATTTATAATTCAATAAGTATCAGGATTTAGATCAACATTTTACATTATCCAAATTTAAGATTTGTTAACTCATCCCGTGTGCAGGCTAGAGATCCGTGATATAAGGACGGATAAACAGACAGCAGAGCGACATTAATAGCTCGGTATTGCCCTTTGGGCCCGGAACCCTGGCTCATCGTAAGGGAATACGTGAAAAATGTATCTGTTACTTTTCACAACAAATCCTTATTGTTAAGAATACGACTTAGACTTTATAATAATCTCTGAAATTCTGTCATAATATGTGTAACTAATAGTAACTATAGGCAATGTGCTCAGGACAATGACGTCCATTGTACACGATGTGCTGGTCATTGTGTGGAACTTTCTTTTAGACTAGGTAGTAGAAAAGTGACAATTTATTTTTGTTTTGCGTTTTTTTCTAAAGTTTCCCTAAGGTCCCGCCGCGACCCCCGAATATAAAGAATATCCTCAAGTGTTCACATAAAGTGAGGTTTTATTGTGAACCTGATGGATGCCCGCGGCCGCCGAGCTCCCTGACTCGTCACGTGTCCCAAGAGACAGCGCATTATCGTACGTATTACAATGAAGTAAGCACTGCCGGGTGGCGCTGCATGCGCGTTGGCGTGAGGGAGCTGATCGTAAACCCGCCTCGAGCTGACGAGGTTTATGAAGAGACAGTTTAGGAATAACTGATGGTTTGATAGCAGATGTACGGAACTGTTTACGAGTTGCGTTGTGAGAGGGGGGCGGAGTTGGGGCTAAGCATTTTCGGTAAATATTTTGATAAGAAGCTGTTTATAATCAACTATGAACACTTCTTCCGAAGTCCTGATCCTAGATGGATGCTATTGAGAGATGTTGTGAAATGATTCTAAAATTAACACTTAGAATAGATTGTGGCTTGGATTTACCTTACAGATTAAGCCGTATGATGGACCCACCCCACGCCACGATCTGGACGGCGATTTATTGTTTTCGCAAGGCGGATTCAATGAGGATTAAACAGATTTAGATATCGATCAAATACAAACCAAACACTTCATTATAAGAAACCGGAAACAGTGAGTCGGGCTCGCACTGTTCCGTACACACCATTGACCAAATAAAGCTTTCTTTTTATTTAAATGTTCCTCTGCTTCTGTTAAAATACTGAAAAAACCTACAGTTTTGCGGTAATCCATTTCTGAGCCAATAACTACAAACCCTCAAAATTAAAAGTTTGGCCTTAGAAACATAGAAGATCGGGGGGAGGAGAGCGGTCATTTTTAGAAGATTTTGTTCTATATTATTTAGACCATGGTCGAAAATTTATAAAAAAAATATTTTTAGAATCCTTAGAGGTAGTTGTTTCAAATGATACCTCACAATGATATGATCAAATCAAATCAAATCAAATCAAATCAAATCAAATCAAATCAAAATATTTATTTTTGCAAAATAGATACTTAAAGTATACTTTCTACAAGTCAAAGTTAATTTTAACAATAAAATATATCTTTAGAATATAAAAAAATATATAATAATACGGGAAACAAAATATACACCTGCATAAAATAGAGGAATCTAGGAATAAAAATATTATATATACATAATGCAATGAAGAAATAAGTTCATGAATAAAAAAGGGAAATACATACAAAAAATATTAAGGTTGGGCTACTAAAATGTAATAAAGTTATACACCTGCATACAATAGAGAAATAAAGGAATAAAAATATTATATATACTTAATGCCTAACCATCCGCACCATTCGATTAGTATTGCTAAGAAGAAGGGCAAGAAACTTAGCAAACATTCCCTTTTTCAAAATAAAACATATGATACAAAATCATATACATACCTACTCAAGTAAAGGCATAAAAAATATAAGACTGCAGGAATAGTCACTAGAAAAAAAAAAATCTTAGTCAACCCGTCTCATATTGTCTATTACCTTTAACAAAGTAAGTTTACATATTAATTAATTTTAAGACTTTAGAGGAATCATACAGTATTAAAATGTGCTAATTATTAATTTAAAAATTGAATAAGATTATTATTATTTATTACACCATGCTTGACTATCGTCCAGATAATCATTGATTTTATAATAAGCTTTCTTAAGTAGTCCCTGCTTAATATATAGTTTAAACTTATTTTCAGGCAAACTAAGGACCTCCTCTGGAAGCTTATTGTAAAATCTTATACCATGTCCTACAAAAGAGGTACCTACTTTGGCAAGTCTTAATTTTGGAAAAGCTAGTTTATGTTTGTTTCTGGTTTCAATGATATATGATAAATTAAAAACGAAAATCTTTGTAATCTTTTGTACCTTTTGACCGATTGAATCTAAAATGTTTTTATTTTCTAATATTTGACAGGTGATATTATTATGTGCGTGTCATGAAGATCTAACATTATGTCAAATTTCAAATTCCTGTGTAACATAGTTTTCCAAAAAAAGCCTGTGATAGACGGACGGACGAACGGACACGAAAGTAAGGGTTTATTATGATAAGGGTCCCATTTCTTCTTTTAAATAAAAAAAAACTAAAAACATCACATGCTATGTCATTCTATTTACACGCAAAAATGAAAAAGAGAATGGCGGCTTAAATAGTCAACTTCGCAACCTGAGACGGTACACTTTGTCTAAAGCCGTCGATATCAGGATTAAGAAGTTGTTTCCACTCGGTACGTCAAAGAGCCCGATTATACCCTCCTTAGCGAAACTCTGTAAAATAAATGGACTTTCTTTTTAAACGCAGATAATGTTCCAGGAGGAAGGTTCGCTAGAAAAATGTTCACGGAAACTTTCAAAGGTTTTGCCAAATAGGAAAAGTTAGGAACTCATTTATCAAAAGTAAAATCATGAGAAAAAATACTTTAAGAAGACCTCAATTCGGTTGTTTTATAAACTTCAATGTGCTATTTTGTCTGTTTTTTGTAATTACAATACAAACATCTAGGAATGTAATTTCAATAATATGTCTTTTCGTGCTTTTAAACTGATTTTATAACTGTTTTAGTATTTACAGGAAGGTTTTAGGTTGAATGGTCGGACGGATCCTTGTCAAACTTTAAGATGCGTTCAATAAAATTAAAATGCCTATGGAAATATGTAATAATGACGTCACGAAGATCAAATGAAAGACGTCACTTTAATTAATGGAGTAAGGAATATATACGTTTATTTTAAAATCGGAAAAAAGAATAGGCCAATGGGATCTTATATTTTCTTCGCCCCTGTTAACATAAATTTTCAATAAATAATAAGGTTAATAAGTTTTTGGAATGGACGAGGTCAACCAAATAGGTACGTTTGTGAAATCGTACTTGGTCGAATAAGTGTTCCTCGCAGCTTCAAACACTAAAATATACCATGAAATGAAATCACTGTTCTCTCTCGGAACTCATTTATCCCCTAACTCTACTTAGGTCCAAAATTAATTTTATTTTACCATTTTGCTCCGTTGTTTTTTCTCTACAAAATGGTATATATGCGTATCAGGTTGACTATTATAATGTGTTCTACAAGAAAACTATTGTTCTGAGAAATCAATTGTGCGTGATACAAGTAATAATACATTTTAAATGATCGTCCTCTAGGAGTTTCTATCAAAAATTTCAAAAATTAAACTTAGATTTTACTCCCTATGCTAATACTTTTATGATTTTCCATTCCATGTCCGTTTTTATGATACTGAGTGGAAATATGCGTATCAGGTCTAACTGGGATTTCAATATCTTTAAGAACACCGGTGATGGACATCTGACGAGATGGTCTTTGGCGGTACACAATGGTTTAAAAAGAATTAGTCGCGTACTAATTTGTGAAATTAGATGTAACTTTAATTAGATCGATTTCGGGGTTTATTTTATTTTTGTTTTTTACACGTTTACAACAAACTCGATTAAGCTTCTGAACGATAGAATATCTCTAAGATGGTATGTTTTCTAGGGGCTAAACGGATACACATGTCATCCCTTTGATTTTTTACGAAATGTTTTGTACGAAATGTGAATGATTGGGGAAAAATTCTTTTATTCGTGCAAAAAAATTCGTTTTTATTTTTGAGTATAAATGCTAATTGCTATTATTAGGTTTCGGTCTGCGTCTGCGTGCCTTCCGTGTTAGTTCATTTGTGCCCGAAGCACCCATCACGTTCGGGACGTCATAATCGTCAGTGAAAAGCGGTGTACTAGTTCTAACAGTACTAAATGCGGGCTGCCATTCGAATTTTACAGTTCATAGTTTGGAAACATGTCGATATGTTTTAATTGCTATTTGGTTAGGGATTAGCCAGCCACAGTGTAAGTATATGCCATACTTTAACTTTTTACAGAAAGCTTAGTTTTTGTTAAGTAAAACCATATTTATCCACCAGCCAATTAATATATTATACAATATCATTGCCACCACAATTTGAATGATAAGTTTAAAACGTATTAACCATTTTATCTAATTAATATCCAACAACAAGAATTATTCTATCATTCAAGATAACGTAACGAAACGTTTACCGATACTGTTCTTAATTTAGCGCTCATCGCTCACCGACTCCGTGGCGCAACGGTAGCGCGTCTGACTCCAGATCAGAAGGTTGCGTGTTCAAATCACGTCGGGGTCAATGATATAATCTTTTTGTATATTTGTTTTTTTTTTCATTTTATTGTTTCTACAAAATGTAATGAGATCACAGAAACGTCTTTTGCATACAAATTCTTATTTTAATACGAGTAGTGAGCGGCATGGCATGAGTCAAGAAACTTTGTTTCGATAAAAATACTCGATGCAGTTGACCTTGGGTTGGGAACCAGTTTGCTCTGTGACTTGTCTAGATTCAAATGTAATAAATATCCACTCTGTTCATTTACAAATTATTTTCACTTTAAATGGCGTGCGAAATATTTTAATGCTTATTTTCTATCTCAACGTTATCTAAATTGCGCTAAATGTCTTCGAATGAAAGCGTAGTTTGATGATCCAGATTGGTCATACATAATATCAAAATATGATATATCTCTTTTTAAAGAAAATTCGGATCATACAATGGCGTCATTTACAAAAAGCTCCGCTGTTTTCTATTTCCCAAGTGGCTTTCCGAGGTCTCAGTCTCAGTTGCAATACGCTAATGGTCTATCTTCTAGGAAACCTGACATATTTGTCACACTGTGCCAAGATTCGCGAGACAAAAAGAAAACGGTGCCATTTTTGACAGCAACTAGAGCGAAGATACGAGTAACATAGGAAAGTTTCGAGAACTACGAGTATATTTAGTTTTATGGGTTTCTGTTTATTGTAACAAAGTTTGTTGTTGTAAGAATATTTATATTTATATTAATTTAAAGCAGCATAATAGCTTTCTTCAAGTAATGAGAAAGAAATGAGTTAGATTTTGAAAAATATAATAAAAAATAAGACTTTTAATAACAAAATTTGACTTTAAAATTTGTTTATTTTTCTATTTCTCTAATGTATTTTTTGTAAGAGAATTTACATTATTTATTTTTTCACTAGCTTTTGCCCGTGGCTCCGCCCGCGTTGAAGAGATTTTCGTGGAAATAAGGAAAATGAATATGATTTTTGAACGACTATATGCGACTGTCACCATGTTTTACCAAAGTGCTAATAAATACCAATCAAATAAGCCGAAACTCGAAGGGTCTGCTGTTGTCCGTTAATGAGATCCCGTACTCATCTTACAGTCCCATCATCAGACCCTGGTCACCATGTTTTACCAAAGTTCTAATAAAGACCAATCAAATAAGCCCAAATTCGAAGGGTCTGCATTCTTACCAAATTTTACAAACGTTCGGGAATTATTATTTGCTACGTAACTTTTAATGACAACCAGTAGAAAAGTAAATTCCAAAAATCTTTAAATGACGATAACTTTTTTTGCGAAATCCGATTTTAATAAAATAAAGCTTTTATTTTATTCCAAATTAAGCTCTGTACAGCTGTGAAAACTTCATGAAAATTCGTTCAGTAATTTTAGAGATGTGCGTGAACAAACAGACAGACAGAAGAGAATTCTAAAAATCGTTGATTTGTGTTCTATCACTGTTCTTTAGTCACCCCCTTTCTATTTCTGTTATTTTTCTTCAATGTACAGACACAGCGGTTTCTACTGTTTTATTATAAGTATGATTAAAATTCCGAGTATTAATACGTGTACCTCTATATAATATACTGCGAAGTAAACTTATTTCTATATTTTATTTTATGAGATTAGATAGAAACAATTTACCAAAGGTCGATATCAATAGCAGATTATATAATTTTTTCGCCACAAGATCCCATCACATCACAACAGTAAGAGCAATTGTTCCTCCGTGCTCGGCACAGCATGACACAGGTGCATCGAATCCGGGCCTGGTCGTTGTGGGCCGTGGGAACCACCGCCGCACCACCGCCGCACACCATCACGTCTTGCGGTGGACATCAAATTGAAACGAACGCTGTAATGGGGATAATATTTTGATGTCAGCGGCACAATTGGGGCTCTGATGATGATGGCGGACCCAGTAGTTGTATGGCGAGAGGTGAAATATGTGGGACGCGACAGTTGGTTTGGGGATCAGACTAACAACATTGTGAACGTTAAAGACGAACGTTGTTACAATTATTTAGAAAAGTACATTATCACAATCAATAAAATAATAATTTTCGATACATTGCGGCCTTCAAACTCGCTCAAACGCCAAAAAATAAGGAAACAGGAAAAAACAACAAAACATGAAAGTCGTGAATACAATAAATGTCAAAAATAAAATAGTAAGGGTGACAGTTGTTCACAATTTATGAACTATTTGGTATGGGTTGGACTCTCAGTCAGTATCTAGTTCTACTAATTACAGCTATAATTATAACCTATTAAGCGATATACGAGACTGTATCTACTTTATTCGATACCTCTTTTCTCATTCCCATCGCTTGCCGAGCGGTGCAGGTCATATCAAAAAACTTAACAAAAAGAATAATTTTAAATCCAATAGCGGTTAGTGTAGAACAATAAGCAATTCCAAAGATATAACCCAAGTTTTCGGTTGAGTACCCGTTGATTACGACGATGGAGAATGGAACTCGGGCAAGCTTGTGGTCGCGTTGTGATGAGCGTGAGCGCCGACGCGGCGCGCCTGGTGCAAGCACACGCACAGAACGTTGATCTCGTTCGAGTCTCCAGTTCAGTACTGCCTACTGCATACACGACATTCGACTAAACGTACATATACGTGGGACGCACTATAAGTTTCCGGAATGAATATGAAAAAATACTATTAAAGGTACAAAATTAATTTATTGTTTTTCAAAATAATCTCCCTTGGCGTCTATGCACTTTTTCATTCGATCAAACCAGTTTTGAAAACTTTTGTGCCACTCCCCTGTGGTGACCTCTGAAACGTGTTTTTCATACTCCTCGACAGCCTCTTCTGGTGATGAAAATCGTTGACCGCGTAATTGGTTCTTAATTTTTGGGAACAGAAAAAAGTCACAAGGTGCCAGGTCGGGACTGTATGCAGGATGACTCATGAGTTCTACATTTTTCGTCTTCAAAAAGTCGTTTGTCTGTCTGGCCGTGTGAGAACTAGCATTGTCGTGGTGCAGGATGATACGGCGTTTACGGTTATTTTTACGGAGTTCGTCAATAACTTCCGGCAAACAAATGGTCGTGTACCAGTCACTATTCACGGTACGACGATTCTCTAAAGCAACAGTAGCCACGTGTCCAGTTTTATTAAAAAAAGAAGCAGTCATCCGCTTAGATGCACTTTTCACGCGCGCCACTTTGGTTGGTTTCGGCTCATCTTGAAAGACCCATACGCTCGATTGCTGCTTTGTTTTGGGATCGTAGCAATAAATCCATGTTTCGTCACCTGTTACTATGTCCCACACCAAATTTGACGCACCTTCGTTGAATCTGGTAAGCATGGCACTGCACCAAGTGACGCGGTCCGTTTTTTGAGCCTCGGTCAAGTTGTGTGGGATCCACCGCGAGCACAGCTTTCTCACACCCAAATGTTTGTGTAGGATTGATTGTATTTGACTCATGCCTATTTCTAAGGATGCGCGAATTTCATGGTAGGTCACATGCCTGTCTGTTTCAATCATACGGCGCACAGCATCGATGTTTTTGTTGGTCACAGCGGTGGACGGCCGACCATCGCGAGATTCGTCACTGAGATTGATACGACCACGCTTGAATTCTGCAAACCAGCTATAAACAGTCGTCTTGCATGGTGCTTCATTGCCAAAAGCTGTTTCAAGCCGAGCGATGCTCTGATGAGCTGTCAAATTACACTTAAAATCGTAGAAAATCATACTACGAAAATTTTCCCGAGTGAAATCCATGTTGATGCAGACACACAATTTTTTAAATGGCGCCACAAGGTAAAAACAAAAGACAGTCATATGAAACAAACTGCATTCTACAGCCAAAGAGTTCTATTTTCAAATGTTGCAATAAATTTTTAAATATTGTATATGTAAGTGGCCAGTTCCGGAAACTTTAAGTGCTACCTATGTACCTAACGATCAAAAATTAATTCAAAGGAAGATGCACCAAAATTTCAGATGCAATGTAAAATTATATTTCAAGTCTTTGTAGATGAAACTCTCAATTTTTGAAACTTGCACCAGAAGTGTGTCCCAGATTGCGCTGAATTTTTAACATTATCATCATCACGCCTAGTGGACCTGACAGATATACAAATGGACGTCCCACATCGAAACGATTCTTTAGGAAATTAGGAGGAAGAGGCCAATCAGAAGAATCGCTCGTCCCGTACTGTATCTATTAGTAAATTGAAGCTAAATTTATCTTTAGAAAAAGGAACAAAGGAGTACATTCTGTAGCACACATGGAGCGTGTGGAGGTTCAGTCTATCACAGGTGTTCATAATTATAAATAACGTCATGAGATTATCATTGACATTAATATTTGCACTTAATATCATAAAAACGGACATGGAATAAAAAACTATTAGCATACGGAGTAAAACCTACGTTTAATTTTTGAAAGAAACCTCTAGAGGACGATCATTTAAAACTGTATTATTACTTGTATCACGCACGACTGATTTCTCAAAACAATAGTTTTCTTGTTTAACACATAATTATAGTCAACCTGATAGGCATTTATCTTTATCTCCGTAGTTCCTCAGTACAAACGAGTTCAGGCAAGTATTCAGTTGAAACCCTTCGAGATCTCTCACGTTTATACAATTAGTAGCCGAATAGGGTTCCCATGGAGCCAGGACCGCATTCTGCATACTGACATCGACATCTGCATCAATAGCTCGTATGACGATGGCGTAGAGTGTACAATCGACTGTCACCGTCGGCTCGGTCTGTTCGTCCGTCGATCAGTAAGTCGACGCGGGACTGACGCGGAGCCAGATTGCATTCTTGTTTAAAGCCTTCGAGCTTGTTCTACTGGGTTCATTAAACACCTTTTTGTAGAACAATCTACACTGAGCTATCTGAACTTAGGAATCTATCATTCCACGATTACTAGAAGGACTGTGATATAAATGGCTTATGTATTTTGATACTACAGAAATATCCGATAGTCGTTTTAATTCCATTAACTTGTCTTATTGTGTAAGAGTACGTTCTCCGTCATCAGATATTGAAGGTGCTCAATGCTCACGAGTCGCGCTACTCGGACTTACTCATTTACTTTTACACTGTGACCGAACTTGGCCCTTTAGAAAGTTTTAGGGTTCAGTAAGAAACGGAATGCCTTTTAGCGAAGCTTTGCGGTTAGTCACCGAGCTAAACGTTAAAATGAAGAGTGGCATTTCACTGGATAATATAAGGTAAGAGAAGAATCGTAGAAAGATCCGTCTGCAATTCCTACTCATCCCTCTGGGAAACAGCCGTGAAGATACGTGGCTGGCATTTCAGTCGCTTAAAACTCTAAGACTAGTGATAGTAGTCGTCTAGACAAACAACACTTTGTGTAGATCCTGAAATAGTAAAAAAGCTGATATTTTAGAAAAAGTTAAAAATCCACTTTATCAAAATTTATGAAACAGCTGTGTTTTTTTCTTCGCTATTTCACAGTTGGCTTCATTGTGGACTTTCTTTGTATACTACTATCACAACATGAAAATACTCAGTAGTGTCATGTGTTCCAAAATTAACCTGTGGAAGCACAGAAAAAGAATAAGCGCGTTTAGTAATATATTATTTGAAAGAACCCGTACATAATGTTTGAGTAAAACTTGAATAACATTTTTTATCAGCCACACGTTCAAGTGATGCTCGTTCCAAGTGACCAGTAATAAAGACTTTATCTACTTTCACTTCAACCGACAATTTGTACAACTAAATGATCTCGTAGGTTTCTTTATTTAATTTTATCTGAGATCTTCTCATTACCTCGTTAGGTACCTACTCGGTTCTATACACGAATCGATCTCAAAAGAAAGTTTTCATTTAAAGCTTTTATAATGATGATGAAGTGCAAGAATATTCACATTGTTTTGATACTACGTGTCTAAAATGTAGGATCGTATTTGTAATAAAAATAAACGATAAAACATTAACATTTTTGGTAAACAAGCAAATATTTGTTTCCCCGAAAATTATAACGACGAAAGCTACAAAACATTTTGTGCTGTCTACATAACAAACAAAAACATGTTCGTTTCATTATTCTCAACAAAACATCGGTCACGTCGTCGACTACAAGTCCTGCACTAAAGACTCGCGTTCTCCAGAGATGCTTATCACCAGATTTATAAGCAGCACTCTTTATCATAACATTCACATTATCACCATACATTTAAACGTCATAAATTGCACCGATGTTCCCTTACAAGCGTTTATAGACGGCAGCAGCGGCGAGCTGCGCGCGCGACGGTCGGCTCGCGAGCCCGGTTGCTGGGACGGACGGCAGCGGCCGCTCGCTGGTAATGAGCAAAAAATGACAACTCACTTTATATGAAGTTGTCGGACTCGCTGCCTCCTCGTACTCCTGTCACGGATTATTTTACACTGGATTACACATTGTTGCCAGGAGATTAATATAAGTTATCGTTTTTTAAAGTGGGTTTTTTGTTATTTGACAGCGAGCCACGTCTCATGCGCTTTTATGGACAAAGAATAAAGTGCAGCTGCAAATTGTTTGTGAAAACGCGTGGGCGAACTGCGAGGCACATAGAAAAGTGCTAATGACTATTAATTGATGTATTCTCAAGTTGACGTAATTTTCATTGAAGTTTTATGTTTCTTGTCATATCCAGCGGGTGTCACGTCTCGCCAGCCTCCCCTGATGTATCGATGTGTCTCTGTGTGTGATGCCGGTCACGTGATCCCATCACTCCAACTCGGTGTACTGTCGTCCATAAAGCTCCGTCCATTTGTCTTCAGATCGCAGATCTTATCGCGTGGACGCCGCTTTAGGCGAAGGTTTATTACTTAGCTAATGGGGAAATGACTTTGAAGTTCCAATGATTTGCTCGTATGTGGTTCAACGGTACAGCTTGTGTTGTTTACTGACACACGAGAACGTCGAATTATGATGTGTTCATACAATAGTAGAATCGAAGAGCATACATTTACACTAGCTAGCCTTTGGTCCACGGGTTCGCCCGCGCGTAATAAGTACCAAAAATAAGCCGTATCAATGACACGTTTAGAATTTTAATGTTAAAATGGTGTTTTGTGTCATATTATGAGGGTAACTGGGACACGAATGCAAAGTTTATTTACGACCATGTTTTCAAATAATAATAAAAGAAAGCGCAGGATTACTTTTTTTATTTGTGGCTGGATCTTAGATGTTCACCCAAATTGACCGTAATTTATGGATTTACCCCTATTGAAGGTGTTCTGTGGAAGCATTCAAGGCTGCATGCTTGGTTGAGCAAAGCAAAAGAAGACATTAGTCGCTGAATGGTTATCTAAGCGGTGAGTATTACAATAAAATATAATAATATACCTATAATAACATAGCATTTTGCTGCAGGGCTACAAGGACACTGTGGGTGTATTTTATTAACTCTGAGAATCAAGAAAACTATAAAGAGAACGCTACGAGTGAAACCGCTGCGGAAAAAAGCATCGGCGGTGTAGCAGGGCGGATAATGTATATAAAAAAATATATCAATCCAAAATATTATACTCGAAAATAAGCACTTGACAAAAATAAGTATCGTGTGAAACAGGGCAAAAGTTGGTCCTGTTATTCAAACGCGTGGGCATTCTTGTTGTACGTACGTAGGTAGAGCGAGTATTAATTTAAGTATTCGTTCACTCACAAATTAGCGCACATTATGATCGGTAGAGTTAATCCGTTATACTGCGTCTTCGTTTTTTGTTTTTATTATATATACGTGGTTTGTTTTCATAGGTTGGTTCTATCAACCTAGAGATAAAATAAAATAAAATTAACAATCGGATTTTTAAAATCTTACGCTGTTATATACTTATACCTATAGATAGAGTTATTTATTGTGTTCAAATTAATGCAGCGACAAAAGAACAAGATTTTTGAGATTTGGTTTAAAAGGATTTGAGCTAATAGTATACAGAAGTTGTTAATATGTAATAATCATATTAAAATATAAAAGACACCAATGTGTATTGCGTGAAGCTAACCATTCTACGAAAGTATGCAAAACAACTTGATACATGAAGTAATCCTTGATACTGACGTATGTAGACCTCATAGATAGGTTAATAGTATTATTATGTACGTACATAGATACTCGTAGATCCATAACTTTCTGACTTCCAAAGATCTCGGGAAACAGAGATGCTGGTTTCAGCTCTACATCTCGTATCATTCACCAATTACAATAATTGCCGACGAATTCTTAATGGTTAATCAGTTACTCAAAAACGTCTCGTCGGCCCGCGGTCCCAGGATCCGTTCCCAGAAGGAGGTCGCTCAACAAAAAGTTAGTTACTCTCGAGTTTCGTGCAAATTCATAAGGTGCCTCTTACCAACAAAAACTCTTAAGCATATTATACGTTTCTTGCTAATCACTTCAACATTCTCTACCCATTGCTGTGTGTTAACCAATAATACTTTCTCAGTCGCTTGTAAAAGCAGCCTTGAAGGTTAAACATCGTGAAACAAAACGATATTGTCGAGTTTCATGGTAAAGGATGCTTGTCCGTCCATCTATCACTCATATCCGCAATTATGTCTGATTATGGGCTTGAAAGAAACTCAACTCCGGCCGATATGGGTTTTGGGAGGTAAACCAGAAACTTCAGATAATTTGTGCGAGAGATGGTTCTTGTGTGGCTTGTGATTTGGTTAATGATAAGAAGAACACTGGAATTATAATCGTAACGGTAGATTCATCGGTTTTATAACGTAATTTTAATACATATTTAGCACACAAAAACTTATTTCAGTCAGAAACGCCGAAAGAAAAACATAGAGATCCCTTACAATTTAATAAAAATATTTCATTCTCAAAATATTAAATGTTACCGGCCAAATCCGTTTTTAGGAAAAACTAATTTGGTCTAGGCCAGAGTGGTTCTGAGTTGTCATAAAAAAACATGAATGTTATGTTATGGCGGCCGCGTTATTAGGTGGCATACCTTCAAACCTAATCTACTGGCTTTCTTCTGCGCTGAAGGATTTCCGAAATACGAGTTTGTAATAAAATCGTTTTTGGTTGGTGAATAACACAAACATTGTACTGTTCGTCCATGGAAAAGTAAATTTTTCAAATTATATAACGGTAGCTTCAAAACAAGTGGATGTTTCATAGAGTGAAGTTAAGAGGTCTTTAGAATGTACAACTAACTAAACTTATGATTATGGTTGAATTAATTATGATAATGCTAAAGTAATATCAACTTTTTTTTGCATTAAGTGTAATTAAGTAATTTTTGCAGTATTAAATTTGTGTACATTTTATTAATTTGGGAGCTTAGTTTTGGTTTTGTTCACGGAGGGTAGAAAGGGGCCGATTACCAACGAGGGTGTAGTATCGGCTGTGCCTCGGGCCTCAATACACACGAGTAAGGAATCGCATGTGATACATCCTCGTACTGCTTTATACTAACTACACTAAAAGACAAATTGTTCAGATTCCGGCGTTGTTATCAATTCTTCACTTCACTAGACGACATTTTGAGTATAATAGCTTCTTTAGCGATGTAATAGAAAAATAGTAATTTAACGAACTGAAAACTCAGATAATATAAAAAAAGTGAAGCGTGCGTTATTTCAAATAATGTACAGAAGGAGCAAATATCATATCATTTATGTAAATGAAAACTTTTTGTCTTTTGCATCATTAACATTTATGAAAAATTAAAACAATACGTAATGATTGATTTTCATATATAAGTTGTTTTTATACAGATTCCTTATACAAGAAAAAATAATGACGCGGATTATCCGAGGTAATGAAATACAATGTAACAAAACTTATGCGTCTCGGGGCAGCGATGTCGATGATTTTAGTTAAAACCCGTCGCCATTGTAATAGTTGTCGACTAGTTTTGAACATATAATCAGTAAGTTAGGTATTACTTGATCTATCACCTCACATCGAATGTTCCATGAGTTTATCTGAAGTCACTGAACTAACAATCTACTTTGATATCTGACTTCACCTGTAAATCAAGTTATCACGCTAGATTAGCAACTTGATATGGTATAAAAATCGATGGAAGAGACATTGAAGTGACATTCATATCAGTGCGTATTGTGGCTGTTAAGACGAGCGCTGCGTCTCCGGATACCGCAAAATACGAGAAAATAATACTTTTCACATGGACGCGATGATGGAAAACTAATTGTGAACAACAGTTTTATAATAATATATAGTCACAACATGAATCCCCCAGGGGGTGTCAGAGGTGTTCCGGGTGTGAACTGTGAAATGCCATACTTTAGTAGATCTATAATAGTATGGTGAAAAAATCATTAAACTGGCTTCAATCATCCGGGAGGAGTAGGAAAATTCTCGAGTAAATCATAAGAAATTCTCGATAAAACTTCCGCTTTGTTGTTGTCAAAAGTAAGACAATATTTTATTAATAAACATTGTTTTTGGTTGTGTTGCCTTATGTATTATTTTAAAAGTGTTTTGATCTCTCATGTAGGTGGAGTTAGGTCATTAAAGATGTGTCTAAATTGCTGTGTGAGTATACATATTGTGGCAGCAGGATTGTATAACTAATGATAGCACAATAAGGATTGCCATTCGCTAGGTGTACGTGCGGGCGACTGTACGTAATCGCATTATAAGCTCGTATGGGTATGAGTCAAACTTGACCCGGTTAGAACCCCTGGTTAATCAATGGTTAGAACATACATGGATATGGGTGACTTGTAAAACTGACATCCTGTTAAAGTATGGTACATTGTCGACCGTTTTACCGGGTGTAAATAGACTTCTACCATTAAATGAAACCAAATGTTCTACCGATCCAACTAAACCACTTTTCCCAAGAAACATACCCTTACTTTGGGAAATAATTTAGTTCCAAACAAAAATGCGTGAACCCTAGCGCACCGAGATACGGGCGAGTTTAGAGAGAGCGTCGTCCGTGAAACAGCTGTTCCGGTGCAGCGTTCTAAAATATACCTTCCCCCTACGAGATAAAGTCTTTGAGTTACAGTTGAATATCTTTTTCTCTGAACATTTGCGCGGGTTTTTTTTTCGAATAGTTCTTCAGAGTATGTGGTTTTGTTTAATGGTCGCACTCTATTTACAACCTGTATATACATAGAGTATTATAGTTATAATATTCTTAAATTTCACGTGAGCTGATATACGAAATTTTTATTAAATATCGGCTTTAACACTCACTTATTACAATTGTCTACTATATGCCAACTGTTTCACCGGGACAATTTCGTCATTTTCAAAGAGATATCGTTCTTAGAACGACGACGCGGCGGTTCACCGACATTACCACACGGCCACTGTAATACTAATAATTTAGTATTATAGTTGTATATTAGTAAGTAAGTTCGGTCGTGAACCAGGTGAAGTGTAGACTCCCAGAAGTGACATAAAGAGTCGCGGGCGCAACTAGTGGCGCCACACCGCGCCACTCGATCCTTGACTTTGATTTCAGGGCTGCCACGTTAAATTGACTAAAATACAACATTACCTGGAGATACGTAAAAATCCTCATTCTTTGGTAAAGTTTAAATTCGGGAAACAAAACAAATTCCATCATCGCTGAGTCAAATTATTTGGTGATTGCATTCGCGCGGGTAAACTCAATGAAACAGTAAATATTAAAATTTAAAATACCGAATTTTCCATACCAAACATGAGGCTAAAACACCGAACAGTTCGATAATAAACTGAACACTGCTAATCCTGGCTAGTTTGAGCTGAAAGAAGGTACCAGATAATTTATTTCATTATTTTTACTACTAGATCTTCGAGGTGACTTTGGTTGATGAAGCCAAATTCATACTGGATAGGCTATTCAAATTTAAATTGTTTATATTGTAAAATAGATACGTAAAGTATACGCTTTTACAGGTCACATCCAGTCATTATAAAAACAATATTATATAATGAAACAAATATAATACGGGAAATATATACATATATTATATAAGAGTAAACAACACCAAGAGGAGCTAAAATTTCATTTTGCAAAAACAAAATGACTTATTGAGTCTTTTTTCTAGTTTCTTAGAGATTTTCTCGTAGCAATTTGGCTGTATTGAGTCACCAGATGGTAAAAGAAGAGTGAGGCTTCTGGGGTCTACTTATGGGTCAGTGACAAACGAGGCGTCGACTGTGGGTATGGAGTTGCTAAACCTCGAAACGGTTGCTCAAGATCTTTGCAGTTGGAAGTCTGTTCATACCCGATGAGGAGCTGCAGGAAATAAGTCAACTAACTCAAGTAAATCAAAGGCAGATGCGTTATAATTATAATCGTACCTTAGCTCATCACACTGCGTGGGCCATACAAGTATAAGATACATGCCATACATTTATATTTTAATATAGATAATATTTTTCCAGTTATTTCTGTAGTATTACTAGCATGCAGGGCAATAGAAGATTTCCTTTTATCATTACCGTCCACTTGGCTTTTCCGCACAAGTCAGCCTAATTAGAAAAATACTATTTTAAACCTTTTCTAACTAGCAAGTTCCTGGGTAATAAGTTCAGTAGCCATACTCTTATTAGTCTACGAGGTATGTGGGTACGACTCCGACCACGCTGAAACTACCTTTTACGCAAAAAGAAGCCCATTAGCGGAATAAATAAAAGTAACTGCAGTTGCATATGTAGCAAGAGTAAAGACACGGTATCTTTTGCAGTTGACACAAGCGATAGTGACTCATCTGCCCTTTGTAATAAGAGTCACGTGATACGTGTGCGTGGTGCTGGCAAGAACGTAGTAGATGTTGTAATGACAATTAAGCGCATGCGCGGTGGGCTCGTCGCGAGCGCATTTCCGGACGACAAAGCGGTCTTCCAGTTATCGGACTTCATATTTAAACGGCAAACGGTTTTATGATTTATTCAAATAACAAGTAAGTTGGGACTAACCAATGACATTATTGTCAATGTCATTGGGACTAACATAAAAATTTCAAAATTCCTGATTACCAGTGATCGAAATATCTTGGGGCGCGCCGTTATCAAAGTATGGATGTGACTTTTTGTCGGAACTCAATTTCCGGAACATAATTAAACATCGGAACTTTACCATTTTCACAAATAAAAACTTTTAATAATAGTCTAAATCCTGTTTTGTTTTTTCAGGAGGTTATGCATTTATTTTCAGAAAATAAAATATGTTTTAATGTGAACAACAGAAAATATTATTTACCAAGTAAAACACTCGATAGATCTTTCTAACTAAATGTGAATAGACCTCCTGCACATGCACTGCAGGTTTTATCCATTGATTTTATGAAAAATTTTACCAATAAGACGATTTGAAAATAAATAAATCAGTTCTTCTTTTTCTCAATAGGTAGCAACGTCGTAGCAAAATTTAACGGTATTTCTTTTTTCTAATTATCACGCAAGTGCTTAAACCAAATGTCTTGGTATTTACTCAGTGGTTTTACAAAGTCTAATCTATACTTTGATAACGGCGCCGCGCCCCTAGATATTCCGATCACTGCTGATTAAACGAGCATTTTAGATATATCAACATAATAACTAGTAGTTCGTCCCGAACTTAGAACTCGTGCTAGCCCAATTTACGCTTGACCGATTTGGCTCATGTTCGAACTTAAAAATTATTTTTGCCTTATTTACTCGTCTGCCAAATTTCATGACATTCCGAGCAACAATACTCGAGTTATCGTCGAACAAACATTCATACATACATACATACAAATGCTGGATTGTCCCAGTAGACTCGGAGAACTCGTTCAAAAATGTATATATTATATATATATTGAAAAACAAATCTTTCTTTGTGTCAGTTACACTAGCAGTGCCCTGTTGTCGTGTCGTGTGCAAGAACGCGCACTGCCCATTATACTCGCGATCCTTATCTCCCCACAGCGCGGTTATGTCGTCGACTTATTCAAATATTTTTGTATAATTACGCCGCTCTCCCGCCGCCAGGTATCCCTCAGAAACATGTACTTTTTGTTAGGAAGTATTTCTTATTCCCACGGAGAAGGCATTGCAACACTAAAAACTATAACAATTATATTCGTGTTCAGAAAAGCGGGTATTTAATGTTAATGTTTACCATTTTTACAAGTTACTAACACAGGAACTTTTAACGATAGAATTAAGTGTAATGGAGTGAAAAATTATAACAATCATCAGCTACATGAATTTACATGATAGGACTTCTTACATATTTAGTGAAAGTTATACTTTGGAAAGTTTTAGATTTTGTGTACTTTTAGGAGGTATTTTACTATATACTAAATACCTGTCAAGTTTTAAAATGCGTTATTGTACTCTTAAAGCTTTATCTACCAATCAAAATTTTATAATTACGCGTTTCGACTCATAATTATTTTATTGGGCACCGCTTACAAGATTCCGATGTAATGTTTAATGTATTATTTACAGCCGGTTGCGGAGATTACCGAGAATTGCCGAAGTGGTCCGGTGCCGACTTCGTTTGTCGAACTGGAACCCACCTCTGTCTGTTCTTGCTGAATTCATTTACATCAATTTACCGAAGCTGTAATATGTGAAAAGGCTTTGGTCAACATGCTCCGAAGAGAAATTAAAATATCTTATTTAAAATGTTCTATCTATTCTAGTATTTGGATTACTCACACGTGTACGTATAATAACAATAATATATCTACAATTGAGAGCTTGTAATGTAATTTCACCGTCTTTCATAGTCATACAATACATTAAATGACTTGCCTATAATAGTAATAGTAACTGTAACAATAAGTGGCGCGTGACACAATGTGTGCCAGTTTCATAGGTGTCAGCGGTGTTATACAGTGATCGATCAACATCAGATCATCATCGATCATCGGCCGCCATCAATTATCTAAACGCTCGATTAGTTCGTAAACCGTTGTGCGCCGGCGCAATCTACTCACTCGGGGCCTCATTTGTGATGAACTCTGTCTATCTATACGGTTCTGTTAAATTGACAACATATCTCCCAAATATAATTTGTTTGTCTGTTTAAACATAATATGTAAGTTTGGCAAGGGACCAGCGACATTGTCTAAACACTGAATGGGCTGATTGATGCTGATGATCATATAAAAGCACAAGTGTATAGTTCAAGATAGGTTAAACGCGGACGAAGACGTCTTTAAAACACTAGACTGGAATGGACGAGGCATAAACGTAAACGGAGAGTACATATACGCAAACCCAATAATTCGAATGGTGAAAAATACGATACAGAAAAGGTTTCGTAGTTCAGAGCCAGCTGTATGGTCCATTAACGCGTTGATTTCGGTTCTACGTCGTCGATGCAATTAAGATAGAGTGCGGCCCCGCAACGCCTGCGCTCGCGCACCGCCCTGCGCCATTACGGGCGCACGTGACTCTCGCACAAACTACTCGAGCTTATTTTACACCTATAAAGCCTTTAATCAATGAAATTATGGTCGGTGAAATGTGGAATAGAAATAGGTTTATTTATATATACAGTACTCAACCCAACACAATCACTCCTACAGACACTTACATTATTTCAACATATATATAAAACTATTTACAATTTCAAATTATATATGTCAACCCTGGTTAAATAATTCATAAGGAAATCCATCGCTTTGGATACCCTAAACAGTAGTTCATTACAAACTGGAAAAACAAATTTATTAACAGCTTTAGGGGCTGGTATATCAAGTAGTTACAAAAACTCTGTGTACAGGTATGGTGCATAAATTCAGCGGTCCAGTTTGAGGACCTTGGTGGTGCAGCGGTAGCGCACTTGCCGTGACAGCAAGAGATCGCGGGTTCGAATCCTTGCCCGATGTATTTTGTCAAAACGTCTGTCTCGCTTAAAATTTGTTCCAATTGTCTTGGTTTGTTTGTAGTGCACTCCAAATAACGTCAGTCATACATGAAATCGGCCTAGGCTCAGCAACCGTTAAAAGTAAATCTCCAACGCTGGTTTTCGCCCAGTACCTACTATGGTACTTTAAATAAAGTGCAAACTCGCTTGCTTCGGGCATCGTCACCCCACATATGGGTATAGCTAAGTATATTAATATTACGCGTTCTTAATAGAATTGTGTTTCCACAAGTTTGTGATTGGTAGTAAAATACGTAGTTTAACCGTCCGATAGTCGCACAAGTTCTGGAGTTCTGCAGTAAAATAGTTTACAGCCTGAACATGTGTCACTGAGGGTCCACGGAGGGAAGAATGGGCTCCACACGTGGGGGAGGGGCTGCTGCAGTTTGTGAGTCATTGTTGGTTGCGGACCATTTAATATATTTAAGTCAAGTGATTACACTGACTTTACAAATTCAATTTGATTTTTATTACCAGGCGTGTCTTGCTTGTGGGAAGAGTATTTGAATACCAGTATTTGAGGAAACATATCACTTGATTTTGCTACATAGAGAAAACTTCGTCTGTGTTCTGCTAGGACCACAGACACCGCTGTCCGATGTCACCAAAATGTATTGCGTTAGTACACGGCCGGACGACCGACAGCTTCACAGCTAATGCTATTTATCTTTCTGCAAGTGTAACCTGCACCGGTCCATGGACCAACGTTGGGAATTTCAGTGATCCACTTTTCACCCGTGTCACGATTGTAATGAGAGCGAAACGTGTCTCAGCGGATGTCCTCCCGAG
Source organism: Ypsolopha scabrella (assembly GCA_910592155.1). NCBI lineage: Eukaryota > Metazoa > Arthropoda > Insecta > Lepidoptera > Ypsolophidae > Ypsolopha > Ypsolopha scabrella. The sequence continues at coordinate 26,216,519 of OU342978.1, read as the reverse complement.
GGTACATGTAGTGCGAAGTGACAGCGCCATCTCAACGGAATTTATAGCGGCTCTCGAGTGGAGCTACAGCCGTGCGGGTACGAGCCGGTGTGCTGGAGCTACAACCGTGCGGACTACAGCTAGACCGCCCGCGTATACACATGAAACCTATACTACTTTAGTCCTAGTGCGGTGCTCTTGCGTTGAGCATTATTTACAGTGAATTACAAACTAGAAAATATCAATTAGAACCAAATCTCAAGTAATATACCTTGTATAACCATGGTGTAGTCGGCAGAGCACTTACATGTAAGCAAGAAGTCACAGGTTGTAATCCTGGACCAAGCAATTGTTCAAAATATTTGTCTCACTTGAGATTTGTTTCTAATCAATCTTTTAGTGTATAACTAGTTATATGGTTTATGATATAATGGTAATTTCTGTTCTGGTTTGTAATACACTTTATGTTTAGATTATCCATGGACTTCGTTATAATAAGCTCCTGCGTTACTTACTTCCTCGGGTACATTAGAAGTACCTTTTATTTCCATTTGCAGATGTTCCTGTTCATTCATATTATTTTATTAATTAACCATTAACATTTAGGAAATATTAACTGGTAAAGATCTCGTTCCAACGATTGTTCAGATCAGATTTGTATCAAGTGTTTTGTTGTGAATGTCGATTTAAACTAAACTCGTTATATTATTAACTAGCTTTGCCCGCGGCTTCACCCGCGTTTGTTTCAATTTCTGCCCCGTTTACGGCTTGGCATTTATTTTATGAACACCCCTTATAGCCTATGTTAACCAGGGTCACTGCAATGATAATAAAGAAAACCGCAGCCAAATCCGTTGAGTAGTTCTCGAGTTAAAACGGAACATACATACATACATACATACAGACAAACAGACAGAGAGACAAAAATTATAAATGTAGATTACACATAGACCACATCATTTAAAAATTTCAAAAAAATTATAATTTTCCGACACTCTTTTTACTACTTTATTATTGGTATAAATCACAAGTGTTTCATATATTTATGGTAAATCAAATGATGATATACAATTAAAATGTATACATCGACGATTTTAACGTCTCCACGTGATGAGTGAGCCTTATTACCGCAATTTGGACACAAATACTCTCTTTTAGGGCATGCAGGTTAACGGGACATAGGTAGTAAAAAATTGATTTTAAAACAGTAGAGCTCCTATGCTACAAGAGATAGGGTTCTGAAAAAAAAATCGTCATGATGTGACTACTGTAAATTTTATAATGAAATGTCTGTGCTGAAACATAAAAACGCGTTTTTTTAAACGCTCTTGTGTGAATTTATAGTAAATATTATTAACTAAAAAACAGTAATATACAACCTTTTCTGGATTCACCCCTCTATTTGAATGCGCACTTTTTGAGATATGTCTAACTCTTTCGTTGTGCGATGGACACATTGCACCTTAAGGGTGTATAATACGTCACTTCGCTTCGCATGATCCTGTTTTATACCAACAAATACTGCAACAATCACTCTGAAATTAATATATGGTATAGTTGAGGACTAATGCTATGTCCATGCTGTTGTGAAAACTTGATTCCATTAAATTTTCTCGATAGAAATAAATTACAAAGTTACCTCCAAACCGTACAATATACCGATAGCATTCAATGAATATTTGAAATTAGATCTGAAACTTTGCATAATATAACTGATATTTATATAAAGCAGCTGCAGACTGTTCCATAAAAATGAAAAAACCATCAGTGTAGCCGCGATTTCAAAATAACTGATGTTTTTGCGTGCGCGGCATCTGATTAGAGTAGGATAGACAGTTAAAAAGCAGAAGCGTTAGAGCAGGACTGTGAATTGAGGTATTATGAACCCTTAATTTCAATTGATAAGTATACAAATACGATGCACACAAACGCTGGAAAACTCACATTTGCGACCGGCAGGATTCGACCCCAGGTCTCAAGATAGTTCCTCCGTCGCCCTACTGACCGAGCCACCACCCTTGCTGCTACCGGGGACAATAATTATACCTTTATTCAGCAATAAATCAATTCGGATCGAATAATGCGCCTACATTTGTTACCACCGGTCAAACATAATTGTATTTGTTAAGATCGTGACAAGTTCCAAGTGTGTTTCCAGCCCAGTGCAGTGTACAGTGTACAGTGAGTGGACAGTGGAGCGTGATTTATCTGACAGGTGCGAGAGGCAATGGCCGCCGCCGAGTGTACGTTGCGGTTCATCTCCGTCCGTATTGTAACGTACTATTAGCTACCGTTTCGGTGCGACTATTGCATAAACATCACTGGATTCTCCATCAATATTATTTTTTATTAATATTTATAATATATTCAGATCGTTTCTCTCTGTGTGGTCTATTTTAGACAACTAATACGCAGCGGGCCTATTACGTGTCTTTGAATCAGTTGCCAACTACGGTAGCTATTCGCCAAAAATAGAAGAAAAAATTAACTTCTGTTCGTGACGTGACTTTCTTATATGTAGCCAAATACATACTGGAGATTCGGTAAGTGCTCAGGACCAAGGTTCCATAACCCTGTTTGCGAATATTTTTGTTTGCTTCTATACTTGTTCAAGAACAACCTCGACTCAATTAGTACAAGAAGTCTAAATTTTATTTTGCATTTTTACCGAAAGGATCATTAAACCTTGGTCCTGACCTCTTACTGAGTCTCCAATATAAATTTGCATGTACCTATGTATAAACGAAAGTCTTCTTATATACGGCTGTAGGACTCACCAGGTCAAGCGAGGCCTGTGACACGCACTTCACAGTGTATACTCGGAAGCACTGCGAACCCCCTCGGAGAACCATGTCGTGACGATATAATTTGTTATTTATTTGTAGGCAGAGAACGGTGAGTGCAACTACGAGAGTTACAGAAGCTAAGTACGTATTGCTAGATGAAACACAATTTGGTAACCAGATTTGTTTACCTTCCAGTTAGAACGTCACGTTACGAGGGACGGTAAAAACTAGCAAACTGCGCCGGCGCACGTGACCAGCTTGTGGCAGTCTGAGAGCTGGTCAACAGTATGGACTGGACAGGGGGCCTAGAAGCACAAAAAGAGTGTCTTTTGAAAGAGCCTTCAGCTGTCGCACTTGATTTTTTCGTGTGTAAGAAATCAAGTATGGCAGCTAAAGACTTTTTTAAAAGACACTCTTCTTTTGCCTCTTTCTAGGCCCCCTGTACGATTACGTAACATTAGACAACAAAAAACTGCCTACATTGTAAGCACAGTTAATCTTTAAAGCTTAGAAGAAGTACTTTTGAAAATTTCAAAATTGATTTCACAATACTAAATCGCCTGTTTATAACAATTTAACTTTTGCAGTAAATAATTTTATAATTATTAGGTCTCTCACCAAAATCTGCTTTTGAATCAGTCAAAATTCTAAATGTGCTTAATTATATACTCTTAGCAAGCAAGTTGTCCCATCTCCCCGCTGTCCCAGATCCTACTGCCCCATGCTTCCAATGCTTCCACACGGCATCCACCTGATCTTCGGTCAAATGTGTGACACTACGCAGCTGCCTGTAACCGCTCCCCCCGCACCCCGCGCCGGTACGACTACCCATGACGTCACGCCGGAACACGACGAGTCGTTATCACCTGTATTTGTCATTTATTGGGTCTTAGTTTACCTGTTGAGGGTGCGCCGGCGCCGGGCCTATTTGGAGTAGCCAGTGATTATATATCATGTCATGGAAGGCTCCTGTCATGCACCCTGAAAACCTATTCATTCCGTTATAGTTATAAAGTATTCTGAACAAACTGGACTCCCGTACCAATGTACCACAAAATTCTCCACGGTCGAGGTCGTTAAAAAACACTGGTACGTGATGGGGCAGCCAGCAGCGAGGAGCCCGCACTGGTGCCGCGCGGTACGGAGGTGATTCACTAGTACAGTCTTACTTACTTCTCCCTTGTAAGGATGAAGATATGACACTATTCGCATTTTTATACCTTTAAAGGGATATATTTGTAGCAGTTGTGATCGCAGGAGGTCTGATGCCCGCTAGATTACACGTTTTGTCTTACATTTTATGAGTTAGGTTTACTGATTTATTGCTTTTAGATTTATAAGTATGTTTCTTGCAATCGGTTTCGAGTTTATAAGCCATTGACGAGTGTGCTTTAGTTTTTGTACCAATTAGGTTTTCTTTTTTTTTCAGGTACGTGCTACTCCTTCCGTACTTCGGATTTCTTTACACACTCGTAAGTTTATTTAATGCTTTTGATATACTACTTGAACATGGATTTTAAACTGTGACGAACGTTTTAAAAGTAGAGATATGTAGCAGGTATTGAAGGCTTCAGTTTTACTTTTCAGTTCGGGCCGGTACAGAAGGCGCGCGTGAGTTAGCTGTCACCTGCGCAGTACCTCCCCGCGCACCACCCCTCCCTTCTCGATGAAGCTCCAAACATATGAGACAAGTGGACAAATATATACTTTTTCTATTCCTCTTGTCTTGTATGTTTTACCCCTTTACTTAATTTAAGTATAAGTACCTACCTTTGTAAAGGAAAAACATAGCCTGTATATTCAAAATAGAAAAGAATAAAATAAAAAATAGATCTTTCTAAGTTACTAAACATTAATCGAATAGGCGGAGTTAGGCATTTTATTTATTTATTTAATGTTTTTGTATTTTATTTATCGTGTATTTATTCCTACATTTTTATATTTTTATTGAATTTGCGTAAACCTAACTTTTTAATAATATTTTCTTATTATTCTGACTCGTAAGACGTGTTTATTTATTTATTTGGTTTTTAGATACCTATATTATATTACTTACACAAAGCATGACTTACTGACCTGAACTGTAAGTGCGTGTCAAGTAATTAAGCAGTCCTCACATTTGGGCTAGTTAGAAGCAGAGTACCTAATTAGCGTGCTATTTATCCGAGTGCTTCACCACGTATAATTATATTTTTATCATATATCACTACTTTTTATCTTTGGTATACTACTCGTATAAACTAGGCATTAGACCTAAATCACCTTGCAAAGATTCAAGTTTGGGCAGCGCTACAACGAAAACTTAAACTTCCAGAATCAGCGACATTACCTTCATTATGCTCATTTGTAATCTAAATACCAAATAATGTTCAATCCAAGTTCTGCCCCAATGAAGTTATTATGTACGTCAAAGTAATCCAACGACACAAACAAATGTAGAAAACGACCAACGTATGTAGAGATAATATCTTAAATCCGGGAAGAAGGCAGCTGAGCAAGGCAGAGTTACTGTGTCACGAGGATTGATCTCTCAGGAGATAACAAATAACAAAATGGATAATATTAATGAGTGAGACAAAAACAACTGATGCATATCGGTAGAAAGGGTGGTGTGTTCATTTGTCCTGCCATTGGCTACATACACAGGATGTTGATTTGTTCCGCTATTTCCACTACAGGAGTGTTAATTATTAATTCTTATTCCAAATAACTGCATTACAAATCAAACAAATAAATAGAGACAAAGATATACCTTGTTAAATTTGTCCTAAATTATAGCCACAGTGGCGAAACGCGCTACTTACTGTGACAATGCATCACTCTTCCCCCCGCACTGCGCCACCCCGCAACCACGGTGAGGGTTGCTGTTTTTTCATTGCATCAGTATCGTATATCGTATATTAACATATATTGGATTGGAGACTGATATTTTGCTCATGTCGTAACTATAAATATTATTCAGAGACATTCATTAAAAAAACCAGGCGGCCCACCATTGCATGGGACCAATGGATGGCGGTATATCCATCCCCAATTGCCGGGCCTTATATAAAACAGACTGGTGACGGGCAGCGGCGTCACTGGTGCAAGGGTTTCGGCACCGCGCTCACCAACCCGCCTGCCCAGCGTGTGTGAGTATGGGAATTTCTTCCAAGAGGACCACCAAGATTGGCGAACTCTTGGAAAGGCCTATGTCCAGCAGTGGACGAAACAGGCTGATGGATGGATGGATTCATTTATCCAATTGAGAAATTTAATATTTTCTTAGCTCGAATTAACAAACAATAAGGAGTATGTGTGAAATGTGAAAACTGCAATAACGATGAACTTTCGTTTTTGTCAGTAAGTATGTTGTGTCTGTAATGATGTCGTCAGTAAACTGTAACACGCGTATATCGCTCAGTAATCATCGTCGATAGCATTACAAGCCCTCGTTATAACATTCCTGAACTCTGATTAAGATATCTTCAACTATTGCAATTGTATAATTAATACATTACAGTGCAAACACAATGGAACATTAATATATCCCGAGAGTGCGCCGCGATAGTGTATTGTACACCTGACGATGGAGTTAAACTACCATCCATCAACTTTCCTTCACTTGGTCAATATGAAAATAAAATGTATTTCATAATTTATCAAGATAAACGAGTATTTTGACGCCACTTTGGGGTCGACATCGATTATAAAAGTTCATTCGAGAACGCTGGCCTCTCACTCTTGAGACCCAGGTTCGATCCCCGGTCGGGCATGCACCAGTGAGTTTATTCGGAATTTATGTGCATAGTATTTGTGTTCTTACCTGATACTTACCACTTGCTGAACAGTGAAGGAGAACATCGCGAGGAAACCTGCATACCCTAAAAAGCGTGTATTTGTGCCCGAAGTACGGCGATAGGGCTCACCATCCATCACGTTGGGACGTAATAATTGTCGGTGAAACGCGGGTTCACCGTGTGTGGACTGTACCTTGAATTTCACAGTTCATACCCGGTAACACCTCTAACACCCCCTCGGGGATTCATGTCGTTACGATATATTTTAATGTGAGTCCGTCGGAACAATTAGCAACTGGATTCGCTGCTCGGACGTTGCGGTTAACAAGTCGTGTACTAAAGTGTTATTTTTTCTTAAGTAAAGAAAAAAAAATATTTTATTTTGTCCTGAAGTTTTAGTATTTTTATACTCATTTTGTGTTATATTTGCACAAAAAACCGAGAGAGAAGGGTGAATTTCATTTTTGTGTATATCAAAATAAAATTAGGGAAAAACCAAACGCTTCGTATATAGTCATGACGTAAATTTCTGATACTGTTACTATGTATTTTGCTTTAAAAATGATATAGTTAGGTACCGTATACAATAGATACAAACTTATACAGTTCACGGTCGCCTTATTACATTTATGCCAATTTTTGTCATGAGTATAATATATTAATAAGGTAGGTGGTAGAACTGATGCCGGGCTCGACTGTGGAGGTACCACCATCTTACTCGCAAATCCTCCCGAAGTTATTCGGGGGAGAGTAAGAGAACAGCTCTCAGGCAAAACCAGGCGGCCCACCATTGCCTGGGACCGATGGATGGCGGCCGGGCCTTATATAAAACAGACTGGGGACGTGCAGCGGCGTCACTGGTGCAAGGGTTTCGACACCGCGCTCACCAACCCGCCTACCTAGCGTGTGTGAGTACAGGCATTTTACGTGGCGAAATCCTGGAAAGGCCTATGTCCAGCAGTGGACGAAACAGGCTGATGGATGGATGGATGGATAATAATAAAGAAAATAAGGGCATTGTTAACAAACATGAGGAATCGAATCTTTTAAAAACACAATTACTTGCTGTTGCTGTTGGTTTTGAGTTCTTTTAAGTAATACTTACGAGTATAATTCAAAGAGACTCAAAACCAACAACAAGGTATTTCAATACGACATAAAACACCATGTTCCGCAAATATAACCTTTATCTGTAGCTGGAGTCAGTTAACCTACTTAGTATTCCTGAGTCACAGGCGGTGGGGCATGCTGGCATGCGCTCGCTCCTCACTACAGAGCAGTCCTAGGCATTTTAATATAACGCCGATGCGTCAGGGGGCTGAGCTGTCCAATTTAAAATACCGTAAACAGAGCTCACGGAATTCGCGTGCGTCTCGACGATCTGACGATCTGACACGGAGGTGTGCTACGTAATAATTTGCTAACGCCGTCATTACTTTGACTTGCTTGTTTTGTTATTCTTGTTTCTATATAATAAAGAGTCTAGACTCTTGGACAACTCTAGATTTCCTGACTAGAGTGATTGACACAATACTCACAATCAAGGACAGATCTATTACCTCCACTTCGAGTTTAGTATTTGAGATTCTGTTGTTGCGGATAATATTAAATCTGATTCGACCGACCGTTTGATGTTACGTCACGCACGCTAAATCTTAATAACGTTTCCCATCAACACAACGCAATGTTTTCTTCTCTTCAGTCACACTTTACTTCAGCTCATGTCAAACTATAAACATTTCCCGTGAAACAGTTCGTGTTTACAATAAAGTAACATGAACTACATTACGAGGTTAGAGCTAAGGAAGTTCCGCTTGTTGATAAATAAACATAAACGAACATACCTATCAGAACAATGTTTGCTATATGCCATGGCGTGTGCTCAGTAAAGTATTACAAGTAGGCTTAAGAAGAATTCAGTCTTGTATCGTGTACAATTAATACATAAACATTTCCCGTGAAACAGTTCGTGTTTACAATAAAGTAACATGAACTACATTACGAGGTTAGAGCTAAGGAAGTTCCGCTTGTTGATAAATAAACATAAACGAACATACCTACCAGAACAATGTTTGCTATATGCCATGGCGTGTGCTCAGTAAAGTATTACAAGTAGGCTTAAGAAGAATTCAGTCTTGTATCGTGTACAATTAATACATAAACATTTCCCGTGAAACAGTTCGTGTTTACAATAAAGTAACATGAACTACATTACGAGGTTAGAGCTAAGGAAGTTCCGCTTGTTGATAAATAAACATAAACGAACATACCTATCAGAACAATGTTTGCTATATGCCATGGCGTGTGCTCAGTAAAGTATTACAAGTAGGTTTAAGAAGAATTCAGTCTTGTATCGTGTACAATTAATACATAAACATTTCCCGTGAAACAGTTCGTGTTTACAATAAAGTAACATGAACTACATTACGAGGTTAGAGCTAAGGAAGTTCCGCTTGTTGATAAATAAACATAAACGAACATACCTATCAGAACAATGTTTGCTATATGCCATGGCGTGTGCTCAGTAAAGTATTACAAGTAGGCTTAAGAAGAATTCAGTCTTGTATCGTGTACAATTAATACATAAACATTTCCCGTGAAACAGTTCGTGTTTACAATAAAGTAACATGAACTACATTACGAGGTTAGAGCTAAGGAAGTTCCGCTTGTTGATAAATAAACATAAACGAACATACCTATCAGAACAATGTTTGCTATATGCCATGGCGTGTGCTCAGTAAAGTATTACAAGTAGGCTTAAGAAGAATTCAGTCTTGTATCGTGTACAATTAATACATAAACATTTCCCGTGAAACAGTTCGTGTTTACAATAAAGTAACATGAACTACATTACGAGGTTAGAGCTAAGGAAGTTCCGCTTGTTGATAAATAAACATAAACGAACATACCTCCCAGAACAATGTTTGCTATATGCCATGGCGTGTGCTCAGTAAAGTATTACAAGTAGGCTTAAGAAGAATTCAGTCTTGTATCGAGTACAATTAATACATAAACATTTCCCGTGAAACAGTTCGTGTTTACAATAAAGTTACATGAACTACATTACGAGGTTAGAGCTAAGGAAGTTCCGCTTGTTGATAAATAAACATAAACGAACATACCTACCAGAACAATGTTTGCTATATGCCATGGCGTGTGCTCAGTAAAGTATTACAAGTAGGCTTAAGAAGAATTCAGTCTTGTATCGTGTACAATTAATACATAAACATTTCCCGTGAAACAGTTCGTGTTTACAATAAAGTAACATGAACTACATTACGAGGTTAGAGCTAAGGAAGTTCCGCTTGTTGATAAATAAACATAAACGAACATACCTACCAGAACAATGTTTGCTATATGCCATGGCGTGTGCTCAGTAAAGTATTACAAGTAGGCTTAAGAAGAATTCAGTCTTGTATCGTGTACAATTAATACATAAACATTTCCCGTGAAACAGTTCGTGTTTACAATAAAGTAACATGAACTACATTACGAGGTTAGAGCTAAGGAAGTTCCGCTTGTTGATAAATAAACATAAACGAACATACCTACCAGAACAATGTTTGCTATATGCCATGGCGTGTGCTCAGTAAAGTATTACAAGTAGGCTGAAGAAGAATTCAGTCTTGTATCGTGTACAATTAATACATAAACATTTCCCGTGAAACAGTTCGTGTTTACAATAAAGTAACATGAACTACATTACGAGGTTAGAGCTAAGGAAGTTCCGCTTGTTGATAAATAAACATAAACGAACATACCTACCAGAACAATGTTTGCTATATGCCATGGCGTGTGCTCAGTAAAGTATTACAAGTAGGCTTAAGAAGAATTCAGTCTTGTATCGTGTACAATTAATATATTAAACAGGAATTTTTTAACCCCAATAATATTTATTCTCAGTAATTTATTCAAAAAATAGTCTCTTTATCGGCTAAGGGCAATGACAAACACTTCATTTCAATCACCATTAGATGTTCATTCTAATCTTAATATAAATGAGCTTTCCGCGTCTCGGCTTCAGATAACCGTCGGTTTGTCTGTTCGTCTGTCAATAGCAGATAGTGAGGAGACGCCGAAACGCAGAACAAGCCAGGGGCGACCCGCCAGTCGACCGGTGACACACACACTACGATATGTTGGGGAACTCGCGAGTGACTGTTATTATTTGTCATACCAACCGGTACAATCAGCAATAAGTAAAGTGTGGGATGTACTTTAACAGTACAAAAAGCTAAAGCCACAGCCATTTGGACTTGCTACGAGACCGCTACGACACGACAACGCCTACGAGTTGCTACGTCAAAGATACTCGTACTGCGTACGCGAGCTTGTGAGGTTAATAATGTAAACATAGTTGTGTCACTTTATTGTTTTTAGAGTTTTATATTGTAGGATTTAGAAATGCTTAACTATGAAAATGAAAACTCTGTTGCATCAAATATTACCTATTTTGAATGCCTCATGTAATGTCCTCAGTAGCTGAATTACACGATGGTTTTCGTTACAAGAATACTTAAGAATGTTAATTATGGAATGATTTATTTAGTTACGTGACATACCTATAAATAATTAAAGTAATTGTAATTATTTTTATTATTATTAATAATAATTTGCATGAGGCCAGCGAGAGAGCGACGAAAATGGCGTGTAGAAGAAGACAGTGAGTGGGTCCGCGCTTATTAATGATGATGATTACAAGTATACTCGTAATTAAATATTGGTTATACACATACACATATCGTCGAATAGTTTACCTATCTCGGGATGCGTCGCCTCTCAAATATATACCTCCCTAATGTTTTGAAAGGCATTATCTGTTAAGTTCCCATCGATTAGTATCGGAAGAAGACAAGTTTATGGAAATAGCCACTTTGCTCCCTCTCACTGGGATCAGTTTAACGATTGTGTTATTGACTGTTTGAGATAACGGCCTGAATTCATTACTGTTGAGATTCGTTTGTCGTTAAACTTTAATTTAACCTAACCTTTAACTTATTCGTAGCTGTACTAAAGTGTTGGTGTAAATCTCGTTAGGTATTTAAGTCCCGTTTTTTTATTTAAACTTAATATTTTTTATTGGTAAATTTAATATCGACACGGTTGTTTGGCAGCTTTTTAAAGGAATCAATTTTATAAGCTTATATCGTTTTCATTACGGGTAATAAATTGTGGACAAAAAGAAACAAAATAAATTAATAGCTAACGTAAATATTTAACATTAAAAATGGATAATTTTTCCCAGCAAACACCATTTGAGCAGAGGTCTACAGCGCTGTCAGAAGTAATAAATAATTCATACTACCTATATATTCATATTTATATTTAACAAATGTACTAAGCAAATTATATTTAATTATGGATCTTAAGCGCATTAAACAAATTAAAACTAGCGAAAAAGGAAAAAACAAATGATATCAGAATGTAGACTTGCTGTATGCAAATGGCAAGCTGGATGAGTCTAAAGATTTATGGTATTGTTACAAAGTTTTATTAGAATCGATGCTTTAGCTTTTTATGCTAGGGACGTTTTAACCATATTAGGGATCGCGTTTTTCTGTTGTTTTGGAATAGGCCCTTAATTTCTTGCCTTAGTGTTGGTTTTGTGCATTTTCACAGGCTATAAATAAGTATTTTTAATGTTTAAGCTTCTGTGATTTATTTATTTTTTATACGATAATGGCGGCGGCTGTAAACTTCTGAATACTGATCATGTATAAATTAATGTATAATTTTATGGCAATTGGCTAGAATAGATAATTAATGATCTCGTTAGGTGATGCGGGCAAAAATAATAAAATAACTATTTAATCATGTATAATACGACATTAATTGTAGCTTTTTAGTTGACCTTGGTTTCTAAACATTTGTTTGACACCAACACAACCGTTCCTAAAGCAGTAAAAATGTATCGAATGTTTGGTATTATTTGATTTAATTGCATGTACTTATCCATATTTCCATAAATTATTTTAAATATTTAAAACAAGATTATGTTACACAAAATTTCTGTAATCGAGCTACCAGTACTATACCCAGTGGGGATTTACAAATAAATGTTCTAACAAATTGCCCTTAAGGCGTAGTAGGTCGATCGCAAAAGAGATAAGCATATCTGAAAAAGCGTGCGTCTGAGCAGTGAGGTAAATCAAGAAGAGAGTGGATTATGCTCTTGTTCAATGAATAAAATTTAATATAAATTCACACCAAGTGCGTTAAAAAAACGCTGTGCGATCGTTTAGGTAATGGGTTTATATGTTTTAAACAGTAATCATTGTTATTTTTACTTTATAAGTTTCGACAGACTGCTTGTTTGAAATGAAAAAATTGCCTTCACTTTGCAATTTTTTTCGACCGAGCCAACTTTTCTCTATCACGTTTTTGGCTCTTACATAGCCTTGGAAATGGCTTTGTTTATGACATGTAAGTATTAATTTCAGAACCATATCCATTGTAGTTAGGGAGCATTACTTGTTCAAAAACTCAGTTTTTACTACCTACGTCATCTTAAAAATGAAATTTCAATGAAGCATATTTCTCAAGCTTAAAAAAGTTCCTACTTTGTCAAAAAACACAAAATATATCTAAATTTAAGGTAAAGGTTCGAGGCTTAAGGCCTAAATATGAAACTACTTTTTGTATATTTTGAGCAGTTTCTAAGTTTCGCTTCTTTGCCTTTCAGTTTTTAAATCACTATATGCCGCATAACCTAAAATGTACTCCAGTAATTTAGCTGAAACTTGGCAAAATTAATTTATTTTTATTTGTTTATATCGCATTTTCACAAATTACACAGGAGACTGACAAAATAAACAATCAAACAATGGTGTAGAAAGGCGGCACTTATTGCTAATAGTAATATCTTCCAGGCAACCTTTGGAAGCATGCAAGTAGATAGACTCGGTGCCGGATTTAGGCCTCCACAAGTTTTTAATATTGTACACTAATTGTTTTTTCGAATAAATAACTTGCCGTATACATATTTTTTATTTTTTCTATTTGTATATTGGCTTTTCCCATGAAAACTTTTCTATTTTTCGTCTTAACTTACTTTAAAAAAAAATTAACTTTACTAATTCAAAGAGTAATATTAAAACACAAAATTGTTTTCAAACACTAAGTACAACCAACTTCGTTCTTGCCCAGGGGCCTCCGCACCTTATAATACGGCCCTGGATAGATTGAAAAAATAAAATAAAAGGTAAAATGCTAATCAGAAACAAAAAATAAAATAAAAGGTAAAATGCTAATCAGAAACAAGGAGAAAAGTAAAAAAATTTACCAAAATATATACCTAAATGACTTTTTTATTTTCTCACACTATATATTGAAAAAATAACTCAATTTGTAACGTTTAAACGTTAAACGTCCTCGTTAGCTATTGCCTTCTTACCTCACTTGTAGCATAAACTAGTATTATGAACAAGTACAAGAAACAAATAGTTATTCATCAAGTTACTATTATGACATTTATATATGTATTTTTAAAGTCCATGTTAAGAAACGTCTACAATTGCCGTAAACTGGTATATTATTATATAATTTTTGTGTTTCAATTATAGGCATTCGACTCACCCGCCCCGGGCAATGCCAACTGGCACTGTAGTAAAGCCAACACATACCCCTTTATGAATAAAGATACATGCTAAGGATCCCTAATTTAAACATTTTTGAGATTTGATCTTTATGTTTATTGAAATGCCCACTCTATTAATAAATCAGCTCAATATTAATTATCAAGAAACTGGTCCGAAGAATTTATTACGTGTTTTTGATAGACCGTCGGCCGAGAGGTCCATAATTCTGTAATTACATAGAAAATGCTATAAAATAGCTTCGTTTTACGGCTTTACATAAATAATTATAAATGTTAGTAAATGATGTCTTTGCCCGCTGCTTTGTTTGCGTTGAAATGTCTTTCAATATTTTCATTGAGTAGTATTGTCAATTTTCGGCTTGGTAACCGCCAACAATCCTTATAGCCTATAAGTTGACAGTGGTCACAAGAATGAAAACAAAGAAAATCGCACCCAAATCCGTTAAGTGGTTCTCGAGTTAAAACGGAATATTTATTTTATTCAAAATATTGTTATTTTGGCCTCGGTACAAGTAAAATACTGATAACGTGATAACCCATTTAATTAATAATTTCGCAAAAACATCTTATGTACAAACACGACTTTTTACTACTTTATTATTTGGTATATAAGATACCAGCCTTCGCTCGCGGCTCCGCCCGCGTTTTTTTTTCAATCTCTGCCCCGTTTTCGGTTTGGCGGTTATTTTATGAACTCCTTATAGCCTTTATGCTGACTAGGGTCACTAAGATGATAAAGAAAACCAAATCTGAATCCATTGAGTGGTTCCCGAGTTAAAACCGAAAAAACAACAGTCAGATAAAAATTCTAAAAATTGTAGTTTTTGCCCTAGCTAAAATACTAATAACCCATTACAATTAAAATTTCGCAAAAATATTTATTGCACAGACACGACTATTTTACTACTTTATTATTGCCTATTAAAAGAATGGTATTTAAAGCTTATACAAAATGGCCGCCCGTCGTCGCTGGATGCTTCGGGGGTCGTTAGAAAAAGATGGGATGGCTGTTGCTTGCGTTCGCAAAAGATTACTCTTGAGTCCCAGCACACGTCCCCAGGGTCGTGGTAACAAGCACAGCACCCTGGTTGCTGTATCTGTCTGTCTATACGGATTGAAAATGAACCCTCAAGCTTTATCGAAATCTATGAATCAGAATCACTAATAGAAAACAAAACCGTTAAAACAAAGATTTCATTGGTTCCCATATTTCGAATGTATTGCCAACCTATGTGACTGACAATACACGGTACATATGTACGAATATTCCCGGCGGTAAATAATACACATAAGGCTTTGTAGCTTCGTAGAACGTCGTCTCTGTCACCGGAGTATTAGTGCTTCTTTGGCGGTCGATATCTTTTTTTAAATTATGAATCATGACAAAAATATACTTAACCTGTATTTTTTAATTCGAACATAGAACAGTTTCCGTAGGGGGTTTATTTTCAACCTGTATATACGAGTATAAATATAGCTTTACGATGAGTATAATATAACAAAATATTAGGATGAATTATGCCTTCTGCTCGGATGTTGCAACAAGTTATATCATCATTCCGATGACTGTGTCGCTAAATAAATCAAAGTATTCTACCGGACTCTTACTATATTTATTACCTTGATTTAATCAGAAATAACAAGTTATCCTTGAACATTAGAGGACCCTTTACCGATCGATCTGTTCGAGGGATCATTAATTTTATCTTTAATTAAAGTGTTCGGCAGAAGTTAATTAATTTAATTATGTATTCGATTATCATTTGGTAGCCATGATGGAAGTTAAAATGGCGGACCCCTGCTGAGAGGTTTTTACGATAAGAGATAAAACTGATCTGTAACATGGCCGTTACGAGACGAGACGAGATTCCAACGTTCTGTGTGACACCTTCATGTCATAATAATACAACTGACGGCTGCCACCCAGGATTAATAACAAGCTATCTAACATCGACATCGTACAACTTTATACTAAACTCGCCTCGTGGAAGTGTCTCAATCAATGTATCTTTTATTTACGCGTGAGATAAAAACTATTATCGGCAGTTTTCATCTCGGTGGTTATTTTATGAACACCCCTTATTGTCACTACTACGATAATAGAGAAAACCGCATCCAAATCCTTAAAACGGAGCATACAGACACTGGACAGACAGACAAGAATTCTGAAAAATGTAGATTTGTCCTCAGTATCATACTAAAAACTATCATAATTGTCGATAAATTCACCATATTGGCGACGTCACATAGTTATTTACGTCGTATTTTTTTCAACGAACGTATTTTTTTATTTAGATCAAGAAATCTTGTAAATTTTCGTACAAAAGAAAAAAATAAAAAAACTATTCGTCAGTTGACTGGGAAAAACTTAAAAACTGTCGTAAATATTAATTTTAAACAACAAAAAAATTAAAAAGAACAGATGAAAATATTTAAGTCAATTCTAAAGGCTTTTAGTTTTAGTGCTGTCAAAACTTAAATTTTTCCAAAGTAATAAAGCTTCTGTTGTTAACACTAAAGAACTGTTTTGTAATGAAGAAAATTTCGATTAGACAGCACTAAAACTAAAATTAAAGCCTTCAGAATCGACTATTTAACACTATACTCCCCGTGCCGGCTGCAAGCATCGCGTACGCTGAGCTATACTTAACGAAATTTATTAGTACCTGTTTGTATATAGTGCGACAAGGAGCTACATGAATGTGGCAAAAAGCACAACTAACGCCACCTTCATATGAAACGTCATATGTTTGTCGCGTTGTACTAGCGCCCTCGTCTACATTCATTTAGTCCGTGTCTTCATCTATGACGGTGACAGCGTCCTGAAACAACTGAAACTCGCGGCGGACATATTGCAAAGCGAGACGTGACCGCGCTCTAACGTCTAGCGTGTACTGCAGCCGAACATTTCGATACTTGTCACCGTGTAGCCGAATATACTGGGCTCTCCATGAGTACAGGAGGAGTGACATGAGAATCAAATCAAAATCTCCGCCTTAATTACTAGTTCGGCATTAGTCGGCCGGCACTGACAAATCTCGGCTAAATCCTTAACTTTATTTTCAAAAGTAGGAATGCTACGCACATAGTTTTTTTGACGACATAAAATTAAATAAGTATTTAAGTCAAAAAAGGTTCCAGACATTCGAAACATCCCAATCTCATTAAAATATATATCTTGACACTCAAAACTAGCTGGCTACAAGCGACACGCAAAAGGATAATTATGAAAAAAAAGTGATAAGAAATTAAATATAAAAAAAGACAAATTGTGAAAAGTATAAGCCAGGTTCGATTACTGTGTAACTGTTTGAAATGGGATCATAGAATGGTGGCTGGATCTCGGAAGCTCACCGAGTTGAACCACATACACACAGGTTAAATATAAAAGCAGACGTCTACACAATATAAAGATAATTAAATTGATAAACATAAAATCTAACAAAGCATTATAAGTATCATGCTTCTTTACCCTAGTATAAGATCGGAAGCACGTCCAGAATTTGAAGTTGGAATTGTTAACTTCGTTGCCATGACGACGGCGACAACTCCATCGCGAACCAGCTTGTAACCAAAAATACCTCCTATTTCCTTCTTATTGTGGTATATTTTCCGTTACCCCACCTGAAAGTCCAAGTTATTGGAGCTTCAAGCAGGTTTGGTACAGAATTAATTGTAGATTCAGTCTGCGAGCGCACTTCCATGTCAAGTTACATTTTCTGACCGCTTTCGGAAGTTTCAATGGTTATCTCTTTATCTATAGAATATTCGATATGCTGTTCTACAAGATACAGCTAGTAACTTAGTAAAACTTACTCAAGCTGATATACTAAATTATTATTATTAAACACCGGCTATTATATAGGAGTTGGCATATAGCCAACACTCTGAATACAGAGTCAACAATAATAATACGTCATTGGTGTCAAAGCCGGTATTAAATAATAATACAGTTAGTATCTTGTTAAGGAATTCTGAATGTCGCAGTTTATTAAACGAGTTACAATTGCGGTAAGGCAATAACTTACTCGTAACGTGGAAAACACTCGCTACGCTCGTGTTTCAAATCAATCATCTTCTTCCCGCACTTACTCGTATAACATATGTGTTTATTCTAAAGTATAGTGTTATAACAAGGTTCGAGGATCTCGGTAACAATTCTATAAAAGATCTTTGATGATGTATGGCGTCCTTCTCTTCGTTGTTACTGTTTTACTGAAAACAATGTAGATGTTTACTGTCAGTGGGCATGCGTGACCCGAGATTTAACACCTCATCTTGCGTTAAGTAGAATTGAACTCTATAACGTCTCATTATTGTTTATAATAGTGCGCTCTAAGCCGTGGCGGTTACGACAGCCGAAATATCACACGCTCTTGAAAAAACTGACTCCTTAATACTTTACTCGCCTTAGAATATTCTAAGTTACTCGCCACCTAGTTGGAACAAATATTTTACTCGCCACCTAGTTTGAACAAATACTTTACTCGCCACCTAGTTGGAACAAATAATTTACTCGTCACCTAGTTGGAACAAAATCAAGTTATTTTTAAATCGTTAGATATCATTCAAACAAATTTTATGAAAAAAATATAACCCAAAATCTATTTTAGAGAGAAAACCAATAAGGAGAATTTTTTGTTTTTTATTACAGAGTAAAATAGAAGGTTAAAACAACATTGTATTTACAGTAAATAGATAAATCACTTGTAATAGTTTGTTCAAACTTACTTCATAAACATTACAAGAAGATAGGCGTGTTTCATAACTGTGGGTAGCCTGATTATTGCAACTAAATAATCAAAAGTCTGTCAATTTATCGCATAATTTTTTCCCTTAATACAAGTTATTATTTAATTATTGTGACGTCAGAAAGATGTTTAGCGCTTATAAAAAAAAATCTACGATAAACAAGTGTTATAATATCCATCCATCCATCAGCCTGTTTCGTCCACTGCTGGACATAGGCCTTTCCAGGATTTCGCCACTCTTGGCGGTCATCCTGGAAGAAATGCCCATACTCACACACGCTGGGTAGGCGGGTTGGTGAGCGCGGTGCCGAAACCCTTGCACCAGTGATGCGGCTGCCCGTCACTAGTCTGTTTTATATAAGGCCCGGCAATTGGGGATGGATATACTGCCATCCATCGGTCCCAGGCAATGGTGGGCCGCCTGGTTTTGCCTGAGAGCTGTTCTCTTACTCTCCCCCGAATAACTTCGGGAGGATTTGCGAGTAAGATATTTATAAAAGTTATAATATGAATTTTATAATTTAAAAGATAAGAACTCAATACCATTTACTTCGTGTTATTTTATAATTATAACACTTACACCAGTTTTGAACTAAGTACTTTTCCCCATTTCGGAAACATTTAGAAACTAAATATTTGTCATATTCTATGAAAGGCTTAAAGTTGCGTGATTAATGAAGCAAATACGACGTAAATGAGGAGATTACAGCCGTTAAAGTTCACGCACACACGCAGTGCCCAGTCCCATTAGTCTAAGTCGTAATTATATGATGATGGGATCACAGCCATTAATGATATCATCTGCGAACTATTCAATAATACTCTGATTTATTTGTGAACCGATACATTGATTACTCACTAATCTCTCAACGGAAATCTTAAGTGTTTTCGTGAATATGATTTTAAAATACATTTCCCGGATTATCTGTTATATTTTTACATATTAATATTACATTTAAAGTATTTATTATTTATAATAAGGTAAATCATCATTATCGGTGTGAGATACATATCTTTTCATAATTTGTGGTCGAATTATTGAACGATTGAAAATTAAGATTGGCGATTATGTTGTTAGCAAACATTACTCTATGACAGGGGTCTCCAAACTACGGCCTGCGGGCCAACAGCGGCCCGCGGGCTACACCAACCCGGTCCGCGGTCGCTGGCCGACATGCCCGCTATAGTTTATTTAAAATTCACTTATTCTTCAATTCACAATATAGATAATTTATAATAATATGTTGGTACGTTATGTGATGACTTACGTATGATGTATCAAAACGAGATACTACATCAATAAACGTTATAATTCGTATTTTTATAAAAGTTATTGATTTATAAGTATTATAATATAAGCATCAATTAATTACGTGAAGCGTTTAGGGGGGAGAGGGTCAAGCCGATTCTTACCCAATCTCACGTGGGGGAGAGGGGGGGTTTTCCTCAAGAAACAGCGTAAAATTACGAGAAAACTGGGTTGAATTAGGCAAAACGTGTTTCTCTATTAAAATATGAGTAAATTCTACACAATAATATTTATCGCGGTTATGCAAACGCCACAAAGTAGCACAATAACTCTTCAATTGTAATTAAACATTTTTTTAAATAAATCCAATGCATTAATGCATAAATTTACGTATTTACACTAAAAATACGCATTTTGAACAATCTCAGAACGTCAAGCACATATAGATCTATTAAGGTATGTTCTTAGTTATAAAAAGTTAATAATCTCAGTGGGATTAGAGGGAGGGCGGAAGGGGTCGAGCCAAATCTCACGATACTTCACTAAAATATTAAGATAAGATATTTTCCAAAAATCGCTAAAATCACCTCAAGTAATTAATGGGCGCCCCCCTAACGCTATTTCAAGGTCTGTGCAACTTGCGGCAAATTAATAAAACACAGTACATTTATGCGTTTCTAACAAAGTTTCGTTCTAAAATGGCACAAGAGACTCAAAAAGAAAAACGCCCATGATTGGTTCGTACTGTGTCACGTGACACTGGGCCAGCATAGGATTGGGCCAGCTGTGGTTGGCCGACTTACAGTGAATGCTAACACTAAACTTTGTTGGACACAGTAATTTCGTAACGCTAATTACACTTCTATGTATTTTTTTCGTTCACTAGCACCACGTAATTCGGCAATGTATTTCCGCTGCAAAGAAATGTTCTTGACAATTGCTCGTAAGTACCAACCGAAACTGTGGAGCCCTGCACTAACCAAAACACCCCACGCAATGAAAATTTTCGCGTCAAAATGACAGAATGTTAGTATGATGAGCTATCTAGCAGTATGGGAATCAGTATGGCCCTTAGCCTAAGAAATTTGGAGACTCCTGCTCCATACTTTATAGTAATTTATAGGTACAAGAAATAATTTAAATAAATAAAAAAACTTTGTATCTACAGTCAGTCACGCAATGTAATTTTTATCTGTACTAGCTACAAGCTTTGCCCGGCTGAGTTACTGATTTAATATTTAAAGTACGTTCATTAGACCAAAGCTCCAAATTGATCACTTGAGCAGACATTACACCATCGTATCTTTCATTATAACCTCATAGCTCGGTGGATAGAGATGTAACCAAGTATTGAGACACTCTTCCCATCACCATTTAGATAATGACAGCAACCTTCGATCGAGACGAGGTGATTATTTATTACAATTTAATTAAGAAACGGTCGGTTATTTATGTAGCTGTTTTACTATATTTGAAATTCAAATTTTTAGATATTAACAGTGGGAATATTGATATCGTTATTAAATAGCTATACTTACCGGAACGATAAGATCTGTGGAGCTGTGGTTGGTATTCAATATTACAACTTTACGTCCTAAAATGGAGGGAATGGGGTTCTAGCCATCGTTGTTGGCGCTCGAATACATACATGCATTAGAAGAAGGGGCAGGATTCTATATTATATTTCCTACAGTGCCAGGAAAGGCTCTATTATATATCTCTTCGTAGTTCTGGCCTCCTTTTACTAATGTAACAGCTTGGGCCAGGTCTTAAAACTTACGTTTTAATATGAAAGTCTTATATTCTCACTGAGGAATTAAGGTAGCACTAGGTAATATTAGAGAATTAAGTTGTAAAAACATGGTCTACCAGTCGTTATGTTTAATAAATAATTTCGTCAAGTAATATTAGTCAACAGCAGGTAGACTAATTCCTATTTACATACGTACAAGTAGATCACTTATGTATAACGTGGAATATACGCGTCAGTTTTGACGTTGCCAATGAACTTCGACAACAATGTACTAAATGTAAATTTTCTCTCGAATATCTTCATTCCCAAATCGACACAAACAGTCCCTCAGCAACAGTCCCTCACAAGTATGTACCTCCACAAATGAGGCAGCTCACACAACACCGCCTCTTCCATGTTCCTGATTCAGCTGCATCATAACGGGGCGATGCCGGAAGTGCGTTGCAGCACAAACCGTCGTCGGATTCGGAGCTGAGATGGGGCTAACGTTTTTATTGATTTGCTTGCCATTTGTATACGAGACGTCGTCGTTAGTCGTACGTCGGTTTTATGTCGAAGTATTCTTTCAAGGCAGAATACAATAACAATACAATGTACTTTATTGCACACCGAAAGTAAAGTGTCAATTCCAAAAGTTAAAGCAGAATACAATTGGCGTTCTTATCCCTAGAAAGCGATCTCTACCAGACAAACTTTGGATAGAGAAAAACTTAAAAGAAAAGTTTAGAGGCGGTGTACAGAATAAAAAGAGTCAATTTTACGAATAAACGTATAACAAAAAAATTAACTTAATAGGACCATACAGTACAAAAACTATACGAATATTGCAAAAGATAATGCTGTTTGACCAGAGTTTTGAATATTTGCAAGTCTTATTGCGTGAGGAACGGCATTCCATAGACGTACAGCTTCTACAGTGTCTATAAAATGATTAACAAATAACTCACGTATTTAGTGATTTTACCGTGTCATGCACGAAGATGATTATTTACTTCTTGAAAGGTGTGCCCAATAGACTCACCGTAACATTAAACCGCTACAAATGCGCAGGGCTAAAGTTATACAACAAGTATTTCAGACTCAAACTAGGTTTGGAATATATCATTTAAAAAATGTCCCTACTAATTTATTTGTAAACGAAATGTTGTGTGATGGATGATTGAAGATTTTAAGATATTTATTTACTAGACCTTAATCTAAAAGATAATATCAGCAATAATCTATGCAACAAAAATAATGTACAAAATTATATAATGTGTATTTCAGACTCAAACTAGGTTTGGAATATATCATTTAAAAAATGTCCCTACTAATTTATTTGTAAACGAAATGTTGTGTGATGGATGATTGAAGATTTTAAGATATTTATTTACTAGACCTTAATCTAAAAGATAATATCAGCAATAATCTATGCAACAAAAATAATGTACAAAATTATATAATGTGTATTTCAGACTCAAACTAGGTTTGGAATATATCATTAAAAAAATGTCCCTACTAATTTATTTGTAAACGAAATGTTGTGTGATGGATGATTGAAGATTTTAAGATATTTATTTACTAGACCTTAATCTAAAAGATAATATCAGCAATAATCTATGCAACAAAAATAATGTACAAAATTATATAATGTGTATTTTTACATAACATTACTATTTTACATACATAATGTACATATATTATATATACTACTTTGTTTAATGAAAATATGTTTGTCTGACTCCAAAATCTAAAAAATTATACAGATTTGCTTTCAGTTCTAAAAGTGCATATGTACTATTGGTCGAAATTGCGCAGACACACTTTTCACCTTTACTTTCCACGAGAGTGGATACTACGCATCGGTTAATATTTGCGTCCCTTAGGTACTTGTACTACAACTCAAATGTGTTATATAACGCAACAGACAATAGAATTGAAGCTGTCAGTTTGTTTCGAGCACGCCTCCGAGCTTTTGAAAAGCCTCAAATTACCGTCTATAAAACCGGGAGCTACAGACGGACTGACCGACAAAAAATAAAGTTTATTGTTCTGTTTGCTTTTAAAAAAGAAGTGTGTTCTCTCGTCTCGGTTTATTATTGATAATTGGAATATAAATACAGAAATAATTTGTTTTATTGTATCGAATTTATTGTTGAGACTTGAAATAAAACGAGAAATTGCATATACGTACTATAGCAAGAACATGATTCAACAGAATCTGTAAGCAAGCTTCTTTTTTCGTGTCTAAAGCTAAAGCTGATGAACAGTTTTTTCATCGTGGTGCATGTTTTACAAGAACCATAATTTTAACCGAGAAAACCAGCGTTTTCATAGCCCCACTAGGGATTCAAAGCAAGTGCCACATAAGTTTACCCCCAATATTGGAAACCGCATCGTCTCATAAACCGACCCTGATGGCATCTCATCCCGGATAAGTAAAAGTCTTTATCCAAGTTGCCCGTCCCCGTGAACGGGGGGTAAAGCTGCTGTTTCTGCGATTGGCACTCCTGTCACGTGCGACGCCATGTTGTTCTCTTCGTCTTTTGTTTTGACATTAGGTTGGCACGCCGGGGCGACCTGAAATAATAGCAAACTTATGGAGGGATCAATTAGCCGTTGGCAGAAATAAATCTATTAAGATGCACCTGGTGAAGTCATTTTCTTTACAAAATACATTATTTATGTGCTGTCTCTAGCTGGGAATGCTTGTCATCGTAACTACGTCCTCGATTTATTGGTACAAAATAGGTTATTAAATTGGAAAAACACATCGAAACTCATATCATAACATACAGTCAATGACACGGTAGCGTACGGTCTATAACTTCAAAATTAAACATCTAGGCAAGGCAAGGGTACTATTTTCGTATTCAGTGATGAAGATTCTATAATGCATAGGGGTCAGATGCATTTCCGAAAATTTTGACTTTTTTCGTATGTGCCGCCTCTAAAGTGATATGAGTATGGGTCAAAGCAGCAGGTAACATGAATTGCTGGGGCCGCAGCATCAGCATCCAAGCTGGGGCTGAATTGCCAGAAACCTACAGCTCACGTTCTCACGGAACGATACCTAGAACGCCTAGAATAAACATACTTCTTGTAGAATTATCTGCTTTGTTGCCATGCAGCGGTCACCCGCATCTCATAGGCCATGCACCGCTTTGCCACTTTTGCATAATGTAAGCATGACGCTGGACTGCAGCGCAGCATTCATAGCGGGCACTCACAAGATCCACTAGTGCTATAATTGTAGTTCTTTTTCAAACAGGAGTACTAAAGTGGGATGATACCTAAGTGCGACGTGTATCTAAATATCGGCTGACGTGGTCTCAGCATTGCTTTTACACGAGTTAAATACCTTATCACTAAGTCGCCCGATAACCTAACAGTTTCTCGTTTTGGAGAAACCCAGTCTATTTTGTTTATATCTTCTGTGTTATCAGTATTCGGTCAAGAAGCACATACTAGTTGTTTCACCCTACTAAAACTGCATCCGATCTGCATCATTGTCGTTGTTAAGACACGCTCTTATCGCGCACACAATGCCGTATGTGCTTAATAGGTATGTTTTACCTGTATACTAAAGGTACAAACTTTCGAACTGGTTTTCCCTGTGAATGCCCGGCATTTATATTATGGTGTTGCGAGCTAAGACAATGCATCGAGTACAGCAATTAAACGTTGTTATCGATGTCCGAAATTGGTAGCGTAATTTTTATCGTAGGTATGTGATACGATCTATAGTGACTATGTGAACACGTGAGTGACTCCCGGGGCCCCAGTATGGGAGCGCAGGATGAATTGTAAATCGTCTATTTTCATAAGGATGAAAGTTTGACTGACGTGGTCCAAG
The DNA here is from genome assembly GCA_910592155.1 of Ypsolopha scabrella. NCBI lineage: Eukaryota > Metazoa > Arthropoda > Insecta > Lepidoptera > Ypsolophidae > Ypsolopha > Ypsolopha scabrella. The sequence continues at coordinate 26,190,790 of OU342978.1, read as the reverse complement.
AATATTTTAATATTCATTCGTTTATTTTAGGAATGATCCAATTACCGCGCCGAACGATAACCCGCACGCGAGGTTGTGGGAATTCCAAATCGATATTATCCCTATATTGTTTTCTTTTTTCGGTACGATAAACAACTGGAGTGGTATAAATTGCTATGCGGGCAGTCAGTCGCTAGACACTACACGGTCAACATTACCGCAAGAACATCATATAGACTTAGGAGTCCCGTGACATCCATCCAGAACTCAAGATGCAGTCCCAAGACAGAATACTCAGTTTCCCGGTGGACACCTTCACGAGGCGCGGGCCTTCTATACCCGAGGAGGCCCCTTTCAGCCCCGGCGAAATTCTGCAATTCAATAAAGCATACAAACAGTTTCTTCAGGCGGAACGACAGCTGGACGACCTGACTTTCCTTAACGGGAAGCCATGCCCCGTCCGCTACAACTTTGATCCGACGAGGCCAGAAGAAGATCGTCTGATGGTGAACTGGGACTGGCTCATGCCCTTATTTTGGGGGCCGCCGCCAGGTGAGAGGGATCTCGTGAGGGTGCCCACTATACTGGAGTTTGTTGAAAAGAAGATTCGCTTTTCGAAGTGCAAGGCGGTCGCCGGGGACACCTGTTCCTGCGGCAAGAGGCCTAATGTAGTGGTACCACCGGGACGTGAGTGCAGGATCCCACAGCACTTTCATCATTTCTGCACGGCGCACGTCTCTGCGTGGATAACCAAGTACATGGTCCCGGCGATTCTGCTGAAAGAATCCCAAGAAATCTTTAGAGAGGTCATCCAGAAAGTGCATGAAGGTGATCCGCAAATCCTCGAATACTATTCGACGGGTGACCGGACGGACACAGAAATGTTGCTGCACTCGGCTCGCAACATCAGTGATAATAGTGCTAAATAGTGCAGCAATGCTGCTGCAATGTGACGTTCGCTTATTAAAATAAATATTTGTGTTTATAATATGTTTACTTTTTTTTTCTTGTACCCCTATGAGTGTAGGATGATGGAGAGTTGTGCAGGTAAGGTACTGAGATCATTCCCTCTGACGTTGCTTCAAGTTGAAATTTAGTTTCTCTCGTGACCACTCTATGTTAGATACAATCAAGTCAAGCTTGGACTGCACCAGATGTAACGTCTAGGTAACGTGCTACTAGCCGCTGCATAGCACGTCACATCACTAACGCAGATAAGTTGCAAGGCGTGATGATTAGCGTTATGTGCACATGGGATGCAAAGCTCCGTTATCACAAACTATGCTTGGCATATGCTTATCATATGTCTTGAGCAAGGCCTGAGTGTGCATTCGCCTCTGACTACGTGTATCTGCGACGTTTAGGTATGGAGCTGACCATACAGGAATATGAGACGTCTAAATAAGGTTTTTCTTAACTTTATATCTATGAATAACTGCATGTAAGCCGCAAACAGTATTATGACAAAGACCGGCGGCAATTGGCGTTACATCTGTAACTCCTTATGGACCGATAATACGTATGACCACATGGCACGCTATCGTTTAAATATGGAACAAACTATGTGTCACTACTCAAAAGATAGGTAAATATGATCAGACGACGGGACCTTCATCGAAATATTATTACAGGCTGCCGGCCGAACGTAAGTAGCTCCAGCGTATTACGGCAACCCACGTTTAGTTGGCACTGTCTTGAAATATTCGGGAAAACCCGTGCTATATTCATTTTATGATCTGTATCCGACTGGCGGCGTGTATTTCAAAACGAAATCAAAACTGATGAGTGACCATAGAAAATTACCGGGACATACACGTGTGCTTCATACACGTATACACCTCACTTATACTTAAGATTTGTCATTGTATAGGTGTTACAGGTTTGGTTAGACTATAATTCTAAATATGTATACTTTTCATGATTCCTGTAATGTTAGGACTATGGTATGACAGATACCTTACCTAAACACTGCACCGTACCTACCTATCGCTGCATAGCATGTCGCGGTGCCCCTCTATCGTGTTACAAAGTGTAGTGACCACGGTTATCTATGCATGGATGTAGATTGTACAACATCTTAGTGGATAGAACTAGTACAATATATTATCATCATTATTAAACTAACTACCTAAATATCTAGTATCATGAAGGAAACTGGTATGTCGTGACATTTGTAAGTCGGCATGCATTTTGAAATGAAATAACTATGTATCGGGAACAAGTTTTTTTTTTTATTTTCAAAAACAAACACTCACATGCACAATATACTCAATACTGATGTACACAAATACCTAATACTTATTATATAAACAAATGATCATATCTATGATTAGCACTACTTCGGCCGGTTGAAAGTTCCACGCCACGATGCCTGCTCACGCAAAGCTAGTGCATACTGCATCAAGTGCCTGTCCAGTCGCCGCTGCTCTGCCTTCTGACGTTTTCTCTCCTCACGCTCCAAGTCTTGTCTGCGCTTTTCTTCTTCTTCTTCCGCGCGCTCTTGCTCCTTCCGAGATTTTTCCCCGTTGTCTCGATGAACGGCTTCTCCAGAGTTTCCGCTCATGGTGGATGATGATTTTGTGAATGATGACATGGTGATTTTGTTAAGACTGATCGATTGTACACAGCCTTGTGATTATGGCGAGTGTATATGTGCTAATGATTGATTGTATATGTACTTTCCTCCATTTATACTAACCCGAAACCTACCTAATAAGGACTCGTTGTTCCATAATTATCGCGAATTTTTTCCCACTTGAATAAGCTCGTTCATGAGGGATAATTCAAATACCGTGACATCATGCTGTACCGCAGTAACGACAGAATTGATAAGCAAATTAGGTAGAGAAACGTATTTTGTGGTAAAATGGCGCAATATCGATGATGTCAACGGGTAATACATGCATATATCGGCAATACCCAGTTATTTTCAGCTGAAAAGGAAAAAATTGATAAGGATAATGCATACAGCTTTACATTTTATTACGGGAGTCATATCATACACTGTGTTAACTTCTGTTAGCTAGCACAATCATGCTCCGTATGGAAAAAAGTATAGGTAAGCTTCAGTACGTGCTCGTTACGGTACAAATGCAACCAACGATTGTTTCAACTCTAACTGCAAGCACCCCGGCATGCTGAGTATGCACGCAGTCTTGCTACGTGACCTGCAGTCTTACTCGACTATGTTGTATGTTCTTCGGATGTTCGGCTCCGACAAGCTATCCCACTACAGCGTTGCAGCGTGCACTCATGTCCGCAAAGCAGTTTACCAAGCGAACCCGAGAGACTTGGGTTTTTGTTGAATCGTCCATGCACACCATCGTTAGGTGATGAACACTTAATTACCTCGGCAGGTGTACCTGTACACCTTACCGTAGGTATGCCTTACCATAGGTATGCCTTACCGTAGGTATGACGTCAAACCTTATCGAACAATGGTGTATTGTTTCATTTTTCCGAACTATTAATATTTCAATAAACCCCACGGACAGGATGAGATCGGTTAATTAAGCCCGATAACATATTTAATTGAATGAGAGGAAATTAATATAAATACCATTTAAGTTCAGCGATAAGAGCGTTATCGCCGTCGCGGGTGGCCGTTCTAATGCTGTAAGAATTTACTGATATCGATGTTGCTACCTACAACCAATGCTACAACAAGGTGCACTTACAGGTTAACAGTAAAGAGTTTTTGCGCTCATATTCACAGAGACCTAAGGTTAGGCTTGAGACTAGGTCTCACTTTTACATAGCAAAACCTAGATAGAACTCAACAATCATATTTTTCCCGAGACCATGCACTGTGCATCAGAGTCGTTGCTCCGCTGTATACATTAGTAGCATCCCCCCTTTCCCCTGGTCCACCATTTTTTATTTTCACCCCGTACGCTCTTGTGTCACTGACTGTAAGTATTGTTTAGTTAGATAGTCATTCCATAATTTGTCGAATTCCTTATAATTTATTTATTTTAGTTTCTGTGAAGTTCGTCTACACTTTGCTGACAAACCGACCTACGTTTATCTGGTACATATATCTCTAACATCTTACCAAACGATCCCACAAAAATGCCGTTTATAAAGAACGTATATTTTTGAGAAACTTTTCGGTTTAACATTCAGGTCTCGAACGAAGGAACCCGCCTCTGGAATACGACTGATCCACTTTGAGACATTTCTTTAAATATCGCCGTTTTTATTGTTCTGAAATGGGATATCTGAATCTAGTCCGCCCTTTTACTGCCTCGAAGGGATTTTCCTTTTGTGTTTTGGGACAGAGAGAAAGGAACTATAACTAAATATAGGGTGAAATTAAATCAACCGACCAAATTCATACTGGAGACTCGGTTAGTGATCAGGAACTAGGTTCAGTAATCCTTTTGGCCAAATTCAAAAAATATTTTTTTTTGCTCCCTCACTGGTTGGACTAGTTTAAGTACAATTCATAGTCTAGGTAGTAAGGAAGCAAAAAAAAATATTTATCGAATTTCACCAAAAGGGTAATTGAAGCTTGATTATGATCACTAACCGTGTCTCCAGTATGAATTTGGTCGGTTAATTCAATTTCACCTTGTATAGGTGTTTGTTAGCAATGAAATAAAAACCTAGATTTGAACACGGTTTAAAATTATTTCCTGTAGCCGAGTGGTAGAGCGCTCGCTTACTAACCCAAAGGTCGTGGGTTCAAACCCCGCAGTGGAAATTAATTGGTTTTGGTCTGCGTGCTATTGAAGGCACGCTAAGCCGTTGGTCCATTTGTGCCCGAAGTAGGCCATAGGACTTACCAGCCATCACGTTTGTGACGTAATGTCCGCCTGTGATTTGCTTTACACAGTTCACATTGTGAACACCTGCGACATCCCCCGGGGGTTCAGGTCGTGACTATATGGTTTATGTGACAATTAAATCTTATAAGTTGAAACCTTGCCAAAAGAAACAGACAGAAGTGGCGTTTTATATATATAGAGAAGAAGAGAAGATATTATACTCATGAATGCCGAATATCTAATTGGTGCATTCTCGGATGTCGTCCAACGACTTAGCTGCCGCGGCTTCGTAACTAACTAACTTCGTAACTTGCTTGGAGCAATTACTGATTAACTTTTGTTACTAGACTCTGCTGGAGTTTCAAAAGCAGCATCTCCACAAGGGAAGGGTTTTGTTTTTTGTTCTATTTGCTTACAATTAAAGAAGCTCTTTGACAAGGAAACAGTTTTTTCTTTCTTAATTGATTGTAAATGTATGTATATTGAAATATTTGAAATTGAGTTACTTGGAGAAATTCTGTCAATTAATTTCGCTGGTTCCAATGCTATTACAAAACAAGATATATATTTTTCTGGCCAATTTTCAATAGAAGCTTTGCGTAAGGGTCGATAAAAATATTAACAAATTTTCTTTAAAAACGTTCTGAAAATGAACCATTAGGTGTGACTCCTTAAGACGACTCTATTGGACCGAACTCCCATACTAGCGCAGTTCGCTGATCATATCCTTATTTATAAGTACTTGCTTATTATTTGTTCTTTTTCAACATATTCAATACATATAATACAATTTCCATGACTTGAACCTAAAACATTTATCAAAATCAAATACATACCACGGTTACAAGCGTATAAAAGTCCTGGATTTTACACATATTTTGATGAATGTTTATGTACCGTAATGTTCTAGAAGAGATACAACAAATCAAATAATTTTAGTTTCACAGCATAGTATAGTTTATACTATTCAAAAATATTTTTGTTTTATTTCGATTTTTGGGATATTTCTCCTGAAGTCATAGGAACCACCAAAACCATTCTCGAGTTTTTTCAAAACATGAATGTTGTCTCGCGTTAGCTTGCCTCTTAAACCGTGTTCGGTTAGTTCCGTACGAGCTCGGGAAATGAACGTTCGGACCAACCAATAACAGTCAGTCAGTGCTCTTTAATCCGAAGTTGAATGTAGAATGAAATAGCAAGCATAGCGACCGATCCCGTGCGCGACTGACTTCAAGCCGCCGACTACAGCTGATAACTTTCTACATCGCTCAGTACGCCGCGCCGTGCCCATAAAATGTTCGGGCACTGTTTATTCCTTTGGAAGTCGTAATATGCTCGTTATATTAATTAAGCCCCCGAAAACCAGTTAATTGACGAATTTTCATTTATTGTTTTTAAAGTTATATATATTTTTATTTAGCCCATAATATTGTGTAATATACCTTTGGCAATATTGTTAAATTTAAAGACCCTTTTTATTATTACTTTTATTTTTAAGACCACAAAAACTAAAATGAAAAGTATATTCTACAATAGCTTGCGACTGATGCGGCGGTTATCGTTTGACGCTGGCAGCTCATGAACGAAAACACATACAAAAAAACCGGTTTGCGGGTGAACAGCTACATTCACTACGTCTAAAAATTGTTCGGTTCCGTAAAGAGTTCATTAATTTTAAAGAAAAGTAAGTAAATCCACCACGAACTAAGTCCGGAGCGTTAGAGTACGACGCATACGTACAAGATGATCAGATGATCTATGTTTTAGTATAGCGCGGCTTTTTGAGGAATATTGACTACAGGTACACGTCGTGGGCTTAGAAGGTAAAACTCATTAAGTACACTTAAAAAAAAAAATGTCACTAATAATTGCTAATATATTTAAAGCTTGAATTTGTAACTAATTGCTAATATCATTAAAGCTCATTATCTATATATAGTATAATTTGTTCTTAATGAGTTTTACCTTTAAGCCCACGATATCTGATTCCGCATTGGATAAGATTGTGATAAAAATATTACAGTAAAATATAGGTACAGGTTTTTTAAAATTAATCGTCATCATAATCCACGTTTTTCCAGTTCAAAACTAATCTCAAAGTACTGACAGTCATACTTCCGCTCCAGGGACCAGGGAAATATATACCTACTTAAACCGTTAAAGTTGAAATATTATGAAAACTCAGATTGAAGTTGGATCGTTAAATGAAGTGTAATTTGACACATTTATCTACATCGACAGGACCAGGCCACTAGTAGAACTCTTCACAGATCATTTATAAAATGAGAGAATTGTAGTATTAAGCAACACACAGGGAAAGGGTAACATTTTGCCTTCAAGTTTGCACTGAGTTTCGAATATATGCATCAAGCAATGGCGAAGTGCGTCAGACCGGTCCCTTCAGCTCCGCTAATTGACGTTCGACAGATACAACACCAACTGAACCCTATAAAGACCTATCCACCCAACCTTAAACAATGGAAAACGTGACTTAAACTAATTGCCTTAAAGAGGCATTTTAATTAAGCAAAGTTCCTGCAGGAATAACGCAAGCCTTCGACTGAGTCAACCACGATGAAAGTTCGGTAGTTTTAAATTAGTAGCTTGTACAATCCTGACCTGTTTCTGCACAGTCATAAAAGTGATTTTTATTGAACGGTCGTTACGGTCTTGTCACGTTTTATATCATGGAAGAAGCTAAATGGTCCGGAGTGATGCAAGGACGTATTCTAGGTTACGTCATTAGTGAAGTGTAAGTCTTAATTTGCTCCCGTCTCAGTTCAGTATCAAATGTAACAGACGTGGTAGTTGAGATGTTTCGTCGTCTGGTCGCGCAACAAGAATGCCCGGTGCCGTTGAGAACCTGTCTGTTCGCTTCAAGAAATGCACGTCAAGTTGCTTCGTAAAATTCGCGTCTGGACCACATTACGGAGGATGTTTATGTTGTGTTATGGATTTTTATTTCGGTTCAGCTTTTATGTGGTTTGCTCTGGGTAGTGTAGGATTTTATGACTTTTCTTTGTCCGTTAAGTGAATCTGCATTTTACTATCGTCTGTCGTTTCAAACATTATCGACCGTATCATCGCGTTTAAAGGCTTTTTATTTTTGGCCTCCCCTGAGTCTTCTTCATAAATAATTTATTTCTTTTTGGTTTTCTTATAAACAACTTCAGTAGTGTAAATAATATGAATAAGTTTGTTAACAAGTCGTCGACGCGTAATGATGTCAGAACGTATGTTGTCTCCGCCCAGCAATTTGTCATCGGGTCCTTGATTATATTTTTATTATCATCATTTGCTCCTTGTTTGATTTAAATAACACTTCTGATAAATTGTGATTGAAAGTTGTTGTTTATCGTCATTGCTTGTGATTGGGAGTCCTATTAATATTGGATAACCTCACTTTATATACCATTATTATTATAGTAATTCGTAAGGGCGCTGTTAACATTATGAATTTTCGTTACCCCAAGATTATTAATAATGGATGTTTTTATCTTAGACTATAACTTGCTTTACCTGCCGAAGCGGCGCGGCGTGCTGTTTATTACTTACAAGAGTTTATGTTCAGTAATTATGACTTAATCATCATTAGTTGTGTATGGCTGTCACAATATCTCATCGATTTATTGGCCGTTGAAGATGAAGCGATGTCGAGGGTTTGATGTTATCTATAGTAATGGTGGAACTTACAGCATTTAGCTTTAGTATTGGATGCTTCTGATGATCTTTACCCTCTCTATGGATGACTAAATGTTACAATTTCGGTAGTTAAACCTATTAAAATATAAAAGGGCACATCCAAACAACAAATGACTCAATTTCTACAAAATGAAATTGAAATATCAGTCTAAAGTTTTTGTGTCCTAAATATAATGTAATCAACATCTACTAAAGATAAAATCTTTATTGTTATAAGATAATTGCTTATTTAATTAATTCGTGTGATTATCACGAGATAGCCCCACGTATTCTATTCAAAACTCTGGGAATGTCATAAAATCAGACATTATAATTAAGATGTTACCAAATTGTAACTTTTACTTTAAACATAAAATTGAAGCAACATATATTTTTTTAGGTGTCAAGTGTATACCTACTAACATAACCAGGAAGAGGCCAAAAACGAATCCAAGGTGGCGATAAAAATTTCAAAGGCAGATATCGACGATTTTTTTGAGGATTTCCTACGCGTACGTAATTGATGTATAAATACTAGAATATATAATATAAAATCTACTATAAAATATGTATAATAAGGTGTGGAAAGTATAATATGATAAGGAATGAACAAATTGAACAAACATAGTAACAGTCTGATTTCTCATTCATATTTTTATCTTTTTAGTTATGAAAACACCGTTCTAAAACTAAAACAAGAAAAAAAAAAATGTTAATGTAAAAACTATAAAAATAACCAAGTTTAAAATAAAAAACTAAACTGTATTGAAGTACCTATTAAAAACCGGCCAAGTGGGTGTCGGACTACGCGCAGTGTAGGGTTCCGTAGTTGCTCAGTACATTTTATAAGCTGGTCTACTAATACAGATAGCGCCAAATTTCTAGTCCGCTCGGAAGTTGCTCTCCCGAAGAACGGCTACATACATTGTCGTGTTTGGAGGCGATTAAAAGTTTGGCGCGACCTGTACTCATAAACCTGTGAAGCCTACTTAGCTGTGATAGTTTTTCTTTTAAATTTATTATATATACTATTTCTCTGAACTTTTTCATATATTCATAAACAACCGTTTAGCCGGCAGGGGGGGACACTGGACTCTAACAAAATTAGCCCTTAAAAGCTTAATATTTCGCTAACGAATCCCTAAATCGAAAAATGGTTTTCACACACCCACAATGTGTAGCATCAAAAATAGAGGTACCATAAAAAAAAATTTCATGATTTTGTTTTACAGTTTTGTTTACAGCTTTCTAGTACTAATAGTCTATGAGCTAAGCTGCGGACAGGCGGACGGACGGACAGACGGACATGGCGAAACTGTAAGGGTTCCTTGTCGGACTACGGAACTCTAAAAATCTGTCAAGCTTACGGTTACGTAAGTAAGGACAGACAATGAGTTCGTAATTATTTATTTTGTTTTCTGAAACATTTAATTAAAACATTCGTACGCCCACATTTTACCGACCTTTATTTCGTTGGACACAAACATAGACCAACGCCAACGACCTTGACCTGAGGAACTTTGTAACAATTTTAAATACTTATACGAAGATTGCTGTGGCATTTCCTTAATTTTATTTTAATATATATAAAGGAAGAAAAAATATTCAAATTCACCGTTATTTCTCGGTTTTTTGTTGACTTGCTGCAGCTTTTATCGATACAGTATATAAAACATCATAAGCTTACAGACAAAAATAATGTAAAATGATGGGTTTCATCATTTCAAGTTCTCACTTTGCGAAAATCATTTTATATTATTTAAAATAACACTGTTTTCGTACTTGTGAGCCGCAGCGACTGACACAATAGTGAAAAGAATTTTATTTAAATATTGTTTTGTTCGAAATTTGAATCATCACGAATAGAGTTGTAAATTTGACTCAGGAGATCAGCTACCTAAGCGCTTCAAGCCATGCAACCACCACGTTTTAAATCTTTGGTAAGGTTCCTCATAAACATTCAATAGCTAAGGCTGTAAACCATACGTACGAGTACCTATATGGGCAACCATCGGCCCGTTACGGATTTTTTACGGCCCGCGCGGCGGTACAGTTTAAAATCGGACTAACTTTTTGTACCAAAAAGTCGCAATCCGCAACTTTAACACTTTCAGGGATACATAACGAGATACAATAGAAAGAACAATTGAATCACATCTTTGGGTGTTTAATAAATTAAAGAGCCGCGCCGCGCCCGTTTATTAGTAGAACTGATTCTGACATTTAGTAGTTTAGTATCTGAAATTCCCAATAATCAGAATTGATATAAATATTACATTGTAACTTTTGTAGTTAATTGCGAAAGTTAAATTTTATTAAATTTATATCACTGTGGTATAGAAAATCAGAAAATTAAATCTGGACTTGAGGAGCTCTGAACCGGGATTCGAACCCGAGAGGTCCCGAGAGGTCCCGGGTTCGAATCCCGGTTCAGAGCTCCTCACGTCCAGATTTACTTTTCTGATTTTCTATACCACAGTGATATAAATTTAATTTGTTATCTCCTTGCGATGGATAAATCGCCAAGTGTTTAAAAATATAGAAATTCATTTCTATCATAGTTTAAATTTTATTGAACTATACGCACCAACTTATGGCCCGGAGCAGATGATTGTTTAGCAGTGAGTGAGTTCCCAAAGGTTGCCGATGCCTGCTGCAAACAGTAAACCACTTTCCTCATAAAGAACGTCGAACGTAAAAACCTTATTTCAATTATAATTAATGGAGCCCATCTCTATAATTACGTGTAATAAAGGTCCAATAATAAATATTCGATTTAAAAATTTAAAAACAGCTGACTTTTATTTTCATATTCCAGAAAATAATATTACTCATTATGAATTTTCTAGAAAAGTATATTTTCATTCGGGAGAAATGCTTTCCTTTTACGCAGTATGTGTGGTTTGGTTTGATATTGAATGATAGGAGTGATTATATAATATACATAGAGATTCCTACGGCCTGAAAGAAGGGACTAGAATAGAAAACGGAATGCTGATTTGGACATACAGAGAGTAGCATATAGGTATATATAAAACTAGAGTGACGAATGAAATTTATGTTGCGCAAGTGGAAGATACAACTTGACAAGGAAATATGCCGACCGAATTGAAGGCATACTGATGAACCTAAGGCAAAGTGTCTAATGTGTCAAGATTTAAATATATAGATACAACCATAAAAATGACGTATCAGGATTATCTTTTAGACAGAATTAACGATAGAACAGAACAAAACTATTTAATTAAATTAGATAAAAAATTGAGCCGAAATCGCTGTCCTCACGTGGAAGAGTACCCAGGATACTGGCAGCATTACCTCGTTGAATTGCTAGGCCAATTCTTTGGCCGAGGTATGTGCCAGCCCTGGGATCTCCGGAAGCGTCGACCAATTGCGACGACAGTTCTTTGTAGAGCTGCCGCGCTCCCGGCCCCCACGGCCCGAGGGTTTCAACGCCAAAAGGCACAAATATGTATCCCACGCCAAGGGATGCATATTTGCGCCGTTTCGCCTCCTCTGCAGACGCTGCCGCCGTCCCGGCCTGTGACGAGGTCACCTGTAAGTGGGACGGAGCAACTGTGTCAACACAAGTCGCGTCCCACACCAGGGACCTCCCGTTCTTCCAGGGTATCAACGACATCCCGTCGGGTCTCCTACCATCATCACGTGACAGGCCATTCGGTTCCAGAATGGCAGGTACGTTTACGCTCGCAAGAGCCCGACGGATGATATCGTTGATACTGGCGTGACGAGGCAGGCGGCCAGCGCTGCGCTGACACGACAGGCCATGGTGACCGAGGCGGTCGACTTTCTCTCCGCAACGGCAGCGATGTGGCTCATTCAAATTACTCGATTACAATTGCTCGTATGTGGATGTGGAAGAGGCAAAAGAGGTGTGTCAGGATCGTAGCAGATGGAAATCTGTAGTCTCTAGGAGGCACGCGCGAGTATATAAATATACGTAATGTATGATGTATGTAGAAAAAGATACAATGCTTATCCTTGCGTAGCCGTTAACTCTACCGTTTTTGGGTATCCGAAGTTGTTAGTTTTAGACCTAAAAGACCAAATTAATTTCACAGTTTTATTAATGAATTTTGTAGTTAACTTATTTGAACGTTGCGGAACCCTCAGGGCACGAGTCCTACTCGCACTTGACCGGTTTTATTGTAATCGTGATGTTGTTACTCGTACCTTGTTACTGCCCCAAACTCTTCAATATTAGTTACACTCCCTGAATATTTCAGTGTTGTTACTGTCCCCTGATGTAATATCCAGCATTCCTCAATCCCTTATCGCCCCAGCTCCTGGTCACCTGCTGACGTCACAGGGGGCGGCGAGGGTCATCCTCACGCGACGTGCCTCCAGTATATTTATGAGCTGTTCTCGTGATCTACCGGAGTGAAACTATTGAGTTTTATCTTTAGTTACGGACGTGGCTTGTATTTATACGAGATCCTATGAAGTATAACTAGAGTTTTGCCCGTGGCTCTACCCGAGGGTCGCCGGTTCGATGCCGCGCAGCTCCGTGTGCAACCACTATTAATTACAGCAACTTCCGAACTCGGCTACTTCACCGGACACGAGGCCCGGGCTCGCTAAGTGTGGATAGTTTTATAACCGCTTTTCTGCAGCCCATCATGTACCTTATACAATTTTTACTATTTTGGTTTCATTTCGGAAACAGAAACTCTTATAAAAAGATTATGTTGTAAATTCATGTCTTGTGTCATATTCACTGTATTGACGTAGTAATACTTTACATTCCCTGGTATTGTTATGTAAGCGAAATGACATTTTGTACAATATACGCCTGCAGTTGAAGTTTCCTATTTGTAAATGATTTTCATCACTATGATCGCTATGGTCCGTACTTGACACATGAGAGAGACACGAAACTCTTAGAGATCGCCTTCTGCTGTGGTCCGGTGGTACTCGAGTACTGATCCGAAGGTCAGGGGTTCAATTCCGAAGGGGCCCATTAGTTCGATCAGGGTGCTGTGGAAAGCACGCTAAAATGTGGATACACATTTGTGGCCGCTGTATGGTGAAAGGAGTCACCAGTTCACCACCCATCACGCTGAGACATAATAATCAGCGGTGAGAGTGTGTGTACGAGTGTGGACTACTGTAACTTTCATTTCACAGCTCAAACTTGGAAACACTTCTGACACTTCTGACACCTCCTCAGGGGTTCAATGCCGTGACGATGTATTTATTTTATTATTTACTTTCGAGTGTGTCTTACTCGCGAAGGCGATGTTTATTTGTAGTATAGCGGCACCAAGCTCATTAAGCTGAAATTTTATAGGATAGACTTCTCCTTTTTTATTGATTGTTTTATTTCCATTTTTCATTTTATTTATGGTTACAAATTTATATGTGTTACTATGCCTTGTACTTCAACTTTTCTCGAATAAATTGATTTTCTTTCTTTCTTTCCATATTTATTTGAAGTGTTTAATTATGGGTATTTTCAAAAACATAACATCGTACGTTGCATGACGGACAGATCCTTAAAAGAAGTGTCCTGTGCCACCCTTACCATCCTCGTCCAAATATAGTGTGCCTCGTAGTGCAATACTTCATAGCAACGTTATCAGGGAGTTTCCCTAACGGCGTGCCACAACGCGCTGACCATTACGGATTAAAAAACACTTCGCCGGCCCATCTAGATACGCCTTTACATTACCTGAAAACACCCTCCAAGAAAAGCATACGGCACACCTGTAATGTAAAGAACTCACAGTTCTATTGTGAGGGAGATACGGTTTAATTTTGATCTGAAGTCGTGATAAACTTATTTTCGGTCGCGGTGTAAATGACCGAACTGTGCATTACGTTTTTAATGAATTTGTGTTCTAATTATGAATAGGTGAGGTTGGTTTTCGATTGAGGGGGTTGTGGTCAGCTTATGAAGGGTATTTAAAATTCAGTGGGCTTCTGAATTAATAAGGCAGTGGAGTGTCCCCGCGGGACCGTTTAGCTGAATGTGCGTGTTGTATTGTTGTTGCATTTGTTACGGTCGTTCTGTAACGGTTACAAGTCGGCCGCCATTCTGTTGATTATTATTGTTATTGTTATGATGTTTTAACATCTCCAGAGAAATTAGAATATTATAATTAACGGTGGTAGCCTTCGCATGAATGTAAGTTACGGACCTCAGCCGATCTTTGTTGATGATATTATTAATGATTAACAAACTTGAAACGCGTGCATGGATTTGATCTAAATTCAAGTAAAAATAAATTAACGTGACATTAAACAATACCATTAAAGGTAGGTACAGTGGAGACCGCATCAAGTTAGACACTTCGGACTTTGTACCTATCTTATATTCTTCTCTGTAGGGGCTGATGTCGTACTGCAACTGTATAGTGGTCTCTACTGTACAAGAGAAAATCTATATAGGGCTCCGCACCTCAAAAAAAAAACGGTACTTTTATATGATCTCTTTGTGGTCCGTCGGTCTGTCTCCCTGTCAGTCTGTCAAGACCCTTTTTCACGTGCCCCATTAGAGATATCAAGTTGAAACTAATACCTCCTACAGAAGTTTACGGCATCACGGTGCTGGCGAGAAATCAGGCTTCGAATTCAATTATTACTCTTGACGTAATCGATTTGATCTAAATGAGCTTACCATAAGAACCTATAGGGCATTTCCGATTGACTTAGAAACTAGAAATGCCGTTTACAATTAGGTCTTGTACCAAAAGTCTAGGAAAAAGTCGGAAAATTCAAAATATTTAATTATTCAAGAAGAAATTAATGTCCATACATCTTTGGATACATAGAGAGAGTTTAATAGACTGTTCGTGGAATAACTTTGTGTTTTAAACGGTATTTACAGAATCCTCAGGGCACGTGTCTTACTCGCACCTGACCAGTATTTTGTAAAATGCAATCACATTAACTCCAAAATTACCCAATCAACTTTAGGTTCTCTGAATAACTATTAAATGTTTAATTATCTTACACAATTAGTAACGAACGGTACATGAGAACAATAATTCCAATTACCCCAATATTCCTGTTAGCGGATCTCAAGGTGTCGTTCTACAAGTCCACAACTTTAGGAATGAAAACTGGAACCTCAATGGAGTCTACTAAATATGACATATAAAATCACGGATTACTTGAATAACAGGACGTTAGGTAAAGCTTTTAATTTTGTGAATATAACAGTATCGTTTCTCAACAAAGCGAAATACTCGATACTTAATTAACTCGATAAACTCTCTATAATCAAATCGAGTTAATTCCTGTTAGCGGATCTCAAGGTGTCGTTCTACAAGTCCACAACTTTAGGAATGAAAACTGGAACCTCAATGGAGTCTACTAAATATGACATATAAAATCACGGATTACTTGAATAACAGGACGTTAGGTAAAGCTTTTAATTTTGTGAATATAACAGTATCGTTTCTCAACAAAGCGAAATACTCGATACTTAATTAACTCGATAAACTCTCTATAATCAAATCGAGTTAATTCCTGTTAGCGGATCTCAAGGTGTCGTTCTACAAGTCCACAACTTTAGGAATGAAAACTGGAACCTCAATGGAGTCTACTAAATATGACATATAAAATCACGGATTACTTGAATAACAGGACGTTAGGTAAAGCTTTTAATTTTGTGAATATAACAGTATCGTTTCTCAACAAAGCGAAATACTCGATACTTAATTAACTCGATAAACTCTCTATAATCAAATCGAGTTAATTCCTGTTAGCGGATCTCAAGGTGTCGTTCTACAAGTCCACAACTTTAGGAATGAAAACTGGAACCTCAATGGAGTCTACTAAATATGACATATAAAATCACGGATTACTTGAATAACAGGACGTTAGGTAAAGCTTTTAATTTTGTGAATATAACAGTATCGTTTCTCAACAAAGCGAAATACTCGATACTTAATTAACTCGATAAACTCTCTATAATCAAATCGAGTTAATTCCTGTTAGCGGATCTCAAGGTGTCGTTCTACAAGTCCACAACTTTAGGAATGAAAACTGGAACCTCAATGGAGTCTACTAAATATGACATATAAAATCACGGATTACTTGAATAACAGGACGTTAGGTAAAGCTTTTAATTTTGTGAATATAACAGTATCGTTTCTCAACAAAGCGAAATACTCGATACTTAATTAACTCGATAAACTCTCTATAATCAAATCGAGTTAATTCCTGTTAGCGGATCTCAAGGTGTCGTTCTACAAGTCCACAACTTTAGGAATGAAAACTGGAACCTCAATGGAGTCTACTAAATATGACATATAAAATCACGGATTACTTGAATAACAGGACGTTAGGTAAAGCTTTTAATTTTGTGAATATAACAGTATCGTTTCTCAACAAAGCGAAATACTCGATACTTAATTAACTCGATAAACTCTCTATAATCAAATCGAGTTAATTCCTGTTAGCGGATCTCAAGGTGTCGTTCTACAAGTCCACAACTTTAGGAATGAAAACTGGAACCTCAATGGAGTCTACTAAATATGACATATAAAATCACGGATTACTTGAATAACAGGACGTTAGGTAAAGCTTTTAATTTTGTGAATGTAACAGTATCGTTTCTCAACAAAGCGAAATACTCGATACTTAATTAACTCGATAAACTCTCTATAATCAAATCGAGTTAATCCCTTTACGAAATAGCTCTAAAATTTAAATTCCTTATTCTTGTCGGCATTTCCGTGAATGGAAGCCATTTTACTAAATCCCGTTCGTTCATCGCTCTTTCGTCGATATCGGCACAGTTTAAAGTGGGACCTCCCCTCCCCTGCCTCGGTTTACAATGGACCCCTCTAACTGTTTTGAATAAAAATCCCATCGACACGGCAAAGGAGTACTTACTTAAACATTTACAGTAGCTTGTGAAAGATAAGAAACTCAACTATCATTGCTTTCTAAGAAAATTGTCTTTAAAATACTATAAATGTTATTGCAGAACGTACAAAGTTACAAACACATAGAAGCCAATATGTGTGCTTTTCTTTTTGGACAAAAGCAACCAAAACTGAATCCTGACAAGTGGCTAAAATTATGTTGACAGATGCACGTGGAAATTGTTTTGACACCAAAGGAATATTTTCAGTACCATCATCATCATCACCTGCAGACACAGGATATATTAGAATGCTATAGACTACGAGTTGACATCGGTAAATCTACTCGGTATCTTACTTATGTACCCGCTGACACCACTTTCTTGAATAATATTTTGTATTCGACTTGCTTTGGTATACTTACAGTAATGGCGCTTAAATAGTTTCTTTAAGGCGCGTGTTCCCAGCGTCATCCGAAATTTACTCCCTTTGATGAAGTTATTTCTCTTAAACGGCTTACTTAAAAATTATAAAAAAATATATGTCATTATTGAAACACCTTGAAAACATTTTTTTCTTGGAAACCGCTAACGTTATTTGTATGGTTTTTTCACTAAAATACAAAAAAAGGATAGCTTATAAAACTCATTGCAGGAAATTTAAAAATGATGATTTACAGCAGAGTTAATAAATAAAAACTAGAACACTTTGAGAGCGCGTGGCGTCAACGTTGCCGTAAACAGCAAGTTTCGGAGTAGTCGATTACAAAATCAAATGCAAGATTTTAACGTTGATTTTGACTTTGTTTAAAATATCTCAAGGTTATTGGAGGCTACAAGGGCCTTAAATAATTTGATCCTAAGCCCACAGGTGAGTGATAGATGAGATGGAAGATACTTTGTCAATACAAACACACGTGCACTATTGATTTATTGTATTCTTCACCTCGTCAGTGGTTCTTAAGGATCAAAGTGTTTGCGCTGGACCTGCTTACCTCTGTTGTTAACCGTACTATTGGTCCAATCTGAGCTTGGGTTCTACAAAGGTTCTGTAAAGCCTGCAGTTTTAGCGTGCTAGGGGGCTATTATCATAGCCGATGAATATCGTACTCGAATCACAGTTCCCGCTGTTGCTATCAGGTGGTGCGGTGCGCCGTGCATGTGTCCCGACAATCCGTCTCCTCCATCCGCGACGTCAACTAATCGCCTATTGAACAAAAGCCCTGAAAAGTTTACGTTGCGTTGTTTGAAATTTTTTACTTTGTTTGTTATTTTTGCACGATAATGCCCTCGATGCATGGAGGGCAAACGGCAAAGACATGTTTTTAGTAGTTTATGATACTGTTTAAAGACGAACATACTGCGATGGAAATAAATTTTAATATTTTTGACACTTGGCGATTTATCCATCACAATGAGAGTAGGTCGGCGCACCAGCCGTGTGCAGATATATACCTATACAGGAACCATTTCGAGTTACTTTCGACTACACCATAACTTATTTTCTATTGGACCTACGAAGTTGCAATTTTCCACATCTGTTATGGTCCGCGCAAGTAGCCAGAATCCTAAATTTTATAAATGAAATTTTAACAGTGCTTGAGATATTCAATTCTAAAAATCTCAATTTTATCACTGACTATAATTTCCTGACTGACATGACTCAACTCATATAAAACCTTATCCACTTCAGGAGACTTAGTAACTTAAATTTTCAGATAAATTTAGATAGCAGTGTAGAACTTGTCAAGTTCTTATAGTCAATTATTTGCATGTATGAGGTAACCTTAAAATGTTCGAGCTTTAGCTGTGAAAACATAATCAGTAGCAAGGACCCTAACAAATTTTCTTTTAAAACAAGTAAAGAGCGTTGGATGTATGTATTATACAGACGTATAATATTGTAGCAGACCTAACATTATTAATTAATTAACGCATAGAGTCGACGCGTGGCAATTTTAGCTCAGTGAACTACGGGCTCTTTTAAATATAAATATTGCTTGTTTCCAAACAAAATATATACTAGAGATCAGTTTAGGAATTAACAAATATGTTCCAAGCATAAGCCAGTCGAAACAACCCATTTTTATACGTTTCTTGTTACCATGAAGCCTAAATATAGCTTATTTTTTGCATGGTGATAAATATATGTCTGTATGGATGTACCAACATTATTGCAGTTGTGACTGAAGGAATCTCCATAAGCTTCGGTAATCAATTAGATCACAATTCTGTTTTTGGCGAAGCCGACAATCCTGCACTGCCTCTGTACTGAACTCAGCTCCTTTTTTACATTTATGTTTTTGGTAGGATACAAATGAATAATTTGAGGAGTAAGTGTGAGGCCCTGGGTTCAAAACGCTGTTTCAGAGATTAACATATTCATTTCCTTCTGCGTTTCTATACCGCAAGGATATAGGTATTGTCAAAACGACTGAAAGTTTATAGGTAACTGTATTTTGAAAACCAAAAACCGTACAAAACAAACGCTTAGCAGGAACAAACCCATTTCCTCTAACCAGAACCAAAGTAAGCGATAAAACGTGAACCCCTAAACCGGGGTTAGTTTAAATTTACAATTTAGCTAAACGACGTTTCGATGGAACGAGCACTTTCCTAGCTGCAAGTGTGCGGTGCCGGTATTGAGGGTGCTAGCGCCATCTAGCGCTCACTCGCTGCAAATGGCGTTCTTTACCCAGATTTAGCCGTACAAAATCAAATCTACATCTTTGTTGGTAATTTCGGGGCGAGAAGTGATTTTACTAATGAAATGATGATAAAATGTTATTTGTTCAAAATGCCATCTCGATTGTCTTTGAATTAGGTTAATGTTTACGAAATTTCACCAAAAACATAAAACCATTTTGGCTTCGTTCCTGAATCCGACTTTTTTATTTGTCAGCAGAAAAGCTCAAAATTCATTCGCTCTATGATAGAGATATAAAGAAAAGTCTCAGAACGGTAAGTGGTTATTAGGACGTTTGTGAAATATGTACGATAGGGTGGAGCGATTTTTGCCTTTTTTGGATTTTCATTTGGGCAGGGTGTGGAAAAGTTGCTACAAGAAAACAGATAAATGAAAAAAATAGTAAAAAAAATATCTTTTAATGTTTTGTACTGCCCTAAGGGGGTTGAAGTTTAACAAAATGAATGAAAAGAAAAAAAAAATTTTTGTTTTTAATATTTTTTATATTTGTTTTAGTTAAAGCCATATAAAGTATATCACATAAAGATAATCACAAAAATATTCGTCCATTCACAAGTCTCAAATTAAATAAAAACTGTGCAAATTAATATAATTTCCCATTTGAGTCATTTTTATCACATTTTTTTTATCTTACGACTTCGGAACGCAACAGAATTTTCATGACCTATTTTTTATAAATTACTTACACAAGGACGTAACGGAAAAAAAATTAAAAACAAAATTTTCGTTTTCATTTCATACATTTTTTAAACTTCAACCCCCTTGGGGCAGTACAAAACATTAAAAGATATTTTTTTTACTATTTTTTTCATTTATCTGTTTCTCGTAGCAACTTTTCCGCACCCTGCACAAATGAAAATCCAAAAAGGCAGAAATCGCTCCACCCTAATGTACGATAACTTTTTTTCTGCGACTCTCAATTAGTATAGAAAGTCTAAATTTGATTTTGTTTATTTCACAGAAAGGTTCATTGAACTTTGGTCCCAACCACTTACCGAGTCTGCAGTATGAATTTGGTTAGATAAACGAAAGTCACCTTATATTATGTGCTTTCAATAATGTAGCACTAAGAATACCGGCCCGAGTCTAACCAATTTAGCCGAAGAGCTTGAAAGTGCAGATCGGTTGTGCATCTACCCACGACGATGGAGCGACTATTTAGCTATAAACTGTATCGAAAACGGCTACAAATCTCGACGAACTTCTAAACATGGCTTTTATTAACTTAACCAGCTGCTCAAAAGTTGTTTTGCTCAAAATATATATCTTTACATCAACATATAGTATGTGCTATATACCTACCTATATGTATATATATCCTTATCTCATAGAAAACTACGCTCACTATTATTCTAGCTGTTTTCTTCTTTGAATTTGCTATTCTTCGTGTGTCAGTTATCCCATTCAATCGATACTATTAAACGAGCTATATTTGTGTATACCGGCCAAAACTAGGTCAAAGTGGATCTTTGTTGTAATAAAAAATAACCACGAAGATGGCAAATTTAATCCAAAGGCTCTTGTCTGCCCTGAAGGATTTCCAAAAAACTAGTTTGACCTAAAATTGAGTTAAGTCCACCGTTAGGCTTTAGAGGTAGGCGTTAGGCGTTATAGAGGCGAAAACTCGATCTAGGTGGACCTCATGACTGTGCATAGTCGTTTTCTGTGGGTTTTTACGAACAAATCACCTTTAATCGTACAATATTGAAAAACTCAGTTGGTAGAGTGTCTACCTGGCACGCTAAAGTCCTTGGTTCGAACCACAACGGAGATTTTTTTTTCATCCTTCCTATTAGTTCCTTGTTTATACTCAGATTTGTATAATTTCTTTTTTCGTTTTTGGTTACGTACGTATTTGTACTCTGAAGTGTTTTGGTTCGATGAGGCGAATTTTCATCAATTACGTTCTGGGCTGTATCATTATCTTGGAAAAGGCATTATTTTTTCCAGACCCCTATCTATCTAGTTTGGGAATGACACTGGTTCAAAAACGAATGTTTGCTACTTACGAGTACCATCGCCCTAATACCCAAATAGAGTTGGACTACTTCAAGAAAATCTCGAGTTCAGTAAATTAATTCAGATAAAACAATCCGAATAGCTTTGAATATGTTTATATTTTAATTTATCGCAGGTTTCAGTAATATCTCTCCATGAATGTGCTCTTTGTGTCAGCTGATTGAATATTCTATTCAAGAATCCGTTTGAAAGAGTTTCTAAAGGCTTCAAGATGAGTTTCTTTTTATGTTCGAGCTTTATAATAAACAGACAGTAACATTGCTGTTAGATATATGACCTGGAATGACTAACGGCCGTGGAAAATATATTTGAAAATATATTTAATTTATTTTTCACCATTACTATTCGAAAAGGGGTTATTGGTTCACCAAAAACAGTGAATAAAACGCTCTTTTCCTCACTGAGTGAGAACAAGTAACTTTTTAAACTTTTTGGATAGGCAAAGGCATGGCAAAGGTATCTGTGACCATACAGCCATCTTAACACATAATCACCCGAGAAGCTATAAACTGTAAACTTTTTGCAATCACTACATTTTATGTTCCGTAAAAATGCCCGAATAAAGCATTTTAAATTTGGAACAAGCGTGAATGCACAATATAAAAAAAATCGTACCAAACGTATTGGCTGGTCGCTTGGAAAAAAGACCAGAAATAAAAAAGAAGAACCGCCATTTTTATAGTTAGCTTTCTTCTGTGTTCTATACCAGGAAAATTAATAATAAAATGAGTTCTTCGAGTGACGAAAACGAGACACTGACTCCGGAATCGATTCGAAATAAAGCAGAAATTATAGTGGATAATTTGTTGCCACCAAAATCCCGTGAGAGATATTTAAAAAGTTACAACTTCTTCTGTGACTGGAAAATCGCCAATGGCGCCAATTCCTTCTCAGAGTCCGTATTTCTCAACTACTTCCACGAATTAGCAAACACTAAGCAGCCGTCGACACTTTGGTCCGTATACTCTATGCTAAAGGCCACGATAAACATCAAACACAATATTAAGATTGAAAACTACTCAAAATTAGTGGCATATTTAAAACGCCTATCCGAGGGTAAAAAGACGAAGAGATCTAGAGCACTAACCTCTGAAAACATTGAGCGCTTTCTGAATGAGGCGCCTGACCACAGCTTTCTGGTAGTAAAAATTTAATTAGTTAAAAATTTATTTAAATAGTAATTTCTTAATATCCCACTTCAATTAACTAATTTTATTCATATACCTACTTAAGTAGGTCTTTAGCAAGTTTTCCTGAAAGAAGTAAATATTTATTTCTTGTTTACAGGTTGTGTTAATTTTCGGCGTGAATGGGGCCTGTCGAAGTAGCGAATTATTGAAAATAAAAGTAAACGACATTCAGAAACATTCCGACACGTTAATATTGGTCGTTTTAAAAGAAACTAAAACGAAAATTGATAGAACGTTCGTAATACGGGATGAGTATATAAAAATTGTCCAAATATACCAAGCTTTGCGGCCCATTGATACAAAAACCGACAGGTTTTTCATACAGTTCCATAACAGAAAATGTAGTCGGCAACCTATTGGAATTAACAAAACAGGTGCGATGCCAAAAGAAATTGCCACATTTTTGAACCTACCAAATTGCGTACTGTACACGGGACATTGCTTCCGTAGGACCTCCTCGACAATTTTAGCAAATGCCGGAGCTGATCTTACCGAGCTAAAACGGCACGGAGGTTGGAAATCCAGCGCAGTAGCTGAAAGCTATATAGAGGATTCAATACATAACAAGGCCCAAAGATGCAGCCGAATAATTGACAGTATCAATCTACAACCGTCTAATGCTGACCCTTGGACGCCCTTTTCTCCGGCGCGCCCTTCAACATCGAAGGAAAATCCTTCTGAAACATTACAGTTTTCTCAGCAACACCGACCACAACCTCAAAATGCGGAGAATTTGACAAACACTCAAGTCTTATGTAATAAGACCATTTCAGACCAAAAAAATATATAACACGTAATTTCAAAAACTGTTCTAATTTTACTGTTAATATCTAGAGCTTATTTTTCATGTTTTCTTCTCTTATTAATTTACTATGTACCGATTGGTTGTAAGTAGTATTCAAGTAGTTAATATGGTACTGTTTATTTTCTCATAGTCAATGGTGAAAAGTAGAGTACATAAGTACGAAATAAGTTCGAAGTACGGTAATAGGCATGTCCATCTGCCCCACTGGGACGTAATAGTCGTCGGTGAAACTTTGGTGAGCATGGTGGACTGTAACTTGCACTTCACACACCATACTTTCTGTACTATCGAACGAAAATCCGCAGGCCCACTGACCACCCTTATTGCCGTAGTAATAAGAACGATGAGAAGGTCAACATTTCATTGATGGTACTTATGTGATATCCCTTAGATAAAGAATTAATGTCGTGACAATGTACGTTACGTGTTTTTTTGCCAACAATTTCGTTAAGTAACAAAGTAAGGTATTGTACCAAAATAAACGCACCCACACATATTGATTTCCGCTGCAACTGAAAGACTCCGGCGGTCTCGAGGCGGGAGTCCGCCGCCGCGCCGCCCGCCTGCCACCGCCGCCGCGCCACCCGCCACCAGCCAGCAGCGTCCGCTTCTTTTTGTGTCTCATCGTTTTTACTATTGTTTGCTGGAAACGATATGAGAATGCTTTCTCTGTGTTTATATTTGTATTGCACTTTATATTAGTACAGATTGTTTTTACAGCAGTAGGACGCCGTGCCGGGCCCTCTATCTCGAGATAACGGGTTCGTATCCTGCCGGTCGAGAATATAATACTACACTGAGAAAAATGTATTTTTGGCTTCATTATAAAACAGCGTTACATAAGTTTAAAATACGGTGTATTTTGTTGTGATGTCCGTATTCTCCCTACTTTACGTGAATCATCGTAAAAATAGCTGAATTCACTGTATTTTATGATGAACAGTTTTCTCAGTGTAGTTGTTTCAGAATTGATGTGTATTTGTATAGTAACCAGTTGACGGTGAAAGAAAGCAGTGTGGCGTGAACCTGCATGTCCTAAAACCCATGAGTTTGTACGGTGATAAGGCTCAAGCTTTATCACGTTGGGACGTAAGAATCAGTGAAAAGAGGATGTAACAAGTGTTAAATAACTAACAAGTAACTAACTTAACTAACAAGTGTGACGGTCACAGTTCACACTTGGAAACCACCGCTGACACCCCGTCGGGGGATATAATTCTGTCAGTTTTGCGTCTACTCGTAAATGGAAAGTAACCCAGACATCCGGCCCACACTCTACTTTATTGAAACCCCTACCACTAGACTGCAAGTAAGTACCATCAAAGAAAAATACCTTAACACGTTTTCTACCCGTTTTAACGGAGCAAAATGGGCCAGCAGAACTTTCCCGTCTAGCACCTATTCCGATCATTTCCATTTGAATAGAGGGCGGTCGTCCATTGTTGCAAAAGTTGCTATTTTCCATCAATTCTCCTATCTTTGCACTTTCGATGACGGTGTCCTGGCTTCTAGCATCGTGCTATCCTTTGCTAATCCTTGGGGATAGAAGGAGATGGAGGCTTGCAGTAAGGTAGAGCGGTGTGGAGTGAGGAGGCAGGTCTGGGAAACCTTTGTTCAGCTTATCAGATGTGAGAGCCTTCGGCGGATTTATGAATGTGGAATGAGTGTTGAATAAACTGTAACGGAAACTACGCTTCAAATTATGTACATTCTAGAAAACATTTGGTTTGGTATATGTAGATAATGTGATTTAAAATTTAAAGATCCAATTATTTTATCTAATAGTTATTAATATTCACTATTTATATAAAGGTTTCTAGCACTTTTACAGATCAATTACTACGCACAAGGGGACACTTTTAATGGGAATCTGCTCGTGTTTTGGTTATTTGGTCTTTAATAGACTTTTTGTTAATTTTTGGAAGATCTCGATACAAATCAATAAATACGACGTATAAAGATAAAAACAATTTTATCGATTGCCAACTATACAATAACGAGCCTAAATCGTTAGATACATAAACAATGCGAAAGTTTGGATGTATAGATGGATGTATGGATGGATGTTTGTTACTCTTTCACGCCGTAACTACTGAAACGATTGGGCTGAAATTTTCCATGAATTTAGTTCTAGACCATATATAGGACATACATACATAAATCAGTTCCCATGAGATGAAAATGAGTTTTCAAGTTTCAATAGAAAAGTGATGTGTCACCCTTTCACGCCGTACTTATTGAACCGATTGGGCTGAAATAAAGTTCTAGATCTAGAATAGGACAAAAACTACTTTTTATCCCATAAATCGGTTCCCATGGAAAAGCTATAGAAGATAAATACAAAATGGGAAACACAGAGGCGCATAACACACATATTTCACCAGCTATGTTTACTGTAGGTAACAAATTAGTTTTTGTGTACTCCTATAAAAGAGTACACAAAAACTAATTCAACGTGGGTGAAACCACGGGCAAAAGCTAGTAGTTCTATAACTTAAAGCTAACTTAAGTCTTGCCTGCCTACCTATATTACAATACTATTGCGTAACTCACTCGGAGAAGAGAGAACTAAATATAAAGGGAAGCCGTTCTTACGGAGCCCTAAAGTCCGCCAAGTATACCAGCTACTTGTTCCGTCAGTACGGTATACAGACTTCTGAGTGATGTGGTGGCTAGATCGATATCAGCTCAAAGGGAGTAGTACAAAAGACATCAACGCACGCGCTCGTAGCAGTACGAAGTGTTGAAAATTACTTTTAATAGTTCTTCGTGATTCGTGAAAAACGTAGAGGACCTGTAAATATAGAAGTTTATTTCGAAGCCGCTTCTTTTGAAATACCTATTGGTATGGTGTTGGTTTTAAAAACATAACATCATGATACGCCATAAACACTATTTAATACAAGTGCATTTAATTCAAGATAAATACTTAGCTTTAAGCCATCCTTCCATAATACCCAAGAGTAAAACTTCAAGAGTATGACATACCCTAGGAAAAAATGTTATTACCCGTCCGACACAAAAAGGCCAATGTCAAATACTTTATTAGCTTTTGATAGAAGCGATGAATGGTTAGCTAATTGATCTCCTAGTCTAGGACGCGTTATACTAATAATTACGCGCGAAACAGCAGATCGGAGGGTTTTCAGCTAATACTGAAATATTTTGTAGGGAAAAAAATACTGGATTTAAGTAGAAAACTTTTATATTTCTATTACCTATTTTATGAAACAAAATCAAGTTGATCTCTTAGCCGCGTTCTTGAAAAGAACGCTTGAAAACGAAAAACAAAGGGTGTAATTTTTTTTTGTCAAAAGTGTAAATCTTAGTACATTGTTTATAAGTAGATTACCTAGATAAAAGATCAATAAATTAAATATATTTTTTCCTATATTAAGATAGTCCTACTTTCTTCAAAAGAACCCTCGAAAATCTGGCTTTGTTCATGTTCTAGGGTCAGGTACAGCCTTAAGTAATCAGTGCCGCATTACGTAGTCCTGTTGAAATAGGTTTCCCGATTTTACTGCGTTTTACCGTAACGTCTCCTCGTTAGATTATCATAGGCATCTCGTCCCGAACGCCCCGCACACCGCGCGCCGCGACCCCCTTGCACGGACCTCTACCGGTGCTACTTACTTTACATTTTGTTATAAATAAGTATTGAATAATTGGAAGAATGCCATAACAATACAATACAACTTTATTTTAACACCACACAAAAGCAAACATAAATAATATAAATTACAACAGCCAAATAACGTAGGTTCAGTGTAGACCGCATCAAGTTAGACACTTCGGACCTATCTTATATTCTTCTCTGTAGAGGCTAATGTCGTACTGCAACTGTATAGCTTGATGTGGTCTCCACTGTACAATCAGTCGACTGGCCAATGTACAGCGCGACCTTTATTCATACAGCACTATACTATTTATTTAGTATACTATACTATTTCATTTATTACTTTATAATCATTGATCTTTGTTTTTATTTAAAAAACATGTTGGGTAAAAAAACTGAAACGTATTGTTGGCTACATACCAACTGTTTCATCTAAAGAATTTTGGCATTTTCGAGGCGACGTTCGCTCTGGGAAGACGACGCGACTTTTATCAGTCGTCGCGTCGCGTCGTCAAACGGCCACTAAAACGTTAAATAATACTCAAGTGATTATGCGTTAGAATATTTTAATGTCACCTCAAGCAACATTAAAATTGGCCTTTTTCAATAGAATATCTTTTTAAACAAGTTGCTGGGTGGTATGATGGTAAAACTTAACTTCCTACTACCGCAAATACTTAGGTTTGTCTAAATTGCTATATTAATTGTCAAGGCGAATGTAATTTCTTATCTAAAAAGTATGTATTTGCAGTAGACCCAAAATTTTCATCAATGATTTTATTATTTATTTTTTTATGAAGTACAACGTTAGGCATTATATAAAACTTGCTATACCATGATGGTACACCAAGGTCTAGTAACTCTCGCTGTGTACGGTGCGAATCACGCCCCGTCAGGTACCGCAAGTGGAGGATTGAAACCTCTGAAGCTCCAAGTAAGCGGGAGGTAGTCGCGGGGTTGCGGGGAGAAGCTGCACCGTTCGTATATTTACGTTCCACATTCATGTATTATTACAGATAAATCGAAATAAAAACGTTTTTTAGACCGCCTCTGGATGTAGTGGTACGAACGGCTCTATCATTCAGGTTCGCGAGTTCAATTCCCGTAGACACACATTAGTGTCCGGTCTTCGT
This sequence comes from Ypsolopha scabrella, assembly GCA_910592155.1. Lineage (NCBI taxonomy): Eukaryota > Metazoa > Arthropoda > Insecta > Lepidoptera > Ypsolophidae > Ypsolopha > Ypsolopha scabrella. The sequence continues at coordinate 26,162,052 of OU342978.1, read as the reverse complement.
CTTCGGCAGAAAAGTTAAGAACCCGCTCTGCATTTTTCGTCTGTTTGATGCAAGGCATTATTTTAATTATTTTTCTGGACATAGAACAGTCCATATTGGCCATCTAAATAAAACCTAAAATTTATTTGATTCAATTGTTTCTCCTTTGCGTGTTATTTCGGTACTTAGATATTATGAATAACGATTCGGAGCTGGCTCGTAAGTACCAAAATCCATCACAAAAGAGAAACAATTCAACCAAATAAATTCTAGGCCTTCATATTAGACGGCCAATATAAAGTGGTACATGTCCTTAGTTTTTCCAAAAACATCGCGATCAAGACCAGAAAACTATTTGCCATATGCTTTACATCAAAGTTGTCGTCGTCGCGGACCGTCGAAGTAAGACAATCGGGTTCACGATCCACCATCCTGGGAAATAGTAATCGTCGATGCAACATTGTGAAACGTTGAAACATGTCATGTGACTTGCATTCACAGACCACACTCGGTAACACTTCCGACACCCTCTCAGAGATTCGTGCCGAGACGATGTGTTTTAGTTAATTGATGTATTATGTATGAATACATCATGTATACTTATTTTATTACATATCCACCAATCTTGATAAAATAAAGATAAAAATGTATTGATTCACTAAAAAAAAAACTAGATTACATACTTATCGCCAATTATTTTAAATAGGTGTATGTTGGCGATGCACATTCGTTATCTGTTACGAGTTCG